>JBBBDQ010029769.1:5992500-6382500 GCA_037127315.1 Ascarosepion bandense | reverse complement strand
ATTAAAGAGATGAAAGTGTGTAGCTTAATGATACTCAGTATGAAATAATAAAAAATGAAGCAACCTGTTTCGCTCCCGCTCCTCAGGCCTCTATAGGTGATTTAAACTAGGATTAAAATAAAGAAATGTGTGAAGGAAAATGACGAGAAAAATATATAAATACAATGAGCTAGAGGCTAATAATAGCGAGTGCCAACAAACATTCACGCTGTTTGCACAGGGAAGGTTTGCGGTACCCGATATATGGAGCCTCCAGCAATTTGAGATGGTATAAAGAGTGCGATCGGGACACAGTAGTGAACTAAGCAACACTAAAATTAGCAGTACACTTTCTGTCATTTAATAGGTGCTCGCAAATGGCGGAACCATAAGCATCGGGGTTAGTTCATTCCGAGGTAAGGTGTGGTTCCTTATCTTAGTGGGGATGTTGCTTAATTCTCATGACCAGGCGCTGAGTAGTTCTCCCTATGTACTCAGCACCTCAGCTACAATGATTTGTAAATAATATGATGGAATTACTTTTATGGGGAGGGAGAGAATCCTCTCGCCCAGAATATAACTTGTGCCGAGTTTGAAATTCTATAAAAATAAAAGAAAACTTTTTGAAATTCAATTAAAAAAAAGAAAAAATAAGGTTGAATATCAGATGAAATCTGTCTAGTCATGCTTTCACACTGTGATCTAGCCAGGGAAATATAAGATAAAAAGGACATTTTTAACTATACTGAGCTTGTCTTTTCTGAATTTCGAAATCTTGTTATGAATGAACAGTATCATGGGGATACCCTGAACCAGGTAATATTTCTTTCACAAACTAATTTCATCATCCAGGAAAGACTCAGAACATGTCATTAATACCCTATGAACTAGGGTTCTAATAAGGTCTATCTTACGTATATATATATATGATTCACACTTAAATAGGATTACGCATGCCGAATTTAAAGTTTTCTGAAGGCAATATTATAAAGTCCTGACATCTCGATGTCGACTTCTTTACGACAATAGACCTTATTTCAAAAGATATTTATCAATAATCTAGTGAAAAAAAAACAATTTTGGCACTAAACGTCATCACAACTCCAATTTTTCTCTCTGACTCTTTCTCTCTTTCTCTATCTCTCTCTCCCCCTCTCTCTCTCTTAATATATATATATATATATATATATATATATTCAACAGAAGCAACAGTGGCATATCGTACCATGTAAAAAATAAGTATATAATGATTTAGGAAATAACCTGTTATTAGGCTTTCTTTCCGTAGGTCTACTGCTTAATACCCAAATTCTGTTTGCTTTTATTCTCGCTTACTTTCATACGACCTATCTTTTACCATATTAATCATTTTTTGTATTAGTTCTATACAATCGGCGTCTAATTACGCAAAAATGGAAATGACACTGATATTTCATTTTACCATATATATTTACGAAAATTACTCAAAAATATCTTGATATATTAAAGAGTGATATTATTAGATAATATCGCTATTGGCTTCAACTACAGTTTCCAGCCGTCTACGAAATCCTCTGCGTCTGTTCTGGATGTTCTTTATGTTTAGATTTTGTAATGCTGTCATAGTTAATGAGTTTTGTTGGTCGCTTTGCTAACATACAATCATATTCAGTGTGGTTGCATTCTGGGAGATAAATGGCCAGAGTCAATGAGTGATTCGTTTGAAGAAAATTTCTAACAACAGTGATTGGATTTGCTTGCTTGTGTGGCATGAAGTAGAGTTCTGTTACTTGGCATAAAATTGCCCACCAGCCACCCACTTGCCCTACCTACTGAAGGCACTTGCTTTATCTCTCTTTGTTGTGTTTGTGTGGGAAAGTGAATAGATCCATAACGACTAAATTATTAAAAACAAGATGATGTCGTCAAGATATCCAACGTTTTCTGAATCCTGTTTAATTTATTTTTACTGATACGTAAGAACTCAGAAATGTTAATATTGGAGCTTCCGGAGCAAATGCAAAGCGGTAAAGCAAGTATTTTTCAATTTTTCGGCGGAGTAAATTGAGTCATAGTTTAATTTTTCTACCAGCCGGTGCCCAACTGACGCTACTATATTGTACAGTCCATAAAATAAAAAGACAATCAACGCTAATTTATTCCACAAAATCGTCATTGGATTCAAACAAGGCCTTCAGACTTAGGAATCTCTTGGATCTCATTTACATGTTATTTTTTATTTAATTTGCTGAATGTAACCATAATAATCGCATTCAATTCATTTTTAGTGTTACAAGAATTTTTCTTTGTTTCAAACTCTACAGCACTCAATGCATACTAATCTAGCAGATTTCCATCTGGGGAGTAAGGTGGCCAGATGCAATAGATGATATGATCGCAGAAATCGCCTAGCAGTCATGAGTTTCTTTTACTTATGTGGCACGGTGCAGAGTTCTGTTGCGTGACATAATGTCTTCTTCCAGTGACCCATATGACCTAGAGAAGCGCTAACTCTTCAAACTACTTGTGTATCCCCATTATACTCATTTAACTCATTTTTAATCCTCCGGACTGCCCTTATATTGAGACCCAAAATTTCTGAAATTTTCGTACTGGAACCACCCGTGCGAATGTTAAGCAGTGCAGTATCATTTTGTCCAAAAGTCTGTGGGATTAAATTGCGTCATTGTGCATTATTTCTCACAAATTTTATCCAAATGATCTTACAGTATTGTGCAGTCGTTAAATCAAAACAAACCACGTGAATGCGCGAACTCAAAAACACGAAATAGCGACAATTTATTACTCTTATGGTGTAAGTATCTTCATTAATATTTTCACGTAACTTCAGAAAGATTCAATAAGAATTTCTTAGGCATATAAGTCGGAAAGATTACTTAGCAAATTTGATACTCACAGGGCATATACAATGCAGTTGGTACTGTGGAAAACAACAAATAACCCAGATAAAAATGTTCAGTAAATTGATGGTGGAACAGGCTTTTTTTAATGCTATGTAAAAGACAGTATGTGTTCAGAGCTACAAAAGACAGGAAACTGTGAAAATCATGATAGACTAAGTATTAAACGTACAAAGTACGTAGCAGAAGAAACAACTTTTTATCTATAGAAAATACTTCTATATTTGAATTTGTTGCATTCATTTAGGTGCAAATACTCGAGAAAGGTGTTAATCCAATGCTTCTCCCTCCAACTATTGGTTAAAAGCAAGACAGATTGAGTTCTGTACCCTTAGCAATTAATTTACCTCAGAAAGTAACGACAATCTGATGCGGGAAAATATTCTACATAGTCAGCCATGTCTCTTTCGAGACATGATCACCCAAGTGTGTATCCAGTATGGCACTAAACTGACTGACTGACACATGCATATTTATTTTGTGAATAGTAATTATAATGTATATGAAAGTTGATTTAATCAAATAACCCTTAAAAATGTCTGGAAAGCATTGGTATTAGATATAAAATTTCATGTCTTCGAGTATACTCAAAATGGAAACACCAAATACAAAATGTCGAGGAGTAAAAAAAAGACACGTATATTGGCATCTTTCCAAGTCCTTATATGATTGTCACCGGTAATTTCATTTTTAACCGTTGGCATACCACGCACTATAGCCTCTATATATCTTGCTATGACATCATCGAGGCACAGCAGCAAACAATTCACGCCCGCATTTCTAAGATAATTAGTTGACACTCGGTTAGACAGAAATAAAGATATCTTTCAGAACCTCACATACTTCCAACTCTTTTGTCATTTCTTTTTTTTTCTTGAAGAGAAACAAATGTAAATAGATTAACATTATTCTTCCATTTAAAGAAGGGAAAAAATTTCTAATTGCATAGGTAGAATTTTTAATATTTTGAAAATTATCACCCCCACAGTATTGTGTTTTTAGCTCTTTGTTAATTTTATGTTTTTGCAATATCTCCTAGTTTTCGTTCTACTAAAAATTCCCAAGAAAGTTTGGTATGTTATTCGCTATTTGCCTCTATTTTACTTGCCTTCATACGTTTTCCGTGAATGTCATATTTCTAAGCACACTTTCCCCATTAATTTCCCTAGAAACTTAAAATGTCTCTTGTATATGTATATGATATATTTACATTTCTTTAGAACATTCTGTTTGCTCATTTATTCAGTTTAGTATTCTTCTGCATGATCTCTATCCTGTTGCATCAAGGTTTTGCTACTTCTGTAAGGAGGTTGTCCTTCATTCTGTTTCATATTTGAAGACAGATATTGCATAAACTAAATGATCCTGTTTCATAATACATTGCTTAACTTTTCAAAGTCAATTCTCGTTATCTAAACCCGGCTTCAGATTTCGGCATCAATTTTTCTGTCATTCGAACTATGATTTCTATAATAATGAAAATGATATTAGCTATTTCTATCCAAGAAACATCGAGTATTCATTGAAAAAAATATTTAGTGTTACTCTCATTGAAGTTTATAAATTATAACCGTTTAGTTCAAAGAGTGTCTCAGAACATTAGAATTCTTAATTCAACTAAACGTTACAGCTCCTTTTAATATAAACATCATTTTAATTTCAATGATTTTCTAATCGGAAGGATAGAAAATTACAAGTGTAATAACACAACATGAATTCAACTTCTCGTTACACAATTCATCTTTTCATTTTTTTTTTCTTGGATAGGAAAATGATTAAGTGATGCTTTTTTGGCATTGGTAAAGCTTTTCGTTTGCTCTAAGTAGCTCAAAGGTACTAGATTCTGCTTGTTTAGCAATTAAAAGATAATTACTTTTGCAATTATTTTAAAATATTGATCTGAGAAAATTGTTTTGGACATAATAATTCACATATTTTAAACATATTCAACACTATTCATGACGTCTATATTACAATACAATGATACAAACGATCTAAAAATTGATAAATATTGATTACAAGCGTCTTTCTCGGACGCTATGCTTCTCATGTGTATCTGGCATAACACATGCCTTGTATCCTATTCTAATTATATATTTGCGTTGTGGGATCTCCCTCTTTTTGTATATGATCATGGACGCGACTGAGTGTACATATAATCCTGCCACAGAGAGAACAGTAAATCTGGAATCTCAGTTGTAGTTGCATTTCACAGTGGAGAGTAATCGTAGAGATCAGTTACAGTTATGGAATAGTTCCAACAGATATCGAAGTGTTATCCGGACATACTATTTCCAACGATTTCACTTCAAGTCTGTATATATTTATTTCTACTAATAGTATTCCTGAATTCACTAACCCGAGTTCAAGTTTGTATATTACGTTCAACATAACCTACTTTTCTATCTTCATACCGGTTTTTGTTTGTTCATTATTTTGTCGGTTTCTCATCCGGAATCTACAACAATTTGCTAAAAGAGTGTATCTATATGTTACTAAAGAATGGAACGAAAAGGAGATTTATGAACATAATTTTACGTTTAGACTGGCATTAACTTTTTTGAAATTGACTGAACATGATTTTACTTTCCATTCCAAATAAAATAAATTGTAAATATTGAGAACATTCTCAGATTTACTCAAGTATGTAAAAAAATCAAATCTTAAAACAAGCTTTTTCATTTTGCCGTCAAAAATGGAAACTATTTCATATAATTAAAACGGAATATCACGTATATGCAAATATATCTAGTAATAGAAAAAAAATAAGCAAACAAACCCTTTATCTGCTGAGTTTCTAATTAGGTTTCGAACTAGTGTAATTTTATCCGCTTAATTAAAATTTAAACCCATTGAATGGTCTTCAACAAATATCTCATCAGTAAAATAACCATATCATAGATATGAAAAGGAGATAATATATCTGTATTTGGGAAAACTACACTACTATAGAAAAAAGCTTAAAAAGAAATTTAAGTGAATTACTGAGTAAGAAGCAAAGTCTAATCTAATCTAAACCTATATATAAATGGAACTTTGTCTGTGTGTGTGTCTGTGTGTGTGTGTGTGTGTGTCCGTTACCTAGAGACTCCGAAACGGCTGAACCGATTTTCTTGAAAAAATTACACAGTTGTACTATATGCGTCTGCGAGTGTTTTTAGCTTGGTTTTGTGTCGAAGTACCCCCGATAAATATCGAAAATCAATAAACGAAAAAATCGGGTTATAGAAGGAGTGGTCCGATTTTAATCAAATTTGATACACTCATAGACAAAAACATAAGAAACTTTATTCAGAAGTTTTAAGGTTGCAGTTCTTACGATAGTGCAGAAAATCAATAATATATATATATATATATATATATATATATATATATATATATATATATATATATATAAAAGGCAAGATGATTGTGTGTGTGTGTGTGTGTCTGTTTATCTCTCTGTATGTTCTTTATGCAAATCCTTAATTTTTATACGTTTCTCATCAACATTCACACAGATATTCTTTAGGCTGAGTCTGAGCTCCAGGACCATGGATTAGTTTTAAAGCTTTCATTACACCAGAGCAACTCCGGGCTATACTGTTAGTTAGCTCATAGTTGAATTCGCTAGATTTAAACATAAGTTCCATGGCAGCAGTTTCTTTTCTCCCAGTTTTCGCTTGTGGATATTTCCTCCGGTCTCATTCTTTCCAGCCAATTTTGGTCATCCAATATCGAAATATGTAAAAATAATATCTATCCAAATTTATAATAAATAGAATGCGTTTCTTTTCTGAATTTGAAATAAAGTAAATTTCAGTAGAAAATGGAATCAAAATTGGATTAATGGAAATTTTAATATTTACTTGTTAGGAAACTAAAATAAGTAAAAATAAAGAGAATATCAATATTATTTTTAGATAAATTGCCATCTGTGATTATCAGAGCTAGAAATCGTTTTTTGATATGAATTTGAATACGGAGCACTGCAGAGACAAGGAAAGGCAGGTATGTTTTATGCACAAACTATTGTTAGATTTTAATCAATCACCATTTTATCCATGATAAAATAAAGAAAAATATCAAATAATTATGATGGATCTGGAAGTTATCTAGACAATCAATAAACTAGCATTTGGGAAAAATCTTAACGAATTCTTTCTGAGACTTATCTTGCCATTTTGAAGAAGTCATTAATCGTCTATCTTCATTAATACTTTATCAAAGAAGGTCAATTAGTCGAAACAAACCGCAGACCAGTGTATTTATTTCGGCAGTGTTCAAAGGTAACCCTATTTTAGGGAGCTGTCTGTTCAAAATTGGAGGATTGAATGCGGACAGTTAGTACATATATACACGTCTTACTCTCTCTCTCTCTCTCTCTCTCTATATATATATATATATATATATATATATATATATATATATATATATATACTAGCAGTATAGGCCGGCGTTGCTCGGGTGTAATGAAAGCTTTAAAACTAATCCATGGTCCTGGAGCTCAGACTCTTTGGACATTGGCACGAAAGACTAAAAAGCAATAGTTGTTTCCAGTTAAAGCGAAACCGTAGTGTGAAACAAAATTGAATGGATGTAAGTCAAATTCTGATTTCCTGCTATCGATATAAAATAAGTCTTTTTCGACGTAAACTGAATTTTGAAGGCTAAATATGTCCTCTCAGTAAATGGTATCATGGCTGAGACTAAGAACTACAATTATACCTACTTAGAGCCAAACATGAAGCAAAAACTAAAATAAAAGGTCCGAAAAAAATAGACATACAGTCAGATAAACAGACACACACACAAACATCTTGCCTTATATATATATATATATATATATATATATATATATATTATCGATTTTCTGCACTATTGTAAGAACTGCAACCTTGAAACAACTGAATATTATTTCTTATGTTTTTGTCTATGAGTGTATCAAAAATGATTAAAATCGGACCACTTCTTTTATAACCCGATTTTTTCGATTATCGATTTCCGATATTTATCAGGGGTACGTCGATACAAAACCTAGCTAATAACACTCACAGACTCATATAGTAAAACTGTGTAAATTTTCAAGAAAATCGGTTCTGCTGTTTTGGAGACTATAGGTAACGGACACACACACAGTCACACCCACATACACACACAGACAAATTTCCATTTATAAATATGATTTAGATTAGATGAGTGGTGTAAACACACATCCAGCGCCCATCTTGCAGCTTCCAACGCAGCTTACTGAACGTTAGAGGTAGTGACTTATGATGGACGGGAGTGAAGTAGCAGATGTCTTGTTATCAATATTTCAGAAACTGTAAAGAAATGACGAGATGCAAGAAACCAGGACTGATTCATCATAAACCATGCCAGCAGCCTCATTTCGCAATACTCACAATGGCAAAGTTTATGAATGTTTATGCAAATCAGTGAATGAATTGAAATTGAACCCATTTTTGGACACACATTGGTAGAAATCGCGTTTAACATTTGATTTTGGTGGGAGCTTTGATTGATTTTTGAATGACCTCATTTGACAATATAATCTATGTACGGTTATATCTAGGTTACCAGAAACATGGAAATATTAAGAAAGGGAAGGATATATGTATTGAGAAAAAACGAAGAGAGAGAGAGAGAGAGGGTGAGAGAGAGATTTTCTGTCAATTTTTTAGTAAAGAGAAAACATTATTTCTCTCTATTTCTGAGATGATGTAGTATTTACATTATTTACATTCAGACTATTGATTACCAGATTGGACTTTTCACAAAGAATGGGAACGATGCACACTAGTGATTGTAATAAATGGTTCGGTTCGAAATTACTAGCCCCTGAAGAAAATCAAAACATCGTAAAATGGCAACGAAAATGAGGACAATAATCCGAATAATGTAAATAGCGAAAATGGTATATTTCAATACCCTTTTAAACTACCTATCTACTCACCATTTTTCTGTCTCTCTCTCTCTTCAAATAACTGTCGATAAACTTAATGACCTACAATATAAATTATGGAATAAAAATATGAATATATTTCAAATGCTTATATATATATATATATATATATGTAATCCCCGTTAGTAGCAGGGCTACATAAGAGAAAAGATTAGGAGATTGAAGAGAAGGACAAACCAGTTAGAGAGGAGCAAGAGAAGGAAGGGAATACAGGTGTGATGCCAGTTGCAAAGGTGGAGATAAAGGAAAGGATATATAGGGCGGTGTGGAAAGAACTAGGGTCAAGTAGTTAAAAGATGAGTATTGACCTTGCATTTAAATTCCTGGAGGTTGTAGCCGTCAGCAAAGCAAGAATAAGGAAGCGAGTTCTACAGGCGGGAAGTGCGAGTAAAGAATTTGAAGGAGTAGAATTGTCGTCTGCATTTGGTTGATCTAATTGTGAATGGGTGAGACCCAGATGTCAGTCTGGCTGCACGAGTAAACACCTGTTTCAGAGTGACTTGAGGTCGTTGGAGCAGAAGCCATGGAAGTATTTATAGAACAGACACAGGGAAGCCAGATCTCGTCGGTGGGAAAGTGGCTGTAGTCGAGCTGCCAAGTTAGCGCCTATCATATTCCTCTTCTTCTATGTGCCTTCTCCCTACAGGACGTAGGCGATCTTGGCCTTCCACTGTTCTCTATCACTGGTGGCTCTGAGCACGCCTTCTCCTGTTACACCATGCAATCCTCTTTCCCTCATCCACCTGATTAGGTCCTTCAAATATGTTATCCGTTGCTTTCCCCTGTCTCTTTTTCCTTCTATCTGGCCTGTTAGCATAAGATTCTCCAATCCCTCCTTCCTCACTGCATGTCCCAGGAGCTTTGGCTGTCTCTTCCTGATGCTCAGTATTAATTTCCTTTTTCGTTTCCATCATTTCCAAGACCTCATCATTGCTTACATGCTCGATCTATGATATTCGCAGCATCCTTCTGTAGAACCACATTTCAGTTGCTTCAGGTTTTTCCTTCATCTTTGATGGTATTGTCCAGCATTCATTGCCATATTGAAAGACAGGCAGTACGTAGCAATCCAGTACTCTAATTACTGATTCTTAAATTATTTATGTTTATCTATATAATATACACATTTAAAACCACCAAAATTTGAAAAATTATTCATCATAATCAATTTTAAAAATGATTGTATCTGTAATAGTAAAAAATGGAATAGCGTTCATCAAAGATTAGGTTTTATAATATATTATCATTTTAATTCTGATATAATGCTTAAAAAAAAATAATGTTAAAATAAGTAATCTTAATAAAACTTACAATCATAAATTTAAATATTCTCTACTGTCTTTCAAATTTAATTAAATTTAATATGACACATACTTTGAGTCACTATTTCATTTGGATATACGCAGTTTATTTTTCTCTTCAACAATTCATTGAATTTTGCTACATTACTGCACCGTATTTAAATTTTATACGTATTTTGGATGTACAAACCTCACGGATTTGAAATTCTAATACATGTTTAAAAATTTACTACAAACAGCATGTCTATCTTGGGAATTTACTTAGTAACAGGTTTCTCCTGAAATACCCGTTACTAACTCGTTACTCGTTACCAAATGACTTTGAAAAAATCAATTCTCAAAATCTGTTACTTTGAAAAGACTTCTAAGAAGCGAAAATAAAAATATATCCAACCAAAATTAGGTTCTTACTTTATCTGTTTGGATATTTCATATGAATTATTTTATAATACATATATATATATATATACATACATATATACACTACCGGTCATAATTATTAAGCAACGCAAGTTTCTTTTAAAAGAAATGATGTATTTCATACTATTTTCATTATTTTTTGCCAAATGAAAATAGAATGGTTCCTTTGTTATTATTACTTTGCAAAATTTTACAAGGCAATGAAGCAAAGATGAACTCTTCTGAATCGCCCTAAATTTTTTTCATTCTTTCATTGATGAAGCTGCAATGTAATTAATTATTAAATGAATATATTTGATGCACATGTCGATGTGCAATATTAACAAAATTATATTTTCATTTATAATTATTCACTTGGCAATAAATACTAAAAAAATAGTATGGAATACATCATTTTTAAAACACTGGTGTTGCCTAATATTATGGCAGATAGCGTAAATATATGTACGTGTGTGTGTGTGTGTGTGTGTGTGTGTGTGTGTGTGTGTGTGTGTGTGTGTGTGTGTGTGTGTGTGTGTGGGTGGAGGAGGAGATAGCCTAGCCTATTACTTAGCACATATTCCGCCCCAGTCTTTTAAACCGGATTAGATGTTTATCACCACTTTCCTTTTTAGGACTAGGTTACCGTTTACTTGTAAATTCAACTTCTATCGTTTCCGTCTGAAAATTAAATTTTATTTACTAATTATTTTCCTTCCTCAGTCGGTGTAGATAAATTTGCCTATCATCCGGTTTACAGTGCACTACACACAGTTCTTTGGAATAGGAACAGAATCTTATTCATTATTTCCTGATTAGTATTTCGTTTCCGGTTCTTTCTAATGTCTACTTCAAATGTGTTTCAAACGTCTTCGTTTATACTCTAAAGTTCTATTCTTGATTTTCCTAGCTTTTTCTCCTCAATACATATATTCTTATATCGCCCAGTTCACACACTTTCCCTGTCTTTTCAGCAGCGGTTTAGGATTCGACTTTTGATTTCTTTTATTTTAATTCTTTTATTGACATTATCGCTATTCGTGGGGTGAATATATATCCATATACTAATATTTTTTGTAAGTTTTATTATAAAACAGTTTACAGCAACACAAGAATATCATGTTTCGTTCATTCTTGTTATCAAACAGTGAAATATTTTACTGTTAGGAGTTATTTTTATGTACATTTAACAATTTCAAAACAGCGCGTTTGTTACCATATTCAGTCAAGTATGTAGAATTCAAAGGGTTGATCTAAGTTGATCAATAGAAATTAAGTCAATGATGGGTAGGAAAATTTGTTAAGTGGATACAGGTAAGAAAATAAATTAGGGTGTCGTGAAAAGTTATATTTCCGATATCAGTTTAAGAAATATTTGAGAGTATACAATTATATTATGATATGTCGGCAATGGTGTGCTTGTGGAACGGTTACGAATTTACGTTATTAATATTACTTATTAATATTATGTTTAGTTCACGTAGATATAGATAACAGTAGTTAATATATTAGTTAATTGAAAGGAAATAATTATTAGAGGATGTAAAAATCAATACATTAATTTTTTTTAATTTTTTTTTTTAATCATTTCACCCCGAGCAAGGCAGAAACGCCACTGATGTGCAGGGGGTTACATAAATGTAAAAAGATTAATTAGAAAAGAGTGAGGAGTACAAGCTAGTTAGAAAGGAACAATAGAAAGCTGAGAAAGCAGGTGCAATGACAGGTACATGGGCGGAGAGAAAGGGAAGGTTATACAGGGGAGGGGAGAGAGCTAGAGGCCAATGGTTAGTAGGTGAGTATTAACTTTGCTTTTAAATTTCTGGGGGTCGTAGCCGTCAGGAAAGCAAGAATACGGGAGTGAGTTCCACAGGCGGGAAGTGCGAGAGAGGAAGCTGCAGGAGTAGAATTGTCGTCTGCGTTTGGCTAATCTGACTGTGAATGGGTGGGACCCAGTTGCCAGTCTGGTTGAACGGGTAAACACCTGTTGAGGAGGCATCAGTGACTTAAGCTCATCCGAGCAGAAGCCATGAAAGTATTTATAGAAGAGACAGAGGGAGGCCACATTTCGACGATGGGAAAGTGGCTGCAGACGAGTCGCCAGATCAGTATGCAAGGTGTAAGAGTTTGATTGTGAATCTAGTTATATTTTTGTATAAAACATATTAATTATACTTTAGTGTGCATATAAAAAGATGATGGCAGGTGGTAGTTACTTCGTTGCAGCTGTTCAACAGATTTAACTTAGGGAATTTAATAATTTAAACGATCTTGTAAACAGAAATCATGACGCATGTACAAGATTTACAATTCCTAGATGTTAATATTTTCTTTATTAACGCGAGATGTTTTGTTGGCTTCTTATAATTGCTAATATTATGTGGAAAGTGATGAGCTATTTCGAACGCAATGTTATTAAAAGATAAAATGTGCTGATACCAACTAATTTTGAATGGATTCTTGATACTTTCAATGTAAAATTCATATTTTGATGATTTTTTAAAATAGTTAATTGGTAGAGTACAAATCCAATTTGTTATCTCTTTTGTTATGTACACTTAATCGGTTTTTGTCAAAAAATGTTTAATTTTTTAGAATAGTACGGTTACCTTAGGCTGTTATTTCGGTATAAAATAATAATATTATGCTATATAATATTATTATGCTTTTTTAAAAATAATATTATTATGCTTTTGGATGATCATTTCAGGGTTAGCCATATAGCTATAACTTAATTTAAAACATTTTATGTTAAAAATCTTGCTAACGGTGTTCGTTGTATGGAAGTGTTGCTCAAGTAATTTCAGGAATTATCGCAGAGTAGCCTGAAATATGTAAAGTTATAATAGTATACGTATTATAAATAAGGATTGGATAGTTGCCCTAATACACGGGCACACCCAAGAACCGGCAGGAAACTAAATGTTGGATAGTTGACCTAATAGAAGTGCGCACAAGAATGGCAAGTGATCAATAAGTTTTTAATAATTTATGCATTACAAAATAAAGATTGGAAAGATCCCTAAAACACGGCCAACCGGGTGTGGCTAGGAATATATAACTTTATAATTATATGCGTATTATAAAACAGGGTAGTTGACCTAATACACAGGTACCTGGCATTGGCCAGGAATAAAAGGTTTATAGAAATTTAGGTATTACAGAAAAGGGATTAAAAGCTTTTCTAATGGACGGGTACCCAACAGTATTTAGGAACCTATCAGTTTATCATAATGTATATATTACAAAAGAGGTATTGGAAAGTTAGGCTAAAAGACAAGCACCTGTGAGTGGTCAGGGTTCTTTCAGTTTATAACAATTTATGTCTTACAAAATAGGTATTGTTGGTTGCCCTAATAGAGGTGCACCAAAGAGTGGCCAGGCATCTCTAAGTTTATAATAATTTACGTATTACAAAACAGAAATTGATTGTAACCTTAATAGATTAGCTAGCTTAATTGGTCAGGAGTCGATAAGTTTGTAATAATTTATGTATTATAAAACAGGGATGGCAGAGTTACGCTAATAACGGACACCATGGAGTGGCTAGGAATATATAACTTTCAAATAATTTATGTAATGCATATCAGGGATGAGATAGTTGACCTAATAGACGAGCGCCCAGATTTGGCAAGGAATCAATAAATTTATAATACTTTATGTATTACAAAACAGAGTTTGATAGTTGCCCTAATAGACGGGCACCATGGAGTGACCAGGAATTTGTAAGTTTATAATTATTTATGAATAAATAAAGGGATTAGATAGTTTCCCTAACAGATGGATACCCGGAAGTCGCTGGGAATATGTTTATAATAATGTATTAGAATATTGCGATTGGATACTTGCCCTAATAGACGGGCACCAAGAAGTGGCCGGAAGTTTTTATTATTATAGTAACTTATGTATTATATAACAGTGTTTGGATATTTGCCTTAATACACGGGCATTCGTGTGTGGCCAAAAATATAAAATTCCATATATACTTATGTACTAAAAAACAATTATTGGATAGTTTATCTAATAGACTTACACGCAAGTATGGTTAGGAATCTAATATATTATAATAATTTACGTATAACAAAACAAGTATTTGTAGTTGCCATAATAGACGGGCACCCAGAAATGACCAGAAATCTATATGTTTACAATAATTCTTGTATTACAAAACAGAGACAGGGTATTGACTCTAATAGAATGGCACCCAGGAGTGTACAATTGTCTACGTGTTCATAATAATCCTACTATAACACAGCAAGGTTTGGATATTAGACCAAATAGATTTTCACCGAGGTTTCCCTTGAGTCTATGAGTTTACAATTATTCATGTATTACAAATAAGGGTTGGGTAGTGGACCTAATAGAAGTTCAACCAGGAGTAACCAAGTAACCCAGAGTTTATAATAATGTATTACGAATTAAGGATTGGATAGCTGCCTTAATAGTCTGGCACACAGGAATGACCAAGAATCTATAAATTTAAAATTATTCATGTGTTACTGTTGGGGATCACCAATTTTTGCTTATAAGAATGGACTCCTCTAAGGTGTACATATAAACCTACCTATACAGAGAGCAGCAGTTGGGTTGAGTAGTTGGACTGCCGCTTAGTTGGTCAGTAAGGACTTATTGCCGGACATACTTCTTCATTACAAGACTGTATAAATTGATTTCTACTATTCCTGAATTGACTAACACCTGTTCCAGTTTGTATATTTTTGTTCAATATAACTTACATTTTCTATCACCTTATCAGCTTTTGTTACTTATTAATATGTGTGGTTTCTCAACAAGAATCCACAACAATTCACAAAAAGGGATAAAATAGTGACACAAATATACGGACACCCAGGAGTGATACGACATCTGTAATTTTATAATAATTCTTGTATTATAAAACTGGGATTGGACAGTGTTATTAATAGACTGGCACCCAGAATTGGTCAAGGATCTACTTAGTAATTCATGTATTAATGTGATGGTTGCCTTAAGGATGGTCACCCAGAAGTGGCCAAAAATCTATCAGTATATAATAACTTATTTATTATAATCAGACATTGGATAGTTGTTATTACTGACTGACACCCAGAACTGTGCAGGTATCTTTAATTTTATAATAATTTATGTTTTACAAAACAGGTTTTCGATAATTGTTCTAATAGACAGGCACGCAGGAATGGCCAGAAATAGGTTTATAATAATTCTTGTAATGCAAACTAGGATTGAATAGTGGACTAAATAATTGGTCACCAAGGAGTTACTAAGTATCTATAATATATAAGAATTTATGTATTAAAATACAGGAATTGGAGAAGGGACCAATTATACGAACACCCACGAGTGACCAGAAATCTGTATATTTATAATGATTTTTACTGCAAAAGAGAGATTGGATAGTGTCTCTAATAGAATGGCAAGGGTTTATAAGCTTATATTAATTCATTAGATTGCTCTAAACGCAACGATTCCCTTTCCTGAAAGTTAGCATCAGAAGCAAAGATGCGTATTCCAAATGATTAAGGAGAATAATTTAGTTTTAGACATGTTAAAATTGATAAGCCATTTATTGCCTCAGCTAATGACGGTTTTAAATTCATTTTAGACATTAGTTAACATTTTGATCATACATACTATCTAGGAAAGGTTAGATGGTTTTAGCGTAGACGCCAAGGTAAGAGCTGATATCATTTGGAAGGTCGTTAAAGAAAAATAAAATCAGCGTAGGAACAAGGATAGAGCGAAGGTGTCATCCGCATTAGTATGGAAGGGTCAAACCGAGTGTGTACATTCGCGATAAATTTCATCTTTCATTTGCCATCTTGAAAAATATATATGCATCGTTCATTCAGTAATGAATTAGAACACTCTCACTACTGGTGTATGAATAGTTGATATATCACACGCTAAAAGTCTGCCTCCTTCTACCGAGAGCCCATAACTCAGAGGTAGAATCGCCGACTGACGCCAATTCAGTCGGGTTTTAATCCTGGGTAAAAAGCAATCTGACGTCTAACCGTACTGATGAGCTGTGATACAGCGAAACAGATTTGTTTGCGGATGATTATATATATATATATATATATATATATATATATATATATATATATATATTCAATGTTCACTCCTTTATATTTACATACGCTCTCTCTCTCTCTCTCTCTCTCTCTCTCTGATATTGAACACTTTATCCCATATATATATATATATATGAAAAAAATAGAAAAAAATGGCCTTTTCTTTTAGTTGAAAAGAAAAAAAATGAAACCTTCTCCAAATTTTTTTAATCTTAGCCTATGCATCATAAAATTGTAATACATATTTGTTTCTTAGACACATTTTGCAAACACACATTTTTGTTAAATTCCAACTTTTCTCTTTTTTTGATTGTGCAAAAAAAAAAGACAAAAGAGAAAAGTTGGAATTTAAAACAATGTTTAATTTCAATGTGTGTTTGCAAAATGTGTCTAAGAAACAAATATGTACTGCAATTTTATGGTGCCTAAACTAACATTAAAACAAATTGGAAATGGTTTCATTTGTTCTTTTCAATTGAATGAAAAATCAATTTTTTTTCTTTTGTACTTAATAGCCTAATCCTACTAATAAAATTATGCATTTTCAATGTTAACCTAATACTTTAAAGTTTATTTCTAATTGCAAATGAATGTACAAAACAAATGTTATAAAATTATTTTCACCATTAGTTATCAAATTAAGGGAGATACCTACATTCACAATGGAAAAAATCAAGAGGAATGTTGGAATTTAAAAAAAATGTTTAATTTCAATTTGTGTTTGCAAAATGTTTTTAAGAAACAAATATGTACTGCAATTTTATGGGGCCTAGCTAAGATTAAAACAAATTGGAAAAAGTTTAATTTTCTTATTTTCAATTGAATGAAAAAGGCATTTTTTCTATTTTATTTCATAGCCTAATCCTACTATTGAATTTATGCATTTTTATTAATTAACTCCTATTTCATGTTCTTTTTTAAATTGTAAATGATTGTACAAAACACATGTTATAATGTTATTTTACCCTTAGTTATCAAATTAAGGGAGATACCTACATACTTGTACCTGGAAAAGCAGCTAAACAGTGAGGAGGATTAGAGAGCCAATTAAGAAAACACCACGGCCCTTTTTCATGGCCACAAGATGTTCCCGAAATTACATTCTCTTCAAGATATTGCATAAATACAGTATGATATGTACAAAAAATATAGATACTTATTTATAACATCTACAGTTATGTAAAAATTAAATTAGATATTTTTACCTAGTTATCTTACTAATTAATATGAATAAGGCATAATAAAAATATTAATAATCAGCATAATATTTTATAACATAGCTGGGTTATTTTAATTTCATTCTTTCTTATTAAACTGTAAAAATATTTTAAAAGGAATTTTTATTTTTATTTACTCAGAAAGCATATGCAATCATCCAGCTATAATGCTAAACTAAAATTCTATAAAATAAGTAACTGCTGAAAATACTGTTACATATTTATTATTACTACGTAATGAAAAACTAAAGAATGAAATTACAATTTTGGTAATTTAGCTACTTCCAATTTTGCCATGTTTATATCCATTTTATAAGATCTACTATCAATTTGATAAGTATTAAGTTGAAGTTAGTGCCCAATATGTGATGCAAGAGCTGAACATGGAAAAGCAGCTAAGCAATGAGGAGGAATGAATAGCCAATTAAAAAAACACCACTGCCCTATTCAGGCTACAAAATATTCCTCAAACTGAAAGTCTTTTCTCTTCAAGATATTGCATAAATACATTGATATGTATAAAAAAAATAGATACTTAATTATAACATCTACAGTTATGTAAAAATTAAATGAGATATTTTTACCTTTTTTTGTTACTAATTATTATGAAGAATGCATAATAAAAATATTAATAATTAGCATAATATTTCATAACTTTACTGGATTATTTTAATTTCATTCTTTGTTATTAAATTTTAATATTATTTAAAAAGCAATTTCAATTTTTATTTATTTATAAAGCATATTCAATCATCCAGCTATAATGCTAAACGAACATTGTATAAAATGTTATGTAATTTATGAAAATATTATGTTATGGTTAGCTATGTAGTTAAAAAATAGAAATGGGCTTTTTAGATACGTAAAATTTGGCACTTCCGGACGCCATACGTGGTTTGGTGACAGACAGTAGCTGATATATTCAATCAAACGTTGATGGGGGCTATTGTATCTAAGATAAGCTTTCTGTCTTAAATTTCATAATGTAAGGAATTACTATTGTGTGAAATCAGATTAAGGTAAGTTTCATTTTAAACAATTGACTATAAAAAGTGTCTGCGATGTATATTTCTTTAAAGATTTTTTAAACAGAAAGTTTGCTACTGTTGACGTAACCTGTCAATAAATAAAAAAATTCAAAAAATGGCGGAAAATTTTAATTTTTTTTTTCAAAATATTTCGGATTCCAATCGATATAATTTCAGTTTAAAATACACCAGTGTATTTTGATTACTGGAATTACTATCTTTAATCACTCGGCTTTCAAATAGCCCTAATTTTAAAGATTGAAGTTAGAGTATTTATTTTAAAACTTTCATTTTAAATTTATGTATCTAAAGAATTATTGGACGTACCTACTGAAAATGATAAATAAAAAATGTACCCTGTTCAGAAACATTCAATAATTATCTCAAGTTAACTTAGGACATGTAATTTAAATGTCATATATATCAGCCCAAGTCGTTACACATGCTAACATTATCGCATTTTGATTCGTGTTCCTTAATTATTTTCTTCTCGCTCAAACGTGACGTGTATCCAATATTGATTTACATACATGTAAAAATATTGAAATATATTCATTTTACACGTACTCAAACGTTTCATTTTTTATATTTATTTAAAAGTTCAAATAGATTCTTCTTTTCTTTCTTGTGTCTATTCAGGACGTAGACGATCACGGTCATCCACATCTTTCTATCATTTGTAGTTCTTGATCACCTATTTTCTTCTACCCGCCCTGGGTAAATCAGATTTTCTATGTCCTCCTTAATCATTATGTGTTCTTGAGATTTCAACTGGTTCTTCCTGATGTTAATTATGAACTTCCTTTGGGTTTCTATTCTCTCCAAAACATCTATATTACTCATATGTTCAGCATCCTTCTGAAGAACTAGATTTATGCTGCTTGAATTTCTTCTTCATCTTTCAACGAGCCTCCCTGAGCGCAAAACACTGCGCCTACTCGGGTTAACTCTCTCAGCATATTTCAAGTGGAATGACTACATCGAATCCATAGCTAAATCTGCTGCTAAGATGGTCGGTTCACTGTGTAGGGTCAGGAAGTTTTTTCCCGTCCGAATCCATCTTGCACATATATTAATCTACTATCCGCCCGTGTACTGAATACTGCTGCGATATCTAGTCGAATGCCACTGCTATTAACGTCGCGGTTCTTGACAAAATCCAACAAAAGAATCTGTAATGTGATCGATCCCGACTTGGCGGCTCAGATGCAGTCATTTTCTCATCGGTGTAATCTGGTTTTCCTATGTCTGTTCGACAAGTACATTCATGGATTCTAGGTTCCTGGTGACCCCTATGTATAAATTTACTCGAGCTAATAGACAAGTAAATAGGTCCCACACTTTTACAGTGAAACCAATAAAATGTAACCCCAATTTCTACATCTTTCTCTTTTATCGCATTTACCGCTTGTGGAATTCCCATCAGTATACTTACTTCCTCGACAGGGACAATCTCCAAGAATTTAAATATAAGGTCAATAGTCATGTCCTATCTCACTAAATCGCATCCTTTCTCTCAGGCTCTTTTCTCCACTCCACTCTCATCATACCAATCTCATCTTTTTCTTACCCACTTCCTGACACCCCCTATAAACTGTCCCTCATTCTCATCACTTTTCTCCTAATCCCCTGAGCACCAGTGGCGGTGAGTCTTCTTTGTTTGGAGTGAAATGATTAAAAATATATATATTGTCCAGTTCTCGCTGGCAAACAGGAGGAAAGTTATCAGGTAACAGTTCAGTATTTTTTAATAGTTACAACGTTTTTTGTCTCTTAATACTTTGCTTATATTTTTGAATGCGTCTTTAGCCATCTTAGATCTTTATTGAAACACATGTCGAACTTTTCATCTTCTGATATTTACATTTCTGCACCAGTTTGTTTTCAGTACCCCCGACTTGTTATTTGCATTTGATACTCCGCTTTTTGCTGATGATCATGCATTCTCTCTTCTTGTTAATTATACGAGAGTCATTCAATAAATAAGGTGAATTTTTCGGCATAAGGACTTCTAATACAGATAGAAGCTTACTATTTTAAAAATCTTCAACCTACTCTCCCAGCAGTGTCACACATTTTTCCCATCTGTGCACAAGCTTCCTTATTCTCTCGGCGTTAAAATCTTTGAACTGATGTCTCACCCAAACCCTCACAACACTTTTGACTTCATCGTTGCTTTCAAAATTTGTGCCTCTTGTAAACACTTTTAAGGGACCAAACAAGTGAAAGTCTGAAGGGGCAAGGTCCAGGCTGTAAGAGGGATGAGGGAACACTTTCCAGCGTAGCTCGTTGATGGTCTGCACAGTTTGCGCTGCTGTGTGAGCTGATCTTCGAGTACGCAAGGTCATCAAAATTTTGTGTGCTGTCCCAACAGACAGGCTCAAAGTCATTGCAATGTCATCCATTGTCACCCTTCTGTCAGACTGAATAAGGTCATTGATTGATTCGATCTCCTCAGGAGACCTCACTTCTCTAGGCCTCTCATGCCTGTCTTCATCCTCAACAGTTCTTTGTCCTTCTTTAAACAATTTAGCCCACTTGTAGATATTTTTTGGCTGAAACATGTGGCACCATACATCTTTGACATTCTCCAATGAATTTCAACTTTTTGCACCCTTCAGCAACCAAAAATTTAATAAATAGCCTATGTTCAATACTGAAGCATGTCTCTTGGTCGGCCATCTTTGTTAATCTCCGAAACTCTTAAAGTTTACTTTTTTCAAGCTACAAAAAATGAAATCCTTTAGAAAAGGAAGTAAAGGAATAAAATTTTTAAAAAAGTAAGCTTCTATCTCTATTAGAAGTCATTATACCGAAAAATTCACTTTATTTATTGAATGACCGCCGTAGAAGTCGTTATACCAAAACAATTCACCTTATTTATTGAATGATCTTTGTACTTATTCCTTTCTTCTCGCTTTATATCACTACATTCTCTGAGATGTTTTGTAGTTCCTTTTCCGTTTTTCTATATCAAAATCAGTCATCTGAACATCTTATTTTGCTAAGATTGTGGTCACCAATGATGAATCCTTTCACCTCTCCTACCACGTTGTGATTTCTGATCAACAACTGAAATCAAGAGGTGGTTGGATGCACATGCAGAAATAAGGGAAAACACGCAAGAAGAAAAAGAAAATACAAAACCTCAGCGAAGGCCAGTCTATGTGAACTAATGATTATACTGTAATTAGCAGTATAGCTCGGCGTTGCTCGGGTGTAATGAAAGCTTTAAAACTAATCCATGGTCCTGGAGTTCAGACTCTTTGGACGCTGGCACGAAAGACTAAAAAGCAATAGTTGTTTCCAGTTAAAGCGAAACCGTAGACTGAAAGAAAAATGAATGGATGCAAGTCAAATTTTGGTATCTTGGTTTCGATATCAAATAAGTTTTTTCGTCGTTAACTGAATTTTGAAGGCTAAATAAGTCCTCTGAGTAAATGGTATGATGGCAGAGACTAAGAACTACAATTATACCTACGTAGAGATAAACCCGAAGCAAAAACTAAAATAAAAGGGCCGAAAAAATACAGACATACAGGCAGATAAACAGACACACACGCAAACATCTTGCCTTTATATATATATATATATATTTCAAACATACGCACCGTAGTAAGGGCGCTAGAGGGTGTCGTCAGTGATGTCATCGCGAGGATCACTTGGGGATTTCGGGTCTTTCAACATAATACCCCCCTCACCATGCCGACTCGACCAGAGATGATCATTTTCTGGTCCACCCTCGATAAGCGCTTTCACACACTGGGGAAATTTCGTTTGGGCCCGGTACGAAACCTTGCGAGTGCTTCTGATTGGCGACAGTCAGAGCCACTTTCCATTTGAGGCGAACTGTACATGAGCTCGTCCGAAAATGTGAAATTCGGGGAATTTTAGCTAAGAATTTATTTTGAAATTCAGGCAGTCGCTCTTTTGATCCATAACCAATTAGTTGTTCTTTCCGCTATTCGGTTATACACTTGAGTGCTTTCCTTTCTTTTACTCCCACTATCCCAATATATGTTAAGGCTTTGCATAAGGACCTTGCTGCAAATCCTCTAGTCTCCACTAGCCCTCCAGCCTTTAACCCTGCAACTCTCCAGCAGTTCGTCGTATTTTAACTTCTTCCTTTCATGGGCTTCTTCTGCGTTTTCTTCCCAGGGAACCGTCAGTTCCTACAAGACTATATTCTTCAAATTATGTGAGAAAACCTTATCTAGGCGAAGATTTATGATGGCAATTTGCTCTGGGAATTTCAATCTTGAGCCTATATCGGCCCTTAGTTCCCAGTCTGTTGCAGGGGATAGCAGGTTTGGATTTACCTTTCTATTTCGTGGGATTTTCTCGCCCGCTTTAATAAATTTAATCTTCCTTGTGTCTGGGTTGTAAACATTCTCTTTGATAGCATTTTGAACTATTTTCACAATCCCTTTTAGAATTTCGTCATGGTGTCACCTGTAACGCCCATCAGCTAGTGCAGATGTACAGCTACTCAGGATATGTTTTAAGGTACCTTTGCGCCCACAAAAATGACAATTTGCGACTGTGTTTTATACCATAATTGTAAGTTTATGGGGCCTTTATACCATAATTTTAAGTTTCTGAATATATATTATCGATTTTCTGCACTACTGTAAGAACTGCAACATTGAAAGTTCTGAATATCTTTTCTTATGTCTTTGTCTATGAGAGTATCAAATTTGATTAAAATCGGACCATTCCTTCTATAACCCGATTTTTTCGATTATCGATTTTAGACATTTATCGGGAGGGTACCTCGACACAAAACCCAGCTAAGAAAACTCGCAGACGCTTATAGTACAACCGTGTAAATTTTCAAGAAAATAGGTTCAGCCGTTTCGGAGTCTATAGGTAGCGGACACACACACGCATAGACAAAGTTCCATTTATAAATAAGTTTAGATTCCTTGTACATCAAGATAAAGAATAAAATAAATTAAATTAAAAATTATCTAAAAATAAATTACATTCCAACTTCTTCAATGTTCACAAAGTATTGTTGTTGTATCTGTTTTTGTTATAACTTCTTTGCCTATGTTGTGGAACCCGGGAATGGGGACTTTACAAAATAATGAAACAACAAACAGAATTTGAGAAAGAAAAATAAGTATATTAAACATGAAGAATACAAACTTGAACGAAGGTAAGTAATCCAGGAATACAGTTATTGAGCGGTATATATAAAATGTCTCTGAAGCCGTAGTAGAATTAGTATGTCCATGTCGGAAGCCGTGTAACAATATTCTCGCTGAGTGGAGCTCACAGCTACTATGAATTACTTTCGCTCTATCTCTCTGTATCGTTCAGTATCTCACGGATCTGGCGTTAACTCGCGGATCTCCTGATGTCTAACGTTATCTGACGTCTTGCTTCTGTGCAGGAATATCTGTATACTCTCGACGAGTGTATTATCCTGGAAAAAGGAGAGATCCTACAACAGCCTTTAAAGTGTATTCATGCCAATAGCATGTGAAAGAGAGAAAGAGAGAGAGAAAGAGGGAGAGGGAGAGGGGGGATTTTTTTACGCGCCTGTCATTTCACGCGTACTTCGTCTGTCTGACATACCTCTGACTTGAGTCTCTTCTTCTGCTGACCTTAAAATCCGTAGCGTTTTTTGTTGATATCGTTTCAATATGGCGCGGGGTCAGAA
Source organism: Ascarosepion bandense (assembly GCA_037127315.1). Taxonomy (NCBI): domain Eukaryota; kingdom Metazoa; phylum Mollusca; class Cephalopoda; order Sepiida; family Sepiidae; genus Ascarosepion; species Ascarosepion bandense. The sequence goes on along the minus strand of JBBBDQ010029769.1, from coordinate 6,357,990 downwards.
GAACTTCGTTTGTCTGGTTCGGCTCAATTGCGCACAAGTCCCGTCGTGCCGGCTTTACATTTTTGACTTAATACATCCACCTCACAGCGTTAATTACAATTACCTCATTACGTGGGAGATCGTTTTCAAATAGGTACTGATAATTTTACAATTTTACGCTGCCTTTCTTTCTTCAAGAGAGAAAAGAGAATGATTTACAGACAAACACGGAAGAAAGTAACAAACTTCTCTCACCTCGCCGTATTACCTGAACAGTGTTAAATTATTATCATATCAATATGTCATCTAGAAAATGCCTTGGGTTTAGCCTCTCTACTTCTCCCGGCCACTCCAGCGTTTATTTCCATCCTCTTCTCTCTTTTAGTCCCTCCTAAGAAAAGAAAAACTTAATTTTTCTGAGAAGAAATAAAATATATATATACATGCAGTAACATTTTCCAATTATCTATGCATGGGTTCGTATCCAGGGTTCGTCGGTCTCCGTTTAATGTCTGTGTTTCATGAACACTTGCAGTGCTACAGATGTTTTGATTGTTGTTGCCCATGTTTTCATTACTACTGGTCACGATTCGATTGCTGCTGTCCATGATTTGTTTGCTGGTGTCGCCCATGATTTGATTGTTGCTGCCCATATATTGATAGATATTATCCATATTTTGATTGCTGCTGCACATGTTTTGATTACTGCTGTCCGCGAATTGATTACTGCTTAATATTTGATTACTGCTGCGCAGGTTTGATTGTTGCTGCCCGAGATTTTACTGCAGATACCCATGTTTTGATGGCTGCTGCCCATGTTTTGATTGTAGTTGCCGGTGATTTGATTGCTTTTTCCCATCTTTTAGTTGATGCTGCGCATGATTTGAGTGATGTTGCCCAAAATTTGACTGCTGATGACCAGGATTTGATTGCTGTTGTTTCCTTCATGTTTCATATTTATTAATAAAGTGAGCTTTACTAATATTTTAATTTGTTCTTAAACTTGAACATTATGAAACTTACGTATATCGTGATAATCTGCCTCAAGAATTGAACGCATTGGGAAAGAAAAACTTTTTTCTTTACCTATGTGTGCGTGTCTGTTTGTATGTGCGTATGTTTTAATAAAACAAAATATAACTTTTATCAAATGTACCATACAAATATTTAAATCATAAAATATTAATCAAAGGTGACATACTAATATTGAATTTTGAATCTTTTTCTTGTAAAATCTTGTTTCCTTTCGAATTTGACACGAAATTGTTAAAAATTCTGAATGACGTGCTATGTGACATAGTTTATATATTTCTTTTAAACCTATGCTCCGGAATCAAAGGGTGAACAGATTTGCGTGTTTAACTTACAATAATCCAGTTTCCTTTCATCGAAAATGTTCCTCTTCTATGTCAGCATTCCCTTTGACGTTACTTTATGGCGTTCCTACATTTAATAATAGCTTTCCGGTCGGAAAAATGCATTCTGAAGAAAAAGAAACAGCGAATATCCAACATTCGTCTTTTGCAAAGTCACGCCAGTCAAACGATCAGAAATACGAGTTGGGTAATGGTTGTAAGGATTATTGCATTTTCTCAAATTCTTATACTAATAAAGCGCGTCTTCGATTCGTTACAGATTGAATCAAAGATGGCGGAAGCTTTGGTTCTCAATGAAAACAAGCGAAATGTTGGAACAAAATAAGTGGCAACAGAATAATACGTGTTTCAAGAAAATAGTGGTATAAATTTTGCAAAATTGGAATATTTTCGTTTTTGTCTTAGCGTATCGCCATTTTGGTACTGACTACGTTAACAGACGGCCTGACCTGCATGCACCGAAAAGTAAATTTACTTTTAGACGCAGCAACTCGCTATTGTATTTGGCAATGAACAGGTGAATTATGACGTCATTGATATTTATATCAGTTGGAGCGGCGTAGAATGTAAAACCAAAACCGTTTTTCTCTCTGCGCGAAAACACAAGGCACACACACACACAAACATACATACATACATGCACACACACATATATATGCAGGGCTTATGGCCATATCACGTTGAATACACCCGTTCTCGCCCAATCACCGAAGTTAAGCAACGTTGAGCCTAGTCGGTACTTGATGGGTGACCGCTTGGGAATACCAGGAGCTCTAAACGTTTAGTGACGGATGTACGTGCTTACGGCCATATCACGTTGAATACACCGGTTCTCGCCAGATTACCGAAGTTAAACAACGTTGAGCCTGGTCATTACTTAGATGGGTGACCGCTTGGTTATACCAGGTCCTGTAAGCATATAGTAACGGATGTGCGTTGTGGTGCAGTGGATATCAACTCGGAAAGAGAAATCAGTGAGCCGAGTACGAATTCCAGTTGAATACCCTGCATTCACTTAAGCACTGGTACCCTTGGGAGAGGTATTAATCCGTCCCTTCCCTCCAGTTATGGGTTAAATAACAGGGTAAGACTTGAGGGACCCTGCCCTTAAAAACAAATCTTAATGAATCTTGATAATCAAAAAGAAAAAAGTATTACTAAACAAAAAACTCATATAAAACAACAATAAATTGTTGAAAGAAAAAGGTATTACCAGCAATAAATAAACAAAAATTTAGTTGGCAATAAATGACCTGTCGAGTTTGATATGCCATAAAAACAAAACAACAAAACAACCAACATATATGCATATACATGCACACGCAGATAAAACATACACTGGGTATTAAGATTCTTCTAAATTGTTTACAATTTTGTTTAACATAAAAGAGACTGTCGCCTGGATATTAACTTTAATACTCATCTTTAAATTTATATACCCTTATATTAAACAATTTAACCCATATGAGAACCTTGAACAGGTTCTCCTTGTTTTTGAACAGATCGCATTCCCAGAACTGCGTTCGTGTAATTTAAGATAGTATCGCATCTATAAAGAGGTAGTGTAAGCAAGCTTGAAATTCAGTGTATGTGATTTCGCGGAAGTGTAAACAATTTCATTTTTCATAGCTTTAAACATGTCGGATAACGTGCCAAAGAAAGCGTATTTGCAGTTAAATTTAATTCACTATTTTATTACAAATATTGCAGTTGAATCACACAAACATCTTGTTGAGATTCAAGGCGACCATGTTCTATGCTGAAGATAAAGAACGCTCTGACGAACCAAAAATGTTTGAAGACAAAGAATTAGAACAATTATTATCATACCTTGGCGCAAGAAAATGAGGGAAAAACATCTCTTTTAGTACCTTTTTTATGCTCTGTTTTCGGTGACGCCCTCTAGCGGTCGTTAACTGAGTTCTTTGACAGTAAAATAATGGCATCTACAATATACAATATTTAATGTCTAAAATCAAAATTGGGTTGTTTAGAATAATGCATTAAGGTGAAAATATATGTTTTTCTGTTTGGGAATTCTTCATTGGAGTTATGCATGAGATATGTTATTTATCGGCACTAAATATTACGTTTCCCAATATCTTGGAGTTTGAATGAGAATTTTTACATGCAGATAAATCTGCCAACATATCGAACATCTGACTGTCTGGCTGACACTCACCAAATTATTTATTACATTTAGATTTTTCGAACTGGATCGCAAAGTTTTTATGGTCTTGCAAATCGCTTCCATTGGTCAAAAAATCAATTTAACATCTACTTGCGAAATCCGGTTTCGACTTTTTCTTTATGCACCTGGTCAATCCTTTTTCTATTTGGGCAAAAATTAGTTTTTTTGCTTTCGTCTAAATTTTATTTTTGGACAGCGTTTGTAACAATGTGATGGTTTCGAAAACATCTCTGTATTTTAACGCAAAACAATATTTTATTAGTTTATGTGAACAGTAATAAAAGTCAAAACAAAAAAATAATTTCTTTTTACTTTTGTAACACAATTATGAAACGATGATCTCATAATAATAAAAGATTTTGTAAATACTTCTTGAAGATTTTACAGCAATCTAATATTAGTAATAAACACTTTCAACATATTCGACTTGATCTAACAAGGTCAGCAAGAGTTCAGTTTTTACTTTAGGATCAGTCGCGGGGTTTTGAATATGTCTTGTAGAAAGCAGAAAAAAATTAAAAACAAAAAAAATTATATTAAACTCTAGTGTTTCAACCGTTTACACAAGCTATTAAATTTGAGCCATAATTTTCAAGAAAAAAATGTTCTGTCAGTTTTATAAAAGCCAGTTCAGTTTTTGTAGCAATTATTTGTGAAAATGAGTATTAAAAGAAGTTTATATTGGTTAATAAATTTAGCCAGTGTGGCAGGTACTATTTGAGGGTATCCTCGTTTATTGTGAAAAACCGATAAGTTCTAGAAATATTCACTAAGTTGTGAATTGTTACCTGGCTGAGAGTTGTGTTTTCACAGTGAAAGTAGTGTTAGTGTTCAAATAAACAGGTGAATGATTTTTGAAAACTGAATTTCAAAAATTCACCTTTTCATAGACACGAAAAGCTGCCTCACAAAAAAAGAAGAAATAAAAAGATACCTAACGCTATTTCGTAACTCAGATTATTTAATATCCATAAGATTCCCCACTGAAAGAAATTCGTCTATAAATTATAGATATTCATATATAAATTAACATAGTACGTCTCATATTTAGTGAATGAATTTTAGAATTAGCAAAGAAATATCCTGAATATTGTCGTAGTGTAACGGTTAAAGATAATGAAACGAAAACACGTTTGTAATGTTATAAATCCATCTTTTGACATTAAAATTATAGGTTAAATAGCAGAGCTAATTAAGCTCATTGGGCTGTCTTTGCCTTGAGACGGCATCCAGCCAATGAAAAGGAAAACCGTGAATTCAAATCAGACCTAAGGGAGATGGGTTTCGTCAGATAATTTTCCCTAGACGCATCGATGCTACTATAGCAGCAATAAAGGATATGATGTTATGACCGTAACACCCGAATGCGGATCGTGTTGTGATGTAAAGTTAGACTAACCTGAATAATGCAAACGGAATATAAAGCCATTATTCAAGAATACAAGTACGTGAAATAGAAAAAGACATATACGAAAAGATGCATCTACAAAGTAATGCAATGTGAAAATAACAAAAATAAACTTTTTGAGGTTGTCAGCTACACAATTTTCCACGGGCAAAATCTCGATAAGTTTATCAGGCTTACCCGAGATAAAAACAGCACAGATGCAGTGAAGTACATCACAGGCATATTTACTATATACCTGAAAAAATGGTTTCGAAATAGCGTAAATACAGCATAGAAAATAAGCTTTTCGCAAGTAAACATTGCATGCTACTGACCTTTTTTTTTATTTACATTCTTACTCCCAGCAATCAAGTTCAACCTTACCTCGTCTTTAATTAAAGCAAACCTGAACACCATAAACCAGTTTTTATAATACCTTTTGAGATATATAATATATAAAGAACTAGATTTATATAGCTTGTTATTTTTCAGTTGGCTCCATACTTATCCTGAATGTTTGAGTTAGTAATAGTGATCAAAACAACTACTAGAAACTACGGTAATCATCTAACTAGAATTGGTTGATCCCTGTCATTTCTAGATATCAATTTCACAAAGTTTCAAGCTATTAATACAGTCTCTTGTTGCTTGTCGAGACTCTGCCATCCTCAAGTGCGTGACATTGAACTTTTGCTCCTATAGTTGGAATAAAATGTTTATGTCTCCTACATATTTACCTCACTGGTTTGCTTGAAAATGCCACGAGATAATCTTTCGGGCCCTGGGCATAACGGTAAACTTCATCCTGCAGCAAGGCCTCTGATTGAGAGGTTGTGAGGATCATGTAACCACGTCTTATTTTCTGTTGTTCCTAGGTCCAACCTGATCCAGAGTGGTAACACCTGTTAGGATCCCAGCTACGAGCAAAGATTTATAACCCCCAAACTGGGAGGAAAATGCTATGAAAGTATAAAATACACTTTTATAGAAATATATACATAAAAATAGACTGTTATAGAAAAATATACATTTTTGAAGAAAATATTTTTACCACCGCACATTTTTGAAAGAAAATCATATGCGCAGCAAAACATTTTTCAATACAAGACTAGAATACATTATCAGTTTTCTAAAATAAAAAAGAACAAAAACAAAAATATAGTTAAAATGTAACTAAATCAACCTGCTTGCTATAGCCGAGCATTAAAAACAAAACAAGTAAAACGAAGTAAAAACTTGAAGCAACTGAAATGTGGTTCTACAGAAGGACGCTGCGAATATCATGGGTCGAGCATGTGAGCAATGATGAGGTTTTGGAAATGATGGAAACGAAAATGAAATTAATACTGAGCACCAGGAAGCGACAGTTGAAGTTCCTGGGACATGCAATGAGGAAGAAGGGCTTGGATAACCTGATGCTAACAGGCCAGATAGTTGGAAAATAAGACAGAAGAAAGTAACAGGTAACATATTTAAAAGACCTAATCAGGTGAATGATGGACAGAAGGCTGCATGGTTTAACAGGAGAAGGTTTTCTAAGAGCCACCAGAGATAGGGAGACGTGGAAAGACATGTTTGCCTACATCCTGAAGGGACAAGGCACATAGAAGAAGACGAATAAGAAGAAGAGGAAGAAGACGAATAAGAAGAAGAAAAGAAGAAGAATGGTAAAATGCTACGACCAACAACCTGAATAATATCTGCATAGATATCAGGATGAATTGGATGCATTGTAAATTATGTATAGATTCAAATATGCGGCCGTCATCGTCTCAGATAAATGTTAAACACCGGAAATAATTTTGGGAATCATTCAAAGAATAGCACTCATTAGTTGACTTAAGCCATTGTAAAATTATTAGAACTACTTGGATATCTTATGAATATTCTGTATTGTAGCTCTTTTAGTCGTAGTTATCTACTTGAGAATGAAGCACGCGGTCGACACCATTGATGCCATTCTAAACATGGTTAACGAGCGAAAGTTCTACCCAGACAGTTTCTACCCGAGAACCAACACTTTGAATGTTAATCTCCTGTTTATAACCATCTTAACCCTCTAGGGCCATTCGTATCATATTTGATACAGTATTTCTCTATAGGGAAACATTTGGTATTTCCCTATAAGGAAACATTTGGTATTCATTGACTGAGCAGTCAGTACAGCTTTCATTTGGAATTTATAAAATATTTCTCTTAAAAAATTTTTCAGGAAAATATATCTTTCAAGGCTTGTTTTCATACTGTATCAAATATGATACGAATGGCCCTAGAGGGTTAAACACTTCAGTTCTAGACTCTTCCCTAATCAAATGTACATACTTGCTCCATTTACTTCCATACAATATATTTTTCAGTAAATATCTAATTGAGTAAGAATTTAGTCAGTAGAAAATGGAGAGCGGTAAGCAAAAAAAAAAAAAAAATGCGACGAGAAAAACTATTTAAAAGAACGAAACAAAGCATCACTACTCTGTAAACACTTTATACGACATGGGAGAATATCCATCGTAAAACATAAGTTCTGCATCAATCATATTGATATCTGTTATGCCACAGTTAATTATAATATTACAAATAACATTGGTTGTCATTCGTGAAATCACGCATCTTTTAGTTGGTTGTTGACCCGCACGTCTAACGAAAGAATCTTCTTACGATATCAAAATATCTTCTTTATTCCCGACTCTTTTTTCTTTTAATTTAATTATTCTCTCAATATAACGCTAATTATAAGCACACTAAAAATTATTACAGTAAAACATTATCGATTATTCTTATTGTATGTGTACAAACTGGGAAAAAGAACTTTGCATCGAATCATTACAATAGAAAATGAATACTCTTAGACAACAGTAAGTGAATAGGCCAGTGATTAAGTTTCAAGTGAATCACCAAAACAATACACAAAACTCCACTAACTCAATTCCTAAATTCCACTCCTAAAAGAGTAAATGGTTACTCTACGGTGGTCCTTTAAAGTGCTTATTTATTATCTATTTTTGTTTCAAAATGAAACAATAACAGCGAACTATTATTGTAATGAAATTGGGTGTATAGAGCAAAAGAAAATGAGAAAGAAACATCCTAAACCACTTTATAAGGATGGCAGCTTTTTACAGGACAACGCATGACCGCAGGCTTCTCAATCAATTATCCAAATACTACATATCAAGAAAAATGAAATTTTGCCACATCTTGTATATTTACCCAATTTCATTGATACTGATTATCACTTATTTAAGCATTTTTGAGATTTTTATACGTTCTCATATAAGGAAGAAGCAATCGAAGCAATTGAAAAGAATTTTGAGACACGTTGGAGAACTGTCATTCATCAACACGCGCCGATTTCAACTAAATAAATTAGTTATTTAAAATTTCAACAGCGTTTTATTAATTTTCTTATAAAGTGCATTATTTCATGTGTGACAACCTAATATTATGTTAGAGACTCTATTTTCGATTATTAACTGACGTCAATTGCTGATTTTGAATATTAATTTTCAAGATAATTGAATTTTCTCATATTATTTTCGCCAAACAGCCATTCTAACTGCCATGTTATCATGATCTGAGAATGTGCAGAATTACACTACATGACTTAGAGAAAAGATTTCGTAAATAAGCATTTTTCTTTTAATCATTTCACCTCGAGCAAAGCGGTAACGCCACTGATGTACCGGGAGCTACGTAAGAGTGAAAAGATTAGAAGAGAGAAAGAAGGAAACCACGTCCTAAACAGGGAACAAGGGATGAACCTCTACACGTGTTCAATAGACGTGGGCGGAGTGTGAACCGGGCGATAGTTTAGTCTATCTACTCCAATTGAAAAAAAAAGAAGAAAAAGTGAAAAGATTTGAAAAGAGAAAACCGGAAACCACATCCTAAACAGGGAACAAGGGATGAGCCTCTACACCTGTTCAATAGACGTGGGCGGAGTGTGAACCGGGCGATAGTTTAGTCTATCTACTCCAATTGAAAAAAAAAGAAGAAAAGTGAAAAGATTTGAAAAGAGAAAACCGGAAACCACATCCTAAACAGGGAACAAGGGATGAGCCTCTTCACCTGTTCAATAGATGTGGGTGGAGTGAACCGGGCGATAGTTTAGTCTATCTACTCCAATTGAAAAAAAAAAGAAGAAAAGTGAAAAGATTTGAAAAGAGAAAACCGGAAACCACATCCTAAACAGGGAACAAGGGATGAACCTCTACACCTGTTCAATAGACGTGGGTGGAGTGTGAACCGGGCGATAGTTTAGTCTATCTACACCTGTTTAATAGAAGCATCATTTGGAAATATTTCTAATACATTTTTTCTTTTTCTTATTCTTCTATGTGCGGTGTCCCTTCAAGATGTACATCTCACTAACACTTAACGCCGTTAAAACCTTGTCCTGTTATCTCACTAAATCCGTGTTCTACCATCTACCTGCTAAAGTCTATCATACATGCCACGCGTTACTATACCTTGTCTTTCTGTCTCTGTCACTATTCGTTTCGTGAGTATCAGGTTCGCCAAATTCTCCTTTCCCATTATATGTACCCAAACCTTCAACTCCCTTTTCCATATATTAAGCATTATTTTCTTTCTCGTGGCCATTATCTCCAAAATCGTGTCGTTGATCGTTTGCTCCGTCTATGGTATCATCAGCCTCTTTCTTTAGAAGCACGTTTTGTTTGAAAAGATTGTATGACAGACATCACATAACAGTCCAGTACTCTTTTTGTTTCCAGCGAAATTTCTTCTTTCTTAATACAATATTCATCTTCTAGAATGCATCCTTGACCATGAAACTCCGTATCGCAACTCCTTATTGCACTTTCTGTCTTCTGTTAGAACACTTTGCAGTTATTTTAATTTTGTACTTCTTTGATGTTAGTATTCTCAACTTTTAATTAGCATTATGGGCTCCTCTTTTACTTATTACTATGCATTCAGTTTCTTGTAGTTTATATGTAGTTTATTATTATGTAATATCGAGCCTGAACACTCTTAGCAAATATAAAGGAGTCTCAAAAATCCATGAGTTAAATATTAGAGTAATGACGAAGTTTTAAAGAAAACAGTGAACAAAAAGACACCTATACAAAGAATATGAAAGAGTCAAGAGATATTCCTAGAGCAAAGCTTGAGGACAGAGAGCTTAGAAAACGAACACTCACAAGACACACTGAAGGTAAGAAATTCTGAGTGAGGCCGTGAATAAACTATGTAACAGAATTAGAAGTGATAGCAGAATGTTTAAACTTGCGACAAGAAGTTATGGAGAAATACGAATGGCCAGGGTACATGCCACAAGAAGAAAATTTACGATGTCACGAAAATAAAAATATCTCAGAAAGGTATACGCAAATGTTAATATTAGATGAACTTCAATAAAACTCATTAGTGTCGCATTTAAAGAAGATCCGGATTGAAAAGAAACAAGCGTAGATCAGTATTACATTAAAATCATTTAAACCATAAAGATGGAGCATTACATTAAAAGAAAGTCTGTTTTCGAAAGAAAAACATAAAGATACGTATTACACTGGGAGAAGATTTACTTTTATATGATTCAAATCCGATATCATCCAACACTTAACTAAAACACACAAAGTTAAATTGCACACCCGTAAAAATGGATCAGAACGACAAAAAACATTTTGGAAAAACAAGACTAAAGCAAATTTCACCAGTCAGTGTGAAAAATGAGATTCTAGATTCTGATTGGATAGCAAACAGAAAATTTATCTATGACCCCGGTAAATCTTCTTTTTCACACCTAGAAAATGAGTATCCTCGACGATCACATAACAAAAATCCACTACCTAAACCACATTTTGACCGGTCAAGTCAGTCCAAGATGGGCGTATTAATCTGAAGAAATATAACGAAGAAATTTCAAGACGCCGAATCGTTTTAGCTCTCTTCCCAATTTTCGTTCTTTGTCTTTACCCACTTATTGCCTAATTTTCCTCTTAACTTTTGCTTCGCAAGTATTTTAATGTTTTTGCATACACACATTCTGCTACTATTAATCATGAACTCTGAACTTCTGTGGGACATTTAGATACTTACATTTCTCTTTGAACAATTAACTACATTCATTTTCTCTATGAACATTTTATTATTATGCTCACAAAGATGTTATAATGTTCAGTTAAAAAAAATTCCACTTATTTTTTCAACAACCTGACGATATTTAAATTGTGAGAATTGTCGTCTATGTCTGGAAGTTGCCTTGTATCAGGTATGGTAGACACAATCTACACTTTCAAAGAAAACAAGTGCAGATCAGTATATTATTATAGAAAGGTCAAAATGTGACAGAAAAAAATATTTATTACATTAAGTCAGGTTATTTTCAACCTTTTTTTAAGCATGGACCATTTTTAATATTTTTTGAGAGGGGCCCTATAAAAATTTGATGAAATAAAAAGCTTTTATATGCTTTTTCTTTATAAAATTATGTTTATTATTTCTTTTTTTACAAATAAATTATATGAATTAATGTATATTGATTTATCAATAATTGATTTTATTAATAATTAATATTAATGTTATTATTTATTATTAAAAAATTAAATTAATTGATATAATAAATTTAAGCATTATATTAATTTCTTTTGTATTATAATCCTTCTTCTAAACATCATTGTCAGTTTTTATTAAATTTTTACAATCTCAACATTTGGTTATCGGATTTGTAATATTTGATTGCACAGAAAATCTGAGCTTACACACGCGTGTAGAATTTCATGAGCCAATAAAAAGCATATACATTTATACATTCAACTATAGAAAAGCATTTTTCATAAAACAGTCGGTTCTACAAATACTTTCACGGCTTCTGCTCCGATGAACTTAGATCACTGGTGCCCCCTAGATACGAATTTGAACGAGATACTAGATTAGTAACTAGATCCCACCCTTTTACAGTGAAACCGATAAAATGCTGCCGTAACTTCAACTCCAACAGTTTCTTTCCTCGCACTTCCCGACTGTGGAATTCTCTTCGAAACGATTGCTTCCCCGACGGCTACAATCTCCAGGAGTTTAAATGTAAGGTCAATAGACACCTCCTAACACATTAACCTGCTCCCATTCTGTCAACACTCTTCCCATCTGCCTAACCCTCATCCTCGCTATCCTTACTCATCTGTCACCGTCCTCCTGACATTCCCTATGTCTAACCACTCCTTCTCTTTACCTTCCCCTATGTAGCCCCATGCGCAATAGTGGCAGTGGAATGCCTTGCTTGGGGTGAGATGATTAAAAAAAAAAAACTAAATTTTACAATATGCCAATGTTAGAGAAAACAAAAATAAATGTAACTTTTTACTTATTGGCCAAAAATAAGCTAGAAAGAATTTTTTAAATGCTGATCCATTTCTATTTTCCACAAACGTTTAAATATGCGTGACTTTTTCCTCTTTTTTCCAAAGAGGCCCCAGATATCTCTTTTAGGTGACATGCCTTTTCCACATTCTTTCAATCTTTCACACCATCCTCATTTATTCTCCTCTTTCCTTATTTACACTCTCCAGCGACAACCGATTTGATTTTTGGTTCGTTTCGTTTTGTTTTGTTTTTTTATAAATCCATTTTGTTTGACTTTACGAAAAATGGTATCTTAAACACATATTGAAATGAAAAAAATTTATGCAGAAATGTTATTTCAAAACATCAAAATTTATGTTGTTTCTACTCGTTAAATAAATTCACACTTATTAAAACAAATTAGACCCTTTTAACTTTTGTTCAACCTTCTGATTCTTTGAATTCTGGTGTACTCGGTTACATTCGACAAACGACTATTTCGCAAGCATCGCTGAAGTTCCTTACACGCTAGGGGAATAGAATGATAACTTACATTGCTTGATCTCGTTTTCCGCTAGCTTAAGAGCTGTCGTCTAGTTTTAGCATTTTAATATGACATAGATTACTGAAGGAATTGACATTGCACTATGGATTACTAAAGTATTATCGTGGATCCTCATATGCTATTTTTGTCAATTAATGTTACAGACACTCGACCGGTACATGCGGATCTCATTACAGAACTACTAAATTAAGATCAAATTTGCTTTCAAATAAAATGAAGTCCAGTATTACATTTAGTGTTCTTGATATGAGAATTTATTCATATTCATATTCACGCACGCAACATTGTTAGTTTGTAAAATAATTTCCTATAAGTTATCTCACATATTTGTATTGATGATCTTTATAGGGCCACATGTATCCTGCTCTAATTTCGAAGCAGAACCACACAATAGTTTGAGCTAAGTTTTCTTAATACAATGTATAACCAATCGATGGCGTTTCGATGGGGAGTTCCTTGGGATCCATATTCGCAACTATTTTTCTTGGTTTTCATGACAGTCTTCTATTTGAAAAATGCCGTATGCCCGATGTATTCACCGATTATACGTTTTCCCAATTTTTACTTAATTAGTGAGGTTACGACTTTTCATAACCAAACCTGTTCCTTTTATCCATGCTTGCAAATTACTGTAGAAGTGGATAATAATTGTACTTTGCCTTTTTGTGGAATTTTTCTTGAACGTTGGTAACGTTTCTTTTTTACATATGTTTATCACAAATACATTTTCACAGATCTGTAGAGTAACGGAGTTCATTTGTTTCTAGGTCCCGTAAAATTAATCTGATATCCATCAATGTCCAACACACGTTAACGGTTTGTTTTTATTGTACACTTGATTAAAAACTAGGGAACATTTATCACATTTTAAGTATTCTATAAATGTCAAATACGTGATTGATCAGACGCTTTAAAGAGTATACTGTTTCGGGGTCTAATATTTGTCCAATTAGTTTGAAACGGTCGGGGATAAGTAGAAAGAGTCAAATGTTTGCTGACCAGTTTTCAGTTTGTATCAATTCAGGCTTTTTGACTGTCAGGTTAAGTTTGAAAACAGGTCGGTGTTTCCTTCTTTCTTATAGTGTATAAGTTAAAATGCTAATGGGACGCTGAATATGTGAGACGGACCCATCAGAGACTAGAGACCCGAAATAAGCCTACATGTTCCTTCTAATATAAGTGTATGAAACCCCTATTATCATTCAAGGACGTCTCACTCTGCACATGACTCAGCCATAGTTCAACGATTATCTGTTAATCCTGACTGTGCTAAAAACATTTATATAGCATTTTCTCTGTTTTGCCGAAAGTCCGCTTCCAACATCATCTACGTGTACGTGATGTAGTATATGTCAAGTTACATTAACAAGGTGTGCAAACAAAACTATAATTTCACTTGGTGTCTTTGTTTAATTGGTGTTTTATAATTTCTTTTTAAACTTTCTTGGGATATTTATGATTCTTTATATTGAATTGTTTTATTAATAAGTTGTTTAACCGTGTTCCAACGTTAGCCCTGTTCATTTCCTATTTTAAAACCAGTTATGTTCTTCGTCAAATTTTACTAGCAGTTTTTTTTAGATGAAATGTTAGCACGAAGGGATAATGCAATGGAAAATGGCTTAGTGCCTTTTTAAATATATATATATATATATATATATATATATATATATATAATAAACAAATACACATGTGAAAATATCCATAAAAAAACTGAAACTTTCGGATAATAAAAAATATGAATTTTTTTTATATTCTCTATATTAAGAAAACGGAAAATATTTACGATGCTTGAAAAATTTAATAGAAAATTTATTAAATTAAAATAATCAAATAAACAAATGAGATATAAATAAACGTTTACATATATCTACATATATAAACTTACCTTCCTATCTTTTCTAAATCCTATAAAGACTACATTTTTGCGTAGCGATAGGTAGTAATCATTTGAATTTTTTATTGGGTTTGTGATTTTGTAAAAATAGGTTAAAGATATTTCAAGAATTTTGTTGAGGTTTTTATGCCATTAAATATCACTTGACTACAATTTCTTCATCGGAGGAAGACATTTTTGGACGTACATTATAAGCATTATTTTTAAAAATAGAAGTATACGCACATAAACACACACATACGACACACTCACGCACACACACCCACTTAAGAACACAAGAGAACGTATTCCGGATGGCAAAAAAATATGTAGCTATAAACACGCCTCTAATTAAAGCAGCTAGATATAATACCACTCTGACTGAGGTGCGGAAATGCCAAATCATGCTATCGGCCAACGCGTCGCGTCGAGGCAACGCGCACATATATAATTCATAAATTTAAGAAAACAGATACATAAGATTGTAAAACGGCGCCCACTATGACTTTAAGAAAGAAGCGAAAAAGCAGAATCCTACTATCGGTCAATTCACACATATACAAACCATAAACACACACACACACACACACACACACATACTCAAACACCTTTACAGGTACACACACGCACAATTAACTACAGCAGTAGCAGCGAAGGATGACCATTCTTTAAAAGGCACGGTCCACGAACGGACGTGAAATCAAGCTCGTCTACCATTCTGAAGATGAAATTTGGATCTCGAAATATTAATGAATAATAAATAGGTAATACCTAACACCTTCTTTACCTTCTTTTATTTTACTAAACGCATTATGATACCTACCCATACACATTATTTTACTGTTTCATAGCTCAGACTTTAATTATGTTTAGCACTTCCATATTACTTATGAAAATAGATTACATTTTACTCTTATTTAAGAGAAATTATACATATACCCACGTTAAACAAAAATGTAAATGTATACTGTTCAAATCTCACTATAAATATAAAATATCTGTATTATATGTTAGTGAAAATAATAGATTTCCGAAATATGCTCTTAAGTTTTAAACAAGGAAAATATCAATATTTGTCTATATTTCTGAGATGAGTAAGTATTTAGAGTATTTACATTATTCGGACTATTGTCCTCATCTTTGTTGCCATTTATACGACGTCTCAGCTGCTGTACGCATCGGCTTCTTCTGGTGCTAGGAATGTCGAAACGAATCCTTTATTACAATCACATGGGGATATCATCCTCCTTTCGTTAATCCTCGATTGGAAGTCACGAGGACACATAATCCAGTGGATACACACGTTAGTTAGTTTCTGACTTGAATCTTAGAGTTGTGCGTTCAATACCAAGCTACAGCAGTAGTGAACAAGTAAATTGCATGGTTATAGGGCGATAACTTATGATTTCTAATTGACGCTTGAGGCAAGGAATGAGGATGACTTACCCGAGTGATTGTAATATAGTGCTCGGTTAGACATTCGTAGCACCTGAAAAAGGCCGCAGCATACAACAGCCTAGTCGTTGTGTAAATAGCAACAAAGGTTAGGACAACAGTCCGAATAATGTAAATACTAGAACATAATAATGTTTTAACACAATTTTTAGTTGATGTGTTATGATTTATATGTATGCTCTCATTGGTCTTTTTGAAATGAAAGACACAAATAACAAGATTTTTATCAGTAGTACGCTTTAAAGCGCCTGAAACATTGATTCTGTCAGTCATTTATAGCTTTGTTTTTGTTAGAAGTTCGTGTCACAGAACATAAAAAGACGTCCACAGGAATGCAAACAAATTCCTTTCTCCAAATTATGTGTTTTTCTAACTGCTGAACAAACCGGTTAAAGTCAGTAAAGCAGATGTTTCGACGTGATGCTCTGTGTCTTTTGTTTCTTTTGTCGTTTCGGCAGGCCGGCTGCAATAAATGATTTTGACAGATGAGATATGACAACGCATGAAGGCCGGCTCTTATGTCTCACCTTAAACTCTTTGCTTGACAGTTTTGATTGTGCAAGGAACTCTTGGCGCTGAAACTAAGGAGAATTAATAGACGGCCAACTGAAATTCAAAAGAAAAGAGAGACATTCATCGGCAGTGTTTGACCATATGTTTTATAAATCTGAAAAAAGAAAAACACTATCATAATGACATCACCGAGCATACTCGCTATCTAACCCACACACACACGCACACACACAAACATATATATATATATATATATATATATAGAGAGAGAGAGAGAGAGAGAGAGAAAACAGAGTAAGTGAGAGAAAATAACTTAGAAGAAGAGATAATATATCTATCTATCTATCTATCTATCTATCTATATATATATATATATATATATATATATATATATATATATATATATAAACCATGTTCGACTCAGTGCAGTAAAGATGCCAGGTGTGGAAGAGTGAGAAATCAGAGACACTACCCAGGATTAAGATCAAAAGAGAACTAATTACGATATATATATATATATATATATATATATATATATATATAGAGAGAGAGAGAGAGAGATAGATAGATAGATAGATAGATAGATAGATAGATAGATAGATAGATAGATGTAGAAAAGTATGAGCATTTAGTGTCAAATTTTATTCTTAAAATATGTATTTTATAAAGATAAATGTGATAATTAATTGTATTTTCGTGAGTTTATTGACGGTGAAATATCTATTAGTATGCCTTCAAATATATCTAATTATTAAATTACGTTCTCTTCTTATTCGGGTGGTTTGTATTATATCTTGATTATGAAAATAAATATAACACAATAGTCTAACGAATTTAAAAAAAAAGTAATTATTATACATAGAACTGTCAGCGAATGTTTGCTTAATGAATGCAATAACAGTAAACGAAATGTAAAGTTCTGCATTTTTGCTTCCTACAGTCGGTCAGTTAAGTGCCATACGTGATACACGCTTCAGTGATCATGTCGCGTAAAATACATGATTGACTGGGCAGAAGATTATCCCGCAATAGATTGCCATTGATTTCTGCAGTAGACTGGTCGCCAGCCAAGGCTATAGAACCCAATCTGTCCTGTTAATTAACCCATAACTGGAGGGAAGAGACAGATTAAAATTTTCCCAACGGCATTTGTGCGTAAGTGAATGCAAAGAATTTAAATGGAACTCGAACTCGGCTCTACCAATTTGTCGTTCTGAGCCGATATCCACAGCACCACAAAGTATTACCCTAGAGAGGCAGAAAATAGCATGTTCCATTTTCCCAAATTTTACTGTTGCCAAAATATAAAAAGCAACATTTTTACAATATTATTCAAGAGTAATAAATAAAATGTTGTGAAAAAATTAATTATATTTAACGATATTTAAAGCATGTTTTATTTCTTTGTCTTTGAAGAGCGGTTTAACAGGTTTGCCCCAATGAAGGTCTCTCTTATATTTGAATTATTGCGGAACATAAATTATTTAATTCCTACAAAACACATTCCTAATCAACATACGTACATTAGTAGATAGAAATAAAATGTGGACTAGATTACAGTTACACACATTTTCAATTAAATCCCGCTCAGTCTTAACAGAACTGTGAAACAGAAACATACAAAAATGAAAAACACAAAAGCTAGTTAAAAAGAAAAATTCACATGTGTTCTACGTAACTGCCGAAAACAATCAGTAAAAGAATAAAATATATCCTCTCCCCCACATATTGATAATGCTTAAATAAAAGCTAAGCCTGTTACACGTCACTTATTGGTTACTTATCATATCATTTTGTATGATTCTAATCCATATTTGATCATAATTCACTTTGTCCGAACATGAAAACTGCATTAAAAGCATCAACATTCAACTCTTGTATAAAAAAAAAGCTCGTATGATTGGGTTACTCCCTAAGAAACAGAATGCATTTTCAACTCAACGGCATTGCTGATAATATCATCCGTAAAAGCACTTAGGAAATACACATGACCAAAACAGATATCTCATACCTTCTTCAAATACAACAACCACAACCTCCATATATGCGTAGAACTAAAAGCTCGCAGATTAAGGTAGTTAAGATGAATTCCTTTCTAATTTCAGCTGCAAGTTTAACCGTTGCTTAATCTTCCTTTTCAGTGATAGAAAGTTTAGTACTTGTGATGTTGTAACAAGATTGGGGTTGCCGATCTTCTTCCATCAATTGTGGATAAAAAACTTGTGAAGGTTTTGTTTTAGGCAATTTATCGTTTGTTGCTTTTAGACAAAATTGTTTTTCTTATGATTTTGGATTTGGAGTTGGATAAGATGTTTCCCTGAGAAGCATTTTTTGCCGATCGATAAAACCTTGTCATCTTAAGTGCAAGTTGTTACAAGTAAGTTGCCACGCTTGATATATATACATTAAAAAGACATAGGCGATCATTTCAACCGTATAATGGTTATTTCAAGTAATAATATTATTTTTACGATTTCGGCCATCAATTCTCAATCCTCTATTTAATCATAAAGCATCATACAAGAAGCAAATCTTCAGCGAAATGATTCCAAGAAGCAATAAAACATTTAATTACTTAGCAATATTTTATCCATTGCTTTTGAATAATATTGTTATATTTTTCCTTTTAATCTTTTGGAAATAGCTAAATTGGTGAAAAATTAATATGCTATTTTTGCCTCTCAACAGTAGGAAACAAAAGTTTACAATTCGTTTACTACTACTACAGCATTCAATGAGCAATAACGCGTTTACAATTCTATGTATAACTACTTTTTAAAAATTCAGTCCACTAGTTTATATTATTCATTCATTTTCATAATCATTTTATGAAATTACTTTTTCTAAAAGATTTTGTGTTACCATGTGAATTTCTTTACAAATATATTTACTTCAATTTACTTTTAAAAAGTCGGTTGCAATTTTGTGTTAAAATATATATTTACTTTTTGTAAAAATCATGTATATCTACTTTCGACAAAAAAGTAAATGTTCAACTTATTTCCATAGGAATCCTGGATGTAATTATACCTAATTTTATTCTATTTGATTTAATATCGACTGCACGAAAAGATTTTCCTCAGATTTTAATATCTAGGTAAACTGTTATAATCTCTAAAAAATATATTTCTATTATAGCATAGGAATATTTTGATGTTGGCTTCGATTGTAAGCATACGCGCCACACTATCAAATTAACATTATTGTTGTGTTTCAAACCTGGAATTTTAAGTAGAAAAAAGTTAAGATATGCGCCCAAGCTGTCATAGAAACGGAAACATGTCTGATGGAGAATTTCACTAGAGCAGTGATGGTGATCCATACTGGAGTTGCACTGTTGTTAGTTTCTATCCAAATAAGATGATATAAGGGAAAATGAATTTGTCTCATATTAAAATGAGATTAGTATCTATAGAAATAATTAAAACAGTGAACGTTTCTTAAATTTTCTGCTGCAAAATCAATTTTTTTAAAAGGATAAACGTATAAAGAAAGATTATGTATACTTTAATGAAATAATTTGATCTCATAAATGTGTCTCTGAGTGTCTCCTTTAATATATATATATATATATATATATATATGTGGGGGGGGGTGTTGTTATACAGATTTCAATCACTTGATCAACAGGATGAGATTTAATCATTTATTGATTGAACGGTCAAAATCTCAGGCTGGCACGTACACACACATAATCGATTAAAGTTTATTGCGTTACTTGCCTGTGGTCGATTAAAAATCTCGCAATGAAATGTGTATCTTCAAATATATAAAAAGGAAATTTGATTCTTTTACAAACCAAAAGTATGCTATTGAAGATTCACAAGATATTTAGAATGTCCTAAAATAAACATAATGAATTATTTTGTCTTATGTATGGCGACTGATTTACGTCGAAATGTGTGATTAAACAAAAGACAGTGACATCCCGCAACCATCAAAGCATGATCTGACAAATGGAATTTAGATTGACAAGCAGCTGTTTCGCTTTTATACCGGTCAGTGTAAACATACTTTTAATTAACGCTTTCAGAGTGGAACCAAAATGTCTCTATCGCCCAGATGAAAGATGCTCACAGATTTTTAGAAACTCATTTGGAAAAGTATTATCCTTGACTCAACATCTATATTTCCTCTCCGCTTACGAAAAGTAAAAAGAAATCATTTGAAAGACAAAAAGAAAAATACGAATAACAAATTATACGCGCAATTAAATTTCTTTTATAGAAAACCGTTGAGAAAATCAGATTTGTTATTTTTTATCATCTATGAGATAGCGGTCGTAATCAAAGAAACTGCGAATTTTGGTACCTCCACTCAATTGCCAATAATACAAAAAAAAATAAAAAAATAAAACTACAGCATATCATGATGTTAAAAACTTAAAAACAAACAAAGTTTATTCATCAAATGTTTATGCTATAATGAAGAGGAATAATCAAATTTTGTTATTATTGTTTTTTTTTAATTTAAAATCCTTCCTAACATGTTCTAAATGTTAATTAATATTTCATTTTTCGTTTTCCGTCAGCGATTCACGCTATGTTTACTTAAGGCGACTATTAAGAAAATGCGGTCGGTCGAGTAAAATGATTTTGGAGCAAGTAAATTTTCCTTCGCTCTCGACTGGCGGTCGAGGGATTTCTTTATCAAATCTCAAAGGCTCTGTGTGTGTAGTTACCTAAATATTTCAAAATAATAAACCCCATTTTACTGCCTTATGATGTTGTATTTGCACTGAAATTTAAAGCTATTGACTTACAGTATGCTATAATAATAATAATAATAATAAGAAGAAGAAGAAGAAGAAGAATGATCACAATATATTTATATTCTAGTTTGGTATTGAGCATAAATACATAGTAATCATTATATATATATATATATATATATATATATATATATATATATATATAATAACAAGACCGACTCTGTAAGTATCTAAATCCTAAAATTATACGAAAATAAACTTTGAGGACAACAAATAACAGACAGAATCTAACTCCGTGACTGTCCGTCGCTATAAGGCGTTGGACAAGAGGGAAAAAAAAAAGAAAACTGCGGAATACAGACAATACATACAATACCCCGCAGTAAAGAAAAAAAACCCAAACGGAACCAACCACAAAGAAAGAAAAAGTGCTCGATACAGAACTAACCAAAGCGGAATAACAAAGAGGAAACAATGTACAGCATAGACACGTAAAAAAATCACAAGATCGCCAAAACCTACCGCGGTTTCACACAACGGCTCGTCAGGCCCTGACGAGCCGTTGTGTGAAACCGCGGTAGGTTTTGGCGATCTTGTGATTTTTTTACGTGATTTTTTTACGTATATATATATATATATATATATATATATATATATATATATGTGTGTATATATAGAGAGAGAGATAGTCATAAAATATGGCAGACTATTTACAACTATTGTCGTTTTAGTGCCTAGTCTGTTGTATTTAATCAAACATGTATAAAAGAGGGATTGCTGCCTAAATGCACAATTACTCACGCCCGCACTTATATATATATATATATATATATATATATATATATATATATATGAATAAGTGAATAAGGAACGAAGAAAATATTAACAACGTTCAAAACATTAATTTAAAACAATGCTCAATATAAAAATAGAGCTCTGAATACATTATCTTCTACAGTTCAATCTGTATCTAAAATTTTTAACATCTCCATTTATCACCTCTCTACTTTTCTTCTTAACTCTTTTATTTTTCTTTAAATTCTAACTTAAAACTTCCAATTCTGATTACCAATTTTCTCGTCCCCACTCACCTCACACACATAGTTCGCAAATATGAGATAAAGAATTTTTCATCTTTCTTCACACTACCTAATGAGATATTGTCCTGTCAATGTCGAAACAAAATGTACACTTTGTAGCAGATGATAATTCGTAGATGTTCTAAACTATACTTTATTAGCAGTAAAGCCCGGAGTTGCTCGAGTGTATTGAATGCGTTAAAACTAATCCATGGTCCTGGAGCTCAGACTCTTTGGACGTTGGCAAGAAAGACTAAAAAGCAATAGTTCTTTCCAGTTAAAGCGAAACCGTTGACTGAAAGAAAAATGAATGAATGTAAGTCAAATTTGGTATCTTGGTTTCGGTATTAAATAAGTTTTTTCGTCGTAAACTGAATTTTGAAGGCTAAATAAGTCCTCTGAGTAAATGATATCACGACTGAGACTAAGAACTACAATTATACCTACGTAGAGCCAAACCCGACGCAAAAACTAAACTAAAAGGGCTGATAAAAATACAGACATACAGGCAGATAAACACACACACACACACAAACATCTTGCCTTTTATATATATTTTATCGATTTTCTGCACTCTTGTAAGAACTGCAACATTGAATGTTCTGAATATTTTTTCTTATGTCTTTGTCTATGAGTGTATCAAATTTGATTTAAATCGGTCTACTTCTTCTATAAACTGTTTTTTTCGATTATCGATTTTCTATATTTATCGGGGGTACCTAGACACAAAACCTAGCTAAGACGCTTTTAGTACAACTGTGTAAATTTCCAAGAACATTGGTTCAGCCGTTTCGGATTCTATAGGTAACGGACACATACGCACACAGACACACACACACAGACAAAGATCCATTTATAAATAAGTTTAAATAATATACATATGTATATATATTTTTTATTATAATCATATCGCCCCAACCAAGGCATTTTACTGCCACTGTTGTGCAGGGGTTTACATAGGAGGAAAGAGTGACTGGTTATAGAGAATGTCAGACAGAGGGTAAGAGAAAGATTAGAATACTGATGAGAGTGGAGTGGACGGAGAAGAGAGCATGGCTGGTTAGTGAGATAGGAGATGGCTATTGATTTACATTTAAATTCTTGGGGATTGTAGCTGTCGGGAAAGCAAATAAATGGAAGGGAATTCCACTGGCGGGAAGTGCGAGAAAAGAAGCTGCAGGAGTAGAGAATTTGCGTTTACAATTTATTGGTTTCACAGTAAAAGAATGGGACCTAGTTGTTAATCTTGTTGCTCGAGTAAATTAATATATAGGAGGCAACGAAGGATCATCAAATTTTCCTTTTCTTATAAATATATATCCACACTCTGAAAAAGTATTACAATGGAAGCAAATGTAAACAAATAAAAGTGGAAAAAACAAGGCCCGCAATACTAAGTTAGCCAAAAAACTGTAGATGGAAAATAAAAAAATAGAAGAAAAAAACGAAAATATAGGGACACTTACCTGCACAAAAACCGTATGTGCTATAAATGTCCTTCGCAATTATATTAAGAAACACTGGTAACACTAACAAAACAAATAACGCAATGTTAACACTGAAACGCTTTGAGAGGTACAATTCAGATAGGAGTCGGTGTGTCTGTCGTTTTTGTTCTCTCTCTCTCTCTCTCTCTCTCTCTCTCTCTCTCTCTCTCTCTCTCTAACAAACACACACACACACACACACACACTTACATACACACACACAAACAGACACACACATGTAAGTACAGGGTCCGATGAATGAATTTTTTCTAAAATACTGACCAATGAAAATAACACAGACATCTCATTTTAGCTAGTATATTAACCAAAATGACACAAACATATCTTAAATTATTAAAGTGTTAATTTATTCAATAAATTCGTCATTAGTTTCCGCCATGGCCTTCAGACAACTTCAGATTCTTGTTCATCATCACGGTCACTCGCACAAAACGCCCCTTGATGTAAGTCTAGTAGTACGAAACATTAAAAACATTCTGTCGGTGAACCAGGAGAAAAAAAAGCCCGTTAGTGCAGTTGCTATGGAAATAATCGAAGACACGATAGAGGGAAGCCACATCACACCACATCAACTTGTTCAAACATTTAAACCAGGTCGTCTTGAAAAATAATTCGAGAAAATCCTTCAGTGCATAGAAGCTGATTGACATTCAAATTCGTGGGTAAGAATTGTTACAAATGAACTGGGTACCTTTTTAAATGTTCGAGAAAATGATGATTTAATGCTAATTAGAGTGTTTCTGAATATATTCTGGACGATCATTTTTTCAAACTAGTTTTTCAAAAGAAACAAAAGCCATTGTATATAAATCCTAGTTTTCAGTCTTTGGTTGTCCGAGTGTAAAGCTCAAATTCTGTATCATTATAATATCTAGAGACTTGAAAATCCATGAAATAAATTTCCAATTAATAGATAGCATTAGATGAGAGGAAAAAAATCAACCTATTGCCTTATATTCTTCTATAGTATTACAGTTTTCATTTTCTCTTTTCTCATTATCTACACTTTTTTCTGATGTTAAGAATAAATGTCTTTCTTGTTACGATTTTCTCTAAAACCCACTCCTTTAGGGTCCATGATATTCTCTTCGTCCTTCTGTATAAACAGATTTTAGTTGCCTTAAGTCACTTCGATATATGCCAAAGGATTGTAGAGCATTCACTGTTGTATCAGTCAGTTAAGTGTCATACATGATACACGTTTTGTGCAATCATGTCTCGAGAGAGACGTGACTAACTGATTAGAAGATTCCCCCGAAGTAGATAGACATTGCTTTCTGCGGTAGACTGGTTGCCAATCAAAGCTAAAGAATCTAATCTGTCCTGTTATTTAACCCATAACTGGAGGGAAGAGTCGGAGTTCCCAAGGTCATTTGTGCGTAAGTGAATGCAAAGAATTCAAATGGAATTGGAACTCGGGCCCGCCGATTTGTCGTTCCGAGTCAATATTCCCTGCAGCACAACATAACAGTGCAATACACCTTCGCTATTCGAATGCGCCTTATATTAAAGCATATGTAACGAATATTTCGCTATTTTAATGCGCCTTGTATTAAAGGATGTATTAGAGAAGGCTTTAGAATAATCAACAATCTATATAGGCAGCAAATCGCTAGTGTTTTTTTTTTAATCATTTCACCCCGAGCAAGGCGGAAACGCCACTGATGTGCTGGGGGCTACATAAATGTAAAAAGATTAATTAGAAAAGAGTGAGGAGTACAAACTAGTTAGAAAGGAACAATAGAAAGCTGAGAAAGCAGGTGCGATGTCAGATACATAGGTGGAGAGAAAGGGAAAGTTATACAGGGGAGGGGAGAGAGCTAGAGTCCAGTGGTTAGTAGATGAGTATTGACTTTGCATTTAAATTTCTGGAGGTTGTAGCCGTCAGGAAAGCAAGAATACGGGAGCGAGTTCCACAGGCGGGAAGTGCGAGAGAAGAAGCTGCAGGAGTAGAATTGTCGTCTGCATTTGGCTAACCTGACTGTGAATGGGTGGGACCCAGATGCCAGTCTGGTTGCACGAGTAAACACCTGTTGAGGAGGCATCAGTGACTTAAGTTCGTCCGAGCAGAAGCCATGAAAGTTTTTATAGAACAGACAAAGGGAGGCCACCCTTAGACGATGGGGACTACGGAGAAGAAGTTGACTCAGAAGATATACAAAGATAGAAAGGGGCGTAAGACAAGGGTGTGTTTTCTCACTCGATCTATTTAACCTGTACACCAATTACTAGAGAAATAATACCCTTGCCCGAATCCGTCATTAGCACTCACAATCACAACAATATAAGATACGCGGATGACACAGTGCTAATAGCAGACACAGAAAGTAAAATGCAAGACCTGCAGAAGGTATAAAAAGAAAGCTAAAAGAAAGGACTGAGCATAAACTTCAAGAAAACTAAATGTATGGTCATCAGTAAGAAGAAGACCCCAAAGTGCCAACTGCAAGTCGGAGAATTGAAAATAAGACAAATAAAGAAATTCAAGTACCTGGGAAGTGTTCTAACAGAAGATGGAAATTGCGACATGGAGATTCAAAAATGCATTGGCATGGCCAAAGACGCATTTTAGAAGCTAACCAGTGTACTTAGAGACAGGAAAATTACATTGGAAACAAAGAAAAAAGTGCTTGAGTGCTTTGTGATATCTGTCCTTCTGTATGGAAGTGAATGTCGAACGATCTCTTCAAGGATGAAGGAGAGGATTGATAACATGTACGTGAGCAACGATGAGGTGCTTGAGAGGGTAAAAAGTAAAAGAAAACTATACTTAAAATCAGGAAGAGGCAAATGAGATTATTGGGACAAGTAATGCAGAATGAGGGTCTAGAGAATTAAATACTCACATGACGGATAGAAAGGAGGAGAGACAGGGGAAAGCAGTGCAGATACTACTTGATAAGTCATAGCAAATTGATAGTGTTACGAGGTTCGGAAGTGATACGAAGAGAAAAATTTTGAAAGCGAGAAGAGACAGAGCTAAATGGAAGTCCCTGATCGCCTCCATCCTGAAGAGACACAGCACACGAAGAAAAAGACAAAAAGAACGAATATTTCCCTATTCCGATGAGCCTTGTATTAAAAGATATATAACGAATATTTTGCTATTCCAATACACTTTTTATTAAAGCATATACAAAGAATATTTCGCTATTCCAATTCACCTTGTTTTAAAAAATAATTAACGAATATTTCGCTTTTCCAATGTACCACGTATTACAAAATATTTAACGAATGTTTCGCTATTCCAGTGCACCTCGTATTAAAAAATATATTACGAATATTTCTCTATTTCAATGCACCATTTATTAAAGCATGTACAACGAATATTTCGGACCTTGTTTGAATGCATATACAAAAAATATTTTGTTATTGCAATCATTCTTGTATTTAACAATATCTGACAAAAGAAACATGTAATACAGAAGTAAAAACTCAAGAATTCATCGATTTATTTTATTTCAAGATTTATGTGCTTGAGGCCATATAACCTTGAATCATCATCACTGATTTAATAACCTTTATACAAATCAGTACGTACATTATGAACCGGTCGTGAATTATTAATGCTATAGCTTGGATGTGCGGCTGGTGTAATGAATAATAAATAGGAATTGTCAGTGAGAAATCCGAGTTCCAATTTCAGTTGTGTTCACCTAATCTAAACTTATTTATAAATAGAACATTGTCTCTGTGTGTGTGTGTGTGTGTGTGTGTGTGTGTGTGTGTCCGTTACCTACAGAATCCGAAACGGCTGAACCGATTTTCTTGAAAATTTACACAGTCGTATTATAAGCGTCTGCGAGTGTTCTTAGCTAGGTTTTGTGTCGAGCTACCTCCGATAAATATCGATAACCGAAAAAATCGGGTTATAGAAGGAGTGGTCCGATTTTAATCTTCTTTAATACACTCATAGACAAAGACATAAAGAAACGATATTCAGAAGTTTCAAGGTTGCAGTTCTTACAATAGTGGAGAAAATCGATAATATATATATAAAAGGTAAGGTGTTTGTGTGTGTGTGTCTGTTTATCTGTCTGTATGTCCTTTATACAAATCCACAATTTTTATACGATTATCACCAAACTTCACATAAATATTCTTTAGGCTGAGTATGAACTCCAGGACCATGGATTAGTTTTAAAGCTTTCATTACACCCGCGCAACGCCGGGCTATACTGCTAGTTTCATCTACATTTAGGAAACTTAGGAATCAATTTCTTTAGCCACAGCTATTATTAAATTGGATGTTTATATTTTAATAATCTCCAAAATTCTAAAAATACATTTTGGCTTAAAATGACCTGGAAAGTATTGGGAATTGGGAAATAACCTGGACACATAGCTGGAGGAAATAGAGGCATTAAAACATTTCCCGAGGGTATTTGCGTGAAATTAAATAAAACGAATTCAACTTGAATGTGAAATTGGGTTTCTTAGTTCTCAATCCGAAGAGATATCTTCTACCTAACCCAAGCAACCATGAAATAGATGGAAACAAAATGTTTAGCAATCCATAAACTGCAAATCAATGTCGATGAATTATTTTAGGACAAAACTTTCAAATATTTTTCTTTGATGCAGTCAAATACATTCTGGACACTAGATTTCTGTTTGTAATATTAGATGGCATATATGTTTATATCTATATTTTTGAAAATAAAAACTTATTTTAATAAATAGCCATAGTTTAGTAGACATTCTGTTTTTAGTTCTTAATATCTATAAACAAAAGACGTGTATCCACTAAAATTAAAAAAACAAACTGTCGAATTTATAACTACAAAAAATATCTCTTAAGAAATTGCATATTTAATTTTGGTTACGAGCTTGGTAAATATTAAACTTTCGAGAATCTATGTCAAGAAACCTCATGCTTAAATGCGCTGTTCAAGTTGGCGTGATGGGCTAAGTCATTGATGACTGAAGACGTGGGATCTAATGACGATTTCCTTGCAATAAGAGTGCATATTATTCTTTCGTAAAATGTTGCATATATTACAGCAGGTATACAATATTAAATATATATTGTTACAAAACAAAACAAACAAACAAAAATGCAACGTCTACACAAATATGAGCATAATTTTTATAAAAATATGTTAAATCAATAAAAGTCCCATTATTTCATTATTTCATTTTATCTCTTTCTCTAGATCTCTTTCTCTTAATTTCTCTCTTTACATAAATACATACATACATGCATATATATATATATATATATATATATATATATATATATATATGTGTGTGTGTGTGTGTGTGTGTGTGTGTGTGTGTGTGTATTCTATTCATTCTTTAAGTTCATTTAAGTTTTGAAAAACTCACAAGGTTTTAACTGAAGACTCTAACCATACATAAATTAATGTGTTGTTTTCAATAACTCTCTCTATTTATCTATCTCTCTCTGTCTATATATATATATATATATATATATATATATATATATATATATATATACTGGACTCTGCCATTTTCAGAAGCAACAGTCGGAACATCCTCATATATATTGGTGACGGCTTGGGAAGCGTCAAACAAACTTTCTGGAAGATCTGAATACAGAAAGTTGATGCCTAAGTTCCCTAAACGAGCCTCTGCGTGTTTTGAATTCAGAATTGAAGTTCTTCTCTGCCGTTCGTCACCCAAACGTAAAGGATCGTATTTGTCCTGTTATTTGCCTACAGCTGATGGCAAATGGATTGAATCAAAACTTTCCCAAGACTCTTAGTACATAGGTAGATGTAATAAACCCGATTGAAATTCGACCTCGGTTTTCAGATTCCTTAATATGAGCTGCTGTCGTCTTTCCATATATAAGCACACATATATATGAGAGGCTGTGTGTGTGTGTGTGTAAATTCATTTTTTCGTAATTTTACACACTTTCTTCTGATCTCTTTATTTTCTTTCCAGATTGCCAACAGCTTCTTTATTGGCTTCTCGATAATGTCCCACGACTTAAACGTTTCAGTGGTAATTTTAGTTTTGTAAAAGGACACATGTCCCATTAAGCCAAGTTCTTACAATGAAAGTGCTGACAGTCCAAGTTTAAACAGTCCTTAACCGGCACGAGAGATTATCGCCAAAGGGATAATTTCTACTCAGTCATACACGATAAGTTGATCTCTTGTGTGTTGCCAAGTAAACATCAACGTTGCCAAATAAATTCTCAGTATACTCAGTATGTTAATATACTATCTAAACTACCAGGTTTATTAAGGATGCGATGGCTAAATTCTTACCATTTTCTATTTTTAATTTCACA
Organism: Ascarosepion bandense; assembly: GCA_037127315.1. Taxonomy (NCBI): domain Eukaryota; kingdom Metazoa; phylum Mollusca; class Cephalopoda; order Sepiida; family Sepiidae; genus Ascarosepion; species Ascarosepion bandense. The sequence continues at coordinate 6,327,780 of JBBBDQ010029769.1, read as the reverse complement.
CATACCCTTTGTTTTTTTGTTTTTTTTTATTTTGCGGACTACTTTGTTCAGTAGAATCACTTGGACACAACAAGATCCCCAGGACGCTATTCAATCCAAAATTTGGTAACCACATGCTGAACTGCTTATCATTCTTCCCGGAAGATTCAATAAGAAACTTTCTGAGTGTTTGGGCGTCAATATAAAAACAGTGAAGAGGATTAGCAAAAGTTGGATCGGTCTAATGGGAATTACGAATGTGTTGTGAGTGACCACTAATGATCGTGATGTTATAACTCTATTAAACTTTCCTCAATGACTAAGATACAAACCTAAGACCTACATAAAGTGCCTTGAAGATGTAATGCCACCCTGAGTAAATAGAATGGATGATTGAATACACATTTCCAGTAACGAGACTCTGTACCATACCAGACAAGCATGATAAATCAGTAATGGTTGACAGCCTATGTCTGTGACCACATCACTCATATCTAGACCACATCACTCATATCTAGACATCTTTCTTCCGAGACGGAAACATCCTCGATTATTATGCGTGGGGCCCAGTAGAGCGAAAGAACAACAAAACTCCTTGTAAACTGAAGACAAAGATTCATTAACTTAAACAAGAAACTGTCTAAAAGAGATGCTGAAGATTGAGAAGTCATCTGGAGTCCGAGGTTGAAGCCGACGACGATATTCGTAGAACAAATTTTCTCTTTAGTATTTCAAGATATTTTCTATGTATTTCTAATAAATATATCTGTTTAAACGTTTATTTTACACGACAATTCAGACATCGCACCCTGTATATATTTGATGAATAAATCCAAGGTACTATTTTTTTTTTACAATTCTCTTTTTTTACTATAGATTTAAACGGAAAGCAGAAGTGAGACATGTATAGATGTTTACAAATACCATCTTCATTCATGTTATAGATTATAATGTCTCTCTACAAAATACTTTATTTTTGAAAACATGACTTGAATTATCAGAGTAACATATCACTAAAAAGGGCTGTCGTCAAAGTTTGCTGGGCCAAGTATATTTCGTTATTCAAGCCAGGGTCATGACAAAGGAAGTAATTGATTTATCCTACACACATTTTGGAGAATTTGAACGTTACCAACAAGATGACAATTTGAGCACTATTTCCATGTCCTTGCAGAGAACAGTTAGAATATATATGTCCTGATTATTAGTGTTTTAATCGATCCACAGATATCTTGAAAAAATTAAACTGTTTCAAATCTTATGAAAAATAACTTGAATTCTCCTCCTTGAATATAGTCATATCGCCCATTATGGCCTATTTTTTCACTCTGTCTTTCTCCAGTAAAGAGCTACATCGATACTTAAACGATCGTTTTTGTGTGTAAAAGTCTGTTAACCGGGTCTTTATAGGGTGATGGGTAGCGTGGTAACACAAAAGAAATAGATAATTACAAAAAATTATTCGATCAAACTAAGATGGCGACACTCATAATGCAATGTCAAAAATATGACAACTTTTATTACATCAATATGACATAATCATTAGAATTTTGGCAGTAAGCCAATAATGATTTTGCCAGCACTTTATTTTCATTTGTCAGTGAATCTTCGTCAAATATTGGGGAATATATCAGCAACTCATACTGAGAAGAAAACTAAAACAGTCGGTTATATGTAGAATCATAGATATGACACACCGTGATTTGTTATTGGAGGCCACAACTTGAACAACATAAGACATGCAGATGATACAGTACTGGTTGCAGACACGGAAAGGAAACTACAAACCCCCTACAGAAGGTATCGGTGGAGAGTGACAAAAAGAACTACAAATAAACTTTAAGAAAACTGAATGCATGGTCATCAGCAAAAGGTGCAATCCAAAATGCCAAATACAGGTTGGGGATACCAGAATCAAACAAGTACACAAATTTAAATACCTAGGAAGTGTTTTAACAGGAGATGGAAAGTGCGACACAAAGATCCGAAGGCGAATTGGCATGGCAAATGACGCGTTCCAGAAGTTGAGTAAAGTACTAACAAACAGGAAAAATTGACTAGAAACAAAGAAAAGAGTGCTGGATTGCTATGTGATGTCAGTTTTTCAATACGGCAGTGAATGCTGGACAATATCATCGAAATTGAGGACAAAACTTGAAGCAGCGGAAATGTGGTTCTACAGAAGGATGCTGCTGATATCGTGAACTGAGCATGCAAGCAGCGATGAGGTGTTGGAAAGAATGGCAACAAAGAGGAAATTGATACTGAGCATCAGGAAGAGACAACTGAAGTACCTGGGACACGCATTGAGGAAGGAGAGCCTGGAGAACCTTATACTGACTGGTCAGATAGAAGGAAAGAGAGACAGAGGAAGGCAACGGATAACATATTTGCAGGGCCTGATCAGGTGGATGACGGAACGGGGGTTGCGTGGTGTAACAGGAGCAAACATACGAACAGCCACAAGGGATAGGGAGACGTGGAGAACCATGATCACCTAAGTCCTGAATGGACAGGGCACATAGAAGAAGAAGAAGAAGAAGAAGAAGAAGAAGAAGAAGAAGAAGAAGAAGAACTCTATACTGGGTTTGATATCAGTACAGAAGTATGTTTTTCAAATATTGATTTCTCTCTGTCGTGTTAGTCATTTTTCACTTAACGATCCTGCATAACTTAATTATCTATAAGTTTAATATTCGTTTATATTTTTCCTTAGAATATTCCTGCCACACATGGTCTGGTGCTCTTGTTATTTGTCCAGAGCTCCTTAATAAAACTCAAAGAGGAATATTATCAGTCCTAATCTGGGCTTTCGTCTTCATTTAACATCACTATCGCTACCATGCATTTTCTATAAATACATTCATGGTAATTGTTCGAATGGCCTCTTCGCTATGGAACATCGCCTTTTAAAATTTAAGCGCAGTAATTGACTGGCGGTTAGATCTCATCAGTTAATAGTTTGGTTGGCTAGATTTAGCCATAACTTCTATGCTAACAGTTTCTTTTCTTGCTCTTAGCGTTTATAGTTTTCCCTTCTGGCACCATGCTTTACACTCAACATTGATTTTCAAAGAATTCAATGCAATGTCAATGCCTATTTCTTGTCCTTCGAATTACTCTTTTATCTCACTCATTAGTAATGTTTCTGTTTCTAATTCTTCCAGACCCACTAACATATTCGTTTAAATAAAGATAGCAACCTGCTTTGAATTCAGTGTTATCTTTTCGTAGAATGTTTGCAATTAAAGATTCAACGTTTGCTATCCAAAGATATAGATCAGTTTTTACCTGTTAATTTATTAGAAATTCTCTTTATTAGAAAGAGAAAATGTGGATTCCTTCCTTCCAAGAGGCGTATGTGTGAAGCTGAATACATAAAATTCTGACGGAATATGAATTCATCTAACCTCTCACATTTTTCTAAAAATCACCGACAATTTACGAAAATAAGAAGAACCAAAATTTATTTCTCCCTTCGATCTAATCTGTCGAGTGAGAGTATATTTTTTGGGTGAATATTACATTACCAAATTTTGACAATAAGAATGATTTTCACGATACTTGGTAGCTGGGGAGGAGAGAGGGATTAATATAATTTCCAATATTATATGCACATTAGTGATTATGCTCCTTGAATTTTTACAAACGTCGTTTCTCATCATATGTCTTAGAAATTTTATCTGAATTTCATTTATACTAAGCTATCACTATATCCCGGCGTTGCTCGGGTGTAATGAAAGCTTTAACACTAATCCATGGTCGTGAGGGTCATGCTTTTTGGACGTTGGCATGAAAGATTTAAAAGCAATAGTTGTTTCCAGTTAAAGCGAAACCGTAGACAGAAAGAAAAATGAATGGATGTAAGTCAAATTTGGATTTCTTGGTATCGATATCAAATACGTTTTTCGTCGTAAACAGAATATTGAAGGCTAAATAAGTCCTCTGAGTAAATGGTATCATGGCTGAGACTAAAAACTATAATTATACCTACTTAGAACCAAACCCGAAGAAAACAACTAAAATAAAAGGGCTGAAAAAATACAGACATACAGGCAGATAAACAGACACACACACAAACATCTTGCCTTTTATATATATATATATATATACAATCTATTTTCTGCACTATTTTAAAAACTGCAGCCTTGAAACTTCTGAATATCGTTTCTTATGTCTTTGTCTATGAGTGTATCAAATTTAATTAAAATCGGACCACTCCTTCTATAACCCGATTTTTTCGATTATCGATTTTCGATATTTATCGGAGTTACCTCGACACAAAGCCTAGCTAAGAACACTCGTAGACGATTATAGTACAACTGTGTAAATCTTCAAGAAAAATCGGTTCAGCCGTTTCGGAGTCTATAGTTAACGGACACACACACACAGACACACACACAGACACAAGTTCAATTTATTATATATGTTTAGATATACATGTTCTTTTCGTTACCACTTTGTTTAAGGCTTTGCCATAGTTCCATTCATGTTTCGTGAAATGCATATGTTTGTCTCTTTGTCTCATGTCATCAGTGTGTCTTTTGCTGAGGTTTATTACGGATTTCGGATCTTTCAACATCATATCCACTTTCCACGATGAAACAGAGTATACTGATTGGCTATCGACTTTTGTTTCATCAGTCAGCTACAATTCTTTTCACTTTTAACCACGCATTGTGTCTCGTCTTTACAATTTATAGTCCAATCATGAACAACTTCCGGTTCACCAGACATTTACGCTCTCTCATAAAAACGGAGCAAACGCAGTAACTGTTTTGCTTTGGTGAAGAAAATAGCGACGAGCTCGATTGTAGGGTTCAATAACGATCTTTGTTTCCCTCACTGAGATATATACGTACATGAACTGATATATATACGTACATGAACTGAGATATATACGTACTGGCACACGGACATGAAACCGATTAACCTGCCACCTATCTTGTTTCCATTCATTAATCATCCAATCACCAATAAAATATGTTGAACACGTCCCATGTTTTCACCGTGTATATAAAACTTTAAAAAACTTAACTCTTGAATTGGGTGTAAATATGTGTTAGATCATAGGCACAGATCACCCATAGAGATCTACCCTAATTTTGTCCCCTAGTCGAGACTCTCTTGTCGTGTGTATGAAATTAATAATATAATTCAATACAACCAAATATTTTTGGTCTTCGTTTTTCCTATCATCTCTGGTTAGATTGTCCAGCGTTGAATACCGTACCATGACATAGATATTACGTAGCAGGTCAGTACTCCCGCGTCGTTTAGTACGGGTTTTCCGCTCACAATGCCACACCGTTGCTACCGGCGCGTCGGCCGGCAAGCAAAACGGTTCCTCGCCCGGGTCTTCGTGGATCGCCACGGCTTCCAGCTTGTCTTCGAGTCAGTGGCAGCGGCCACGCGTGTAAGAGCTTACCGCTCTCTCACGCGCAAGTCTCGCGCCCGTTGCTCATCGTCTCTCTGCGTGGGGGCGTTCGTCTGTCAACGAACGGTCAACTTGGAACTGGTACGGACCGGAGGAATCCGATTGTCTAATTAAAATAATGCATCGTGTGACCATCTGACCCGTACAGACACGATGTGATTTCTGCCCAGTGCTCTGAATGTCAAAATGAAGAAATTCAACCAAGTGGGAGTAACTATGACACTTTTAAGGGCTCTATGTTAGTTAGGTCGCCCCTATTGCTCCGTTATACTCTGGATGACAATGATTCTCGTATTTCATTTTGATGGCATATGTGGAAAGGGCGTGTCCTCAAAGAGACCATCTGTGTAAACGGTGCAGCTTACACCCAGTTGTACCAAGAGTCCTGTTTTTGTCGCCCGGAGGCCATAAATCCGGGGTGCTGCGCTCCCAAAATGCGCCGTTCGCCGCGAGGCTACCTTCCCCCTACGAACGTTTTAAAACTGGTTCTATGTTTAACAATAACAAGCCTCAACAACCCCCCGCTAAAGTGCGGATGCCAGCTGTTACCGACCCGGAACGTCCCCAGTTCAATGTCCGTGCCGATTCTGTGTCTGAACCTCCCCATTGGAGCTGCCCAGTATGCTCGCGTGCTTTCGAGCAGCTGGCGGGCCTTTCCAACCACCTCCAGAAACGTGGAATGATCTGAAGAAGAAGCGGGATGCTTGTTACCGCTTGCGTACTCCCAAATAGGCTCGATGGTTACCCAGGACCTCGAGCGAATGGCAATATTGGAGCCAGAAGCATCAGCTTGCAATACCCACGTAAATACATATATTGCTCAGTATATGTCTCGAAAACTGACGCAATAAGCTGCAAGCGACAAAAGGATGACTATAAACCCAACCTGAAATTGCTCAAGGAATCATCCGATCCCGACCGGTTTAGTAGCCGAGTCTCAGCGGTATCCATGAGTATCGCGGACGACGCTCAAGAGAAAGATTCAATGCCAATTCCATCTGCACAGGAAACAGTACATACTCCAGCTGCAAAGGAACCACGCGGAAAAACTAGAGTGTGGTCTAGTAAAGAAATGAAAATGTTGCTCGAGGCGTCCAGGGATACTACTGACGCTGAACTAGTCCCTCTACTGCCCGGTCACACGGTTCTGGCTATTAGATCCAAACGAAAGCGTATTTCTAAGGGACTCCAAGTTGGACTTATGGATTCGGAACCTGCAGTCGTGGTGGATGAGATGCAAAGGCGGAAAGAGTTTTTGCAAGAAACCACCACGCAAGAAACAACTGTGCAGAAATCCACTGACCCAAGGATCCACTGACCCCAGGATCGTACTCGAAAATCTCCGAGTATGCCATCGGCTTGTTACCCAAAATCGCTGATCCAGAGATTAGGTCGATTGCTGAAAGTGCACTTGTTGAGCAAGACGGATTCGCCCGATTGTATTATAAAATCTTCCCGAAGAATAGAACGCTTAAGAAACGCTCAGTCCTTGCGGTGAAGTAGGGGTTAAAGAGAAAGCGCGCTCAGCGTGCGCAGATCTATAAATTCCTCCGACGCCTACACGAATGCAGTCCGAAGTCAGTCGCCGAAAGAGTCCTCGACAGCGATCTCTCGAAGATATATTACTATATTCCAAGAAGTCAATTTTTTCATAGTAATATGCACCAGATCAATCGACTGACGGAGATAATGCGGTAAATCCATCTGAAGACATCGCTAATGATGCAGAACGATTTTAGGGGTTAGCTGAATGACAAGCTGAATGACAAGATAACTACTAGAATTGCTTATGTTATTCTTTGAGCAAAAGAAGCTGATAGGATAAAACATTAAGTAAAGTAAGAGTATGTTTCACCAATAAGCTGAACAACTGCGAATGATGAAGGCACACGTTCATTGTCCCGAAATTACAGTTTCTTATAGATACGGCGAAACTATGATCTTCGCATTCATAGTATAAACTAAAAAATCTAGAATATAATCATTCGTAGACAAGATCGTTTTGCTGCATCACAGCTCTTTAGTGCAATTAGATTCTCAATGAATCTTCAAGCCGGGATCGAAATCCGACTAATTAGTCATTAGATGAACATGTTACCACAGGGCTATGCGTACATGGGAGAAAAAACTGCAGTTTTTTAGAGTAGGTTATTCACAGGATGTTAAAAACTCCGATGATTTAGAGCGTTCAATTTGATAGCCGAAACTTCACACAACAGAGTTTAATCCAATAGTCAAAGAATGTAGCGTAGGCCTATATGCCGTCACCGTTTAACATGAAATCAACCAACTTTTCTACAGTGGTCTATTGACTAGCGAGAGCAAAGAATAATCATATATATATATATATATATATATATATATATATATATATATATATATCCAAGTGAGTACAGAACAAAGAAAGACATTTTTCACCGTCCACAACATTAATTTAAAACAGTGCTCGATATATGATGTATAGAGCTGTGAATATTTGAATAGTTTTTTTTCTTCCTGACGAAATGTTGGAAACCCAACGTTGAAACAAACATGATTGTAGAGGAGAGGACATATATAGAAAAAATTATGTACATGTTCTAAAACATTATATATATATATATATTATTGTCATCCGCAGACAGATCTGATTCGCTGTATCACAGCTCGTCAGTACGGTTAGACTCCGATTGCTTTTTAACCCAGGAATGAAACCCGACCGAACTGGCACCAGTCGGCGATTCTACCTCTGGGCTATGGGCGTTCGGTGGAAGAAGGCAGGCTTTTTAGCGCATATATTATAATTATACGCGCCCAATCGGTCGGGTTTCAATACTGGGTTTGAAAAGCAATCGGAGTCTTACCGTACTGATGAGCAGTGATACAGCGAAAAAGATCGCGGATGACAATATATATATATATATATATATATATATATATATATATATATATATATTACATATTACATGTAAAAATAACTAATGGGTTGGCATTTCACTGTTTATAATCATTTACTGTATTAAAAGTACTCGATATTTAGTAGTAATATGTTTATTATAATTTAATAATAAAATCAGGATTATAATATTAAGGTAACATTTTATTATAAATTTATAATAAAAATGTAGTTTACCGCAACAAAACATCCGTTATTTTTCGGTAATAGCTTATTAGCACCTTGTCAGATACTGAAACATTTTTTTCTGTTAGAAATCACTATATATAGAAGCTTAAAAACAACACAAATTCTTCCAAAATCCAGACAATTAAGTAGCGTAGATTTTCTGGGGATGCATCGCAGGTAAGTAAATAGATAATCAGATCATGATGTGTAAGAGGAATTTGATTGAATGTGTAAATAGGCATAGAGATTTAAAATAACTTAAGACCCAAGTGTTTTTCATGTTAGTGGTAAAATAAATAGATAGATATGTAGCATGACGCAAGTCTGAAAGATTAACGCGTGTCAACGTGAAAAGGTCACAGGATTTTCTTTAAATTAATATTTAACTCAATGTAATGGACAAGAGACAAAAAAGCGAAAGAATATTTGTATATTTAAAAAATACACCACATGTCAAACATATGTAATCAACATAGTGGGTGATTTATCCATCATGGTGTAAGAAACTGATTATCAGAAGATAGAAGAATCAATCAAATAATCTAAACTTATTTATAAATCGAGCTTTGTCTGTGTATGTGTGTGTGTGTATGTGTGTGTGTACGTTAGCTATAGACTCCGAATCAACAGAACAGATTTTCTTGAAAATTTACACAGTTATACATTAAGCGTCTGCGAATGTTCTTGGCTAAGTTTTGTGTCGGGGTAAATATCCGATAAATATCAAAAATCGAAAATCGGGCTATAGAAGGAATGGTCCGATTTTAATCAAATTTGATACACTCATAGACAAAGACATAAAAAACGATATTCAGAAGTTTCAAGGTTGCATGTCTTACAATAGTACAGAAAATCGATAATATATATATATATATATATATATATATATATATATATATATATATAAAAGTATATATATAAAAGGCAAGATGTTTGTGTGTGTTTGTTTATCTGCCTGTATGTCTGTAGTTTTTTCAGCCTTTTTATTTTAGTTTTTGCTTTGGGTTTGGCTCTAAGTAGGTATAATTGTAGTTCTTAGTCTCTGCCATTATACCATTTACTTATTTAGCCTTCAAAATTCAGTTTACGACGAAAAAAACCTATTTGATATGGATACCAGGAAATAAGAATTTGACTTACATCCATTCATTTTTCTTTCAGTCTACGGTTTCGCTTTAACTGGAAACAATTATTGCTTTTTAGTATTTCTTGCCAACGTCCAAAGTCTCTGAGCTCCAGGACCATGGATTAGTTTTAAAGCTTTCATTACACCCTAGCAACGCCGATCGATTCGGCAAGAAAGTCATGTTGTGCGTTTGGTGGAACTTTGAATGTAACTCTCTATTTTGAGTTGGTTACGAATAGTCGTGTCATTAGTGCCGAACTTTACTGTCAGCAACTTGAGCGGGGCTACGAAAAGTTGAAGCAAATGTACCCGGCTCTGATCAACCGAAAGCGCGCTTTGATGCAGCAGGACAATGCAAAACCACACACCGCTAGGTAGACCAAAGACAAGTTTGAGTTGGACGGCGTTGAGGTTCTGCCACATCCAACATACAGTCCAGACTGTGTTCCATCAGATTACGGCCTTTTCCGCTCAATGCAACACTTTCTGAAGGGCAGCCGATTCGACCCCTTTATAATATATATATATATATATATATATATATATATATATATATATATATATATATATTATAAATTATAGTTTAGAACATGTACAAATTATCATCTACTACAATGTGTACATTTTGTTTAGACATTGCAATGGCAATGCCTTGAAATTGTCTTTTCAATGTCAAAGCAATGTGTACACTTTTTAGTAGATGATAATTTTGTACATGTTGTAAACTATAATTTATAATTAATATTCATAGTTCTATTTTATTTTGTGCACTGGTTTAAATTCATGTTTCAAAGTTGTTAATATTTTCTTCGGTCCTTATTTACTTGGATTATATATATATATATATATATATATATATATATATATATATATATATATATATATAACATATTGATGCTGCACGTATACTGTCTTAATATGTCTAGGAAAAACTACTAAAAAGTTGTAATTTTAAAAATGTATTTTTTTTAAATATATTTTTTTAAAAATACATTTTTAAACTTACAACTTTTTAGTAGTTTTTCCTATATATATATATATATATATATATATATATATATATATATATATCAGGAGAGCTGTATGTAAATTACATGGTTATATTGTGTATATTTAAGTTTTGCATGAAATGTGTGTTCTTATTTAGAAAGAGTACTGAAAGAAAATGAACACAAATCAAGCTGGTTAGTTTATTTTTAATCTTTTTTATGCCCGAGAGAATCTGATAGACCAAGCAGATGGGTGCATCATTTGATTCCCAGACTATCTTTTTCTCTTTGACAAAACACTATTTTGCCAGATGCTCATACGCAAACGAAACCACTTGCTGAATGCATTATTCTATTTTGTTACTTATCATTTTACATACAAACATGTTTCTTTCGGCAATTACTAATGAAACGTTATCGATCGAAAAAAGAAATCTGCTGTTGAAGTCTTTATCAACTGAATTGCTACTCACGTCGTCCTAAATCAAATATGAGTGAAGACTGAATTGCTGAACAGGTTGTATAGCTGTAAAGAAACGATATCCGTTTGCATGTATTTACTGAAACAGATTCTTGTAGACATGAAAGAGAAATGATGCATGTATTACGAATGGAAAATAGGCTAACTCGCGGTGTATTCTCTCCTGCTTTTAGCTGCGTCTTGTACTGGTTGTATTTAATATAAATGGATAATATATAGAACATTATGTAACTGTAATTAAAAAGTAAAATAAATAAATGGAACGTTCACAGAAAATACGGAAAATTAAAGATTTGGATTTTAGGTCAATAGATTCTGACTTTGAATTTTATAGGTCAGTAGTAAGAAATTATTTATATCATTTAGTTCAGCTCCTGTTTAAAGGTAATGCTATATCAGAATTGATTCAAATATACGAATTATTTTTTTCATTGATTTTTAAATATATGCCTTTGGTGTGTCGGTGTCCGTATCTCTCTAGATCTCTTTTCTTTTTTATCATTTAGGCTTATGACTGGATGTGCGTTGTGGTGCGGTGAATATCGGCTCGGAATGAGAAATCGGGGAGCCGAGTTCTAATTCCAGCTGAATTTATTGCATTCACTTACGCACAAATACCCTTGGGAAAGGTATTAATCTGTCTCTTCCATCCAGTTATGGGTTAAATAACAGGATATATTGGGTTCTATAGCCCTGGCGGCAACCAATCTACCGCAGAAAGCAATGGCAACCTACTGCGGGATAATCTTCTGCTCAGTCAGTCATCTCTCTCTCGATAAATGATCGCTTAAGCGTGTATATAACGTATGGCACGTAACTGACTAACTTAGGGCCACTTTAAGTTGAAAGACCATTTCCCGTATGACCCTTGAAGCAACGTCAAACCTGATCAATACGTGACAGGTTGGAAGGACCAGACGTGCGGGTGGTGCAATAGATAATTTTTCGGAATTGAAATTTGAAAGCCGAGATCCATTTTTCTATTATGTATGTTTTATTCAATAAGTCAGTTAAGTGCCATAAGTGATACACGCTTGGGCGATCATGTCACAAAAGAAACATGACTGACTGGACAGAAGATTTTCTCGCTGTAGAATGCCATTAATTTCTTTGGAAGATGGTTACCAGCCAAGGCTATGGAATCCAATCTGTCCTGTTACTTAGCCCATAGCTTGAGAAAAAAGACGGGTTTATACCTTTCCCAAGGGTATTTGCGCGTAAGTAAAAGCAATGACTTCAGCTGCAATTTGAACTCTGCTCCCCGATTTCTTGTTCCAAGCCGATATCCACTACACCACCAAATTTATTCCCTTATGGAAAAAGTATTTGTGAAAAGCATGAATTCATATCTTCTCCCAGTGATGGATTAATTAGTACGGTTTGTATAACAGAACCATGATTATCTCAAAGCCTATTCTTATATTCTAAAAATATTTTATGTCTTATATCATGCGAAGAGTGGTTAAGTCGTAGAAAGAGAACCAATCAAATGAAATATAATTTAATCTTGAGGAAGATAGTTTATATTTTTTCTCGTTGGTTTATTCATCTTTTTCTTTTAATTCAGCTTCATTGTTTAATGAAGGTTAAACTGATTGTTAAAGGTTTCAGTCTAACCTGCTTTTATCCAAAGACTTGACCGGGAGATGATACGAAATCATTTTTTAATAATAAATTATTATAATAACAAGGTAAATATTTCTTGGTTTAAGTGAAAATGAAAATGTGACAATCATTTGGCGATAAAAACATGATTAAAATAAACCAGCTGGAGATGTCGACGAGGATAATATTTTCAGATCAAATAGAGTAATATAAAAGAAATTAGGCATGCCCACTTCAGAGTTTGAGTTTAAGCTTGAGTTTTGTTTAACGGCATATCAACCTTTGTAGGTTATTTAATGCCAAAAATGTGGGGTTTTAAAGTATAAATTTTAATGTTCGGATATAGTGAGAAGGTCAATTTAGTCAGATTTTAATAAACATTTTTTTGTTTTTAATTCATTTTCATTTTAGAAAACTGGAAATATCTTCTAGTTTTGTATTCTAAAATGTTTTCGTGAAAATAATACTTTTCCTTCAAAAGTGTACAGTTTTCTATAAAAGTCTAGTTTATCTATATATTTCTATAAAAGTGTATTTTTGTACTTTCATAGTGTATTGACCCCTGTTTGGGGTTAACTATTTGCACAGAGCTGAGACTTTAACAGGTGTTATCACTCCTGATCAGGGTGAACCTGAAAACAATAGCAATTAAGAGGGGGTTCAATGCTCCTCACAACCTCCCGGATGCAGTTTACGTCATGCCTAAGACCGCTGAATTCAGAGTAGTTTTAAATCACTCAGTTTCCCATATTCTTCTTAATCGTAAATGTGCAAATTACGTTGACAGACGATGTAATTAGTAATTGTGCTTTATGATAAATATTTCTCTAAAAAAATAAAAAAATATTTGGTTTTAATCAGAGCCCATAATCTTACAGTCGAAATGTTTTTAATTGCCGGCGGAAGGTAATATCAGTCGACGTAGTATGGAATATGGCAATTCGGTTGCAATCACATTCTTCAGCTTTATGGGAAAATAATAATGTAAAAGAAAATCACACGCCTCAATATAAGTCACGATCAATCAGAGATTGATCGAACGGTGTAAAATAGTTCGCTCAGAAAAATATGAATTAATCAGATTATGTTATTTTTTAATCGATTTTGGGTCAAGCAAGGCAATATAGCCACAAAGAACAAAGGGGTACTGGTTGTGGAAGAACTTTACTAAAGAGCGAGAACAGAAGAAAAATATTCACGATAAAATTTCCATTCGAATCTTTGATGAATAAATATGGCTGAAAATATTATCTTGTGCTGACATAAAACATTGCTATTCGACGATAACTGTCACCGAATATCAGACGCAGTTCGTAAATTTGTAATGCTGTTCTATGACGTCACACCACGTGAGAGATCGAAATGTTAACAACAGAAACATGTGTCTAAATGAAATGTAAATTGTTGCGACTAGAATGAAATGTGATTTTATTGAGTGAATTTAATAGATTTAAAACAGCGTTCAGTATAAAAATAGAGCAATAAATTCTTATTATTCAAATTTTACATAAAAATATGTAAATAACTACTACAAAATTTATGTATTGTTTCAACATTGAAAAAAATATGTCTCATCAGGTACTTAACAATGATTTTCAATGTCGGAACGAGATATACAAATATTTATGTGTATGTTGAAATGTAAATGTTGAATAATATATATATCTTCTGCATCTTAACCTTTCCGCTTTCGTTTCTTTTTCTTTATAGGACTACAATTTTTTTTTAATTCCAAAAGTTTTGAACACATAAACCGTGTAATCGATGTCAATATCTGTCTGTAATTCACTTCCGACCAAAATTTAAAATTTTTCTCCCTTAGCCGTTTCCATTGGCTCTTTCATCTCTATATTTTCTCACCTATTTTCCTCTTCACTTTCTTCTCTATCTTCCGCTTTCTTATTCCTTTTTCTTTTTTCTTGATTACTCATCTTATTTTTTAGCTTTTCTTCCCTCCTTCTTTTCCCCACATTTTAATATATTATTCCAGGGCAGCAGATAATCCTGATAATTAGCAGCCCAGTAAAATACAAATGGAAGGAATTATATTATTTTCGGTGTAAACAACTTACTGTAAAATAATGTTAGATACAATAATAAACATGAGACAGTCCCACAACTTAATGCCGTAATTTTTCTCGAAGTGACTTTTTAATATAAAGTCTGTATAACTGCATGCATAGGATCAATAAGAAATGTTGACAAGTTAGAAATGTTGGGAATGAATGAATTCGCCATAAACTTGTATCGGCATGCAAAAAAGTCATCAATAATAAAAACAAACTGTTCATATTTACCATCTAAAAGAAAACCACTTTTTTCTCATAGTTGAACTCTAATTTGTTAACTATTAAGTTTTGATAGATATTAAAAAATATATCAAAACAAAAAAGATACCCGAACTTACCATATTTAAAGATATATAAGGCGCATCTTTTTTAATAAAATTATCTTTTAAAATTCCTCTACATCGTATATGCCATATATATTTAAATTTTGTGATACACGGTCGAAAATAGCTACTTGGCAGATCCTGTTATCTCATTCTTTAACGTAAGTTTCGTATACATATTATCATTATTTAAAATGCTATTATGTAGATCAGAATTTATATTATTGATAATATTTATTAGATTAAATTAATTATGTTTAATATTAGTAATTTTTTACTAAAATTATATACAACGAATTCAAATTATCTATTAGTAAAATATTTTACTATTTTCTTTTGGTCTTTAACCAAAATCATGCCTCTTAAATACAGTCTAGGTTGTACTATTTACGATTAATTTTATTAATTTTACTAATTACTAATTTTTTCTTGATTTGCATTGCTGAATTGGAATTCGGCTTCTACGTCCATGCGTCTTATATGTCGTCAAATAATGTAAACGAAAATATGATAAGATGGAATTCAAATTATCATTAACCAGATTTTTACAAAATTTATTGCATTATGGGACTTTAAAAAGGTTTTTACAGTCAGGACACACCAGGATCTGTTGTTGGAGGACACAACTTGAACAACATAATGTACGCAGACGATACAGCGCTGATTGTGGACACGGAAAGTAAACTACAAACCTCATATAGAAGGTAGCGGTGGAGAGCGACAAAAAGGACTACAAATAAACTTTAAGAAAACTGAGTGCATGGTCATCAGCAAAATGTACAACCCAAAATGCCAAATACAGGTGGGGGATATTAGAATCAAGCAAGTACAAAAATTTAAATACCTAGGAAGTGTCCTAACTGAAGATGGAAAGTGCGACATGGAGATCCGAAGGCGAATTGGCATGGCAAAGGACGCGTTCCAGAAACTGAGCAAAATACTAACACACAGGAAGGTCTCACTGGAAACAAAGAAAAGGGTGCTGGACTGCTACGTGATGTCAGTTCTTCAATACGGCAGTGAATGCTGGACAATATCATTGAAAATGAGGAAAAAACTGGAAGCAGCGTAAAAGCAGCGGAAATGAGGTTCTACAGAAGGATGCTGCGGATATCATGGACTGAGCATGCAAGCAACGATGAGGTGTTGGAAAGAATGGCAACAAAGAGGAAATTGATACTGAACACCAGGAAGAGACAACTGAAGTACCTGGGACACGCAGTGAGGAAGGAGAGCCTGGAGAACCTTATACTGAATGGTCAGATAGAATGAAAGAGAGACAGAGGAAGGCAGCGGATAACATATTTCCAATATCACCATAACAATTGTCTTCAGTAAACGAAAAACAGAAGTAGATATACGTCTCTCTAGATTCACTTCTTCTCTTATATTTTCAGATACATATTCGTATATATTTAGCTTCAAATTGTTAATGCAGAATTATTGTATTCATTTCTATTTACTTATTTTACAAGTGATTTTCTCAATTCTATTCAGAAAAAATCAACTCGAGTCTTTCATTTTCTAAACAATTTCTGTATTTCAAAATGATAATTTCGTTTTCAAAATCTTTTGAAGAAAATGTATTTAATCTGTCTGGCTCAAAGAAAATGCTTAATCACCATTTTTTAACATTTTATGTTCCAAGGAATAGTCGTCATTACGTTATCTTTTTGATCAATGATAATATTGTGTATTTTTCTATTTAAAATCTGTCGTGTTTTTCAATAATGTATAGATCAGATTCGCTTGTGACGATATCTTTCAATGACTAATTACAGTGAAAGTCAACATATAATAGTTCCAAGGCAAAATTGAGCCATAACTGGTGGTTTTGTGTTCAACTCTTGGCCCTCCAAATTCAATAAGATATCAGAAACTGAAATAGAAATAAACAGTATCATGACATTTCAGACAAGAGAGAAATTCAAACAGGTCTCACAATAAAATCTAAAAAGCCAGATCTATTCATCGAAAACATAAAAAAACAATAAAGTAGCGGACGTCATTGATGCAGGAGATTACGAAATATAATTAAAATGAAAGCAAATGTTAGGAAAAACTCATAAAGCAAGAGACAGAAATGCTTAATATTTTTTTGTCGGGGGATAAAATCTTATACAGCTATTAGAGTGCCGGCATTTAGAGCATTATTTTGCAAAGTATAGGTATATGTACTGTTGTGGATCCCAGGAATGGGGTCCGCACAAATAAAGGAATATCGACCAGTAATTGAGATAGAAAATAAGTGTATTAACGTAAGTATACAGACTTGGATGAAGATTAGTAGTCCAGGAATGCGGGTGAGTAAAAACCGTACTATACTGAGTATGTCCGCTTCGGAAGCTTACGGGAACTGCGAAATAATCTTCTCGATGAGTGGAGCACAGAGCTACTATGACTACTGTGTACTGACTGCTAATCTCTCTCTGGACTCTCGTATTCTTCGGTTAACTTTCTGTCTAAAACTCGGGATTCTCCGGACGAGTATGAAAAAGGAGAACGCCACAACATGTATAAACCAGCGTCTATCTTCTTCAGTCAGTTAAATGGTATACGTGATACACGCTTGAGGGATTATGTCTTTTTTTATCTCCGACTAAGTAGGCAGAAATTTTTTTTCGCATTATGTCGGTATTACTTTCTGCAGCAGACTGGCTGCCAACCAAAGTTTTAGAATGCAATCTTTCCTGCTATTCAACCAACATCTGTAAGCATAACATACGTATTAATAATTTTTAAACTGTGAATTCAACGGATTTAACTGAAATTTGAACTCGGGTATCCGATTTTTTATTCAGATTCGATATCCATTACACCAAAAGCCGCATTTATCTTAGAAAATCAAAAAGGATATTCTATCAGAATTGAAGAATTCGACTTTTCTACTCACACCTGGCTATAATACTGGAAATAACTATTGTAACCATGGCAGAGAACACTTACCAGATTTGTTTTCGATCTTTTAATCGAGCCTGGAATAAACTGAAATGACATCCAATAGCTGAAGAGTTGTTTACATTTTGAAAGAGAGCTAAACGTGACATGAAACATGAGCGTGTGATTCGTGACCACTGGTGATAGACTGGTTTGGAAGGTCTCATATCGGTGTAAATAATTCCAGATAAATGCTGGAAGAACTTCAAGGAACAGTCCAGACCCATTATTACTGAAACAGATAGGGATTATCATGGATATTTGTTGTCGCTTATTCAGAATTATCCACAATTTTATAAGCGTATCTCACACGAACCATGTCTAACCCCACTGACAGAATTGGGCAAGTTGAATTATTTTTTAAACGAAATCTGACAGCACAAAGAAAGCTAGTCATCAGCGTAACAGTGTTCTTTATCCGCCAAGGAACGAGACAGCTTGATTGCTACCTGAAAAATAAGTCACGACGGTGAAACCGATCGCTCACTTGCTTCACTGTGCTTCGATTGTCTAAGCAGCAGGTTACAACTGAATAAAATTTAATGTCTGCTACAAATTCTTTTCGTGGTTCGATCTTACCAGATAACTTTTTTCATTTATTAAACCACGAACGCTGACCCAAAGAAGCTGCACTTTGATAACATACTTACTGTCTGGTCTGAGTGCAACGCTATAATTGGCTATTTAAATATACGTAATGAAATTAATACCGAGCATGAGGAAGAGATAGCTGAAGTTCTTAAGACATGTAATGAGGAAGAAAGGCTTGAAGAATCTGATACTCACAGGTCAGATAGAAGGAAAAAGAGACAGGGGAATGCAGCGGATAACATATTTGATTGGTTGTTGGTAGTTTGGTTTTATGGTATATCAACATCGGCGGGTCATTTATTGCCAACTAAATTTTATTTGTTTATTGCTGGTAATACCTTTTCGTTCAGCAATTTATTGTTGTTTTTATAAACGTTTTGTGTCTAGTCATACTTTTTTTCTTTTCGACTATCACGATTCATTGGGATTTGTTTTTTTAGGGCTAGGTTCCCAAGTCCTACCCTGTTATTTAACCCATAACTGGTGGAAAGGGACAGATTAATGGCTTTACCAAGGGTACCAGTGCTTAAGTGAATGCAGGGTATTCAACTAGAATTCGAACTCGGCTCACTGATTTCTCTTTCCGAGCCGATATCCACTGCACCACAACGTACATCCGTCACTAAACGCTTACAGCACCTGGTATGCCAAGCGCTTACCCATCTATGTACTAACCAGGCTCAACGTTGCTTATCTTCGGTGATCGAGCGAGGACCGTTGTATTCAACGTGATATGGCCACAAGCCTAACATATTTGAAAGGCCTGAGCAGGTAGATGACAGAGCGAGATTTAGGTTGGTTAACAGTAGAAAATTTGCTGAGAGCCACCATTGATAGTGAGATGTGCAAGGCCAAGATCGCTTGTGTCCTGAAGAGACATAGCACATACAAGAAGAAGAAGAATGAAAATATTTCAGATCTGGGAAAGCCAAAGCAAAGAAAGAAAAGTTAAGGTTTCAAGTGTCATAATAAAAGTACTAGCAAACATGCGAAACGACCAGACATGTGAGAGATTTAATGATTCGATGTTTTCACGCATCGGCAGTGAAGAGGCCTGTGAGGAGGTGACATATTTAGCGATCGATTCTTGTGGAGATTCAGATGCTGGTTTAAAGAAGCGAGGTGGAGTAATGAATATGAGTTCAGATTGAGAAATTATAGGAGAGGAGTTTGAATTTCAATTTCGCTACTTTTCAAATAGCATTGAGAAAGATATAAATCAATATCCTCCCTTCCCAGGTATGGGTAAGTAGCAGAGGAGCTTGGGGATAATAAGCCAAAATTCCAACTATGGATAAATAATAGGGTAGACTTAGTTTTGTGGTCTTGGTGGAAAAGCAGTCTAGAAAAAGCAAGAAACCCCAGGATAGTATATACTATGCCGCTAAAGAAAGGATTGCTGATCACATTGATTTTATTGTTCCGACTACGGTCAAATCTTCATTACATATTAAAGGTTATTAATCCATTTGATGTACTTACTAGTGAAAATGCAAAGACATGAAATTATAACAATGATAGCAATACATTCATTTGAAAACATTTAAATCTATGTACGATGCCACCTTAGGATATGATTGAACATGGCTCAAACAGTTCTTATAACTTTTAGATATGATTAACCTTCGTCTTTTCGTTATCGTTATCCCGTCATATATATTAGCATAACCTCTTGTCTCCATTAAGTCTTCTGAGTGTCCATTTTCCAAAAATCTTACCTCATTATGTGTCGAGATATTCTAATTCTTACTGATTCTAATCACAACTGTGCTTTTTGTTTCCATTTTTCATTTAATACTCCCCATTACTTACATACTTGGTCCATGTTTTTCCCAGTATTATCCTATAGAACAACAATTATTTTGTTATAAATCTCTTTTTCATGATTCACTTCTATATAGGAGGACTGAAGGTAGATTGTTAGTTTTTAAAGAAAATTTTTTTTAATATTTTTCTTTTATTTTGGATGGTATCTTATGCTATTAATTTCGCTTTCATTCCTAATACTAAAACAATTCAGCGATATTCAAATTTACGTACTTGACTGATTTTGTTTCTGCAAATTTTTAGTTTGCAATTTTGCTCTTTCTTTTTCTGACAAACATGCATTCTACTGGAATTTCTATTTCCTTTCTGTGTTCCACTGTCATCTGTATGACTTACCCACCAATACATAATCCTGATAAGACCTATAGTTCTCTCGGTACAGTCTTTTAGTAAATATTGGATACGTCTAAGTCATAACCGTTTTTTTCTGTTTTGGTATATTTACTGAATTCATTTTCTGTGTATCATCTGAAATATTTTAGTAACTTTGCAAATAAATTATTCTATCCTGCCTGTTCAAAACATTTTTGCTCATATTGTTTTTCATCTATGATACATAGACCTGCATTTAAACTGCACTTTCAGATATAATCCTCAGCATAAATATAGCATATAATGTTCGAAAGTTTTGACAACACCACGATGTCTATGTCATATGTCCTGCTATAATTTGGTTACCTGTTCTATTTATTAGAATTCGGATGTTTTGTTATTTAGATTTTGGTATAGACGGGGATGGGATAATAAATACGTAAAGACTAGGTTTTATTAACTATGCTATCTTTTTTTGTTTTTGTTGCTGACTTCATACGGTTAAAAAATTTAATAAATGTGAATGATTAACATTTCTGTTCTTTTTCATATTTTGTTTCTTTGAGGTGTTTCTTGTTTGTATAAGCCATTGTAGTATCCATGTGAATGTTCTTAATTTTGTATGTATTACTATGTTCTGGCTATAAAGAATTTTTCTTTCGAGCGTACATATATTTATGTAAATATATCAATATTTGTTCGTTTGTGCGTGTGTCGGGAGGAATGTATTATCAGTTCGCTGTTTGTACTATGCTATATTATTATTACACGACCCCTGGCTGCATCCAGTCAACATTCCTGACGTTTGGCCGATTCCGCTCACGATGTGCTGTTGATCTCGGATTAACCAATGGACCGCTTATTACCACTTGACGAGGCCGGTCCAGACACGCGAGGAATTTGTATATGATGAAAACCAGATTTAAGACCACAACGATACGGTGTAGATTCATATATATTTATACATATCGAATAATTACAAGTAAAGTCAAATTAAGTGACGAATCAGAAAAATCAGTTCACTGGTATTTCAGTAGCACGATGTTATTCGTAGTGCATTATTTCTACGGGACGATCGTTTATTCAACTTTCAAATGGTTGAATTTACAATATATATATATATCTCGCTTTCCCTCTCTCTCTCGTTTTTTTTTGTTGTCTAGTAGCGAGTTTTCAGTTTGTCTGCCTCTCAAATATCCTGCCAACCTGTCTTTGTAAGATCTGGGAGCCGATTTATTAATCTCTTCTTGCATTCTGGTTTTGCTAAACAAGCACCCCTACCGGGTTGGGAAAGAGTGGTATAATGTTTTATTTTCATTCATTGTATAACTCTTACCAGCTCGAAATGAAAATAATTTCATGTGCTTCCGCCTCTCACTTCTCAGCTCGATTAGCTATCTCTTCTTTCTCTACCGCTCTCCTTCCTCCCCTGACTGTTCGTTACTTGACATCATTTCTGACAATATCGACAAAGCCATTTCTTCCGATCCCTCTGCCCATGTATTCGTGTTCGGTGACTTTAACGCCCACCACACCAAGTGGCTGAAGAACGCTGTCACTGACCCTGCTGGTGTCCACACCATGAACTTTTCAATCACCCAATCGCTTATGCAAGTAGTGGACTTGCCCACTCGTTTCTCCGACAACCCTGTCGGAAGGGACTCACTTCTAGACCTCTGCTTCACTTCCATCCCAGACTCTTGCACTACCAGACAACTCTGCCCACTCGGAAACTTTGACCACACTGTAGTGTCCGTCAGTATTTCACTCCACTCCCGCCCAACTCATGAAACCCAGACAAGTAGAATATCCTACTGCTATCAAAGAGCAGACTGGGATTCGTTCCGAGACTTCCTCTGTGACATCCCTTGGAACAACGTCTTTAGTCTTCCCATCGAAGAATGTGCATCCGAGGTCTTCTCCTGAGTTAAGGCTGGTATCGATGCCTTCATCCCTGCTAGGAAATTCCAGCTTAAATCTCATTCGTCTCCATGGTTCTCACCCGCTTGCTCGGCTGTCATTGCCCACCGGAATCATTTCTTCCGATTCTATCGTAACTACGCGTCGGACCAAAACAGGCGCCTTTTCACTTCAGCTTGTAATAAGTGTAAAAGGATACTTAACGAAGCTAAGATGTTGTTTGCTTCCAGAATGAAGCAACGCATAGCATGCTCTAAATTCGGCTCTAAGGACTACTGGCGACTCTGTAAAAGAGTACTTAACAAGAGCAAGTCCACAATACCCCGCTAATCAACAAATTTGAGGTCCTCACCTCCCCAGCAGATAAGCATGAATGCTTTGCCCGCAGATTCTCGAACAATTCAAGTCTGGATTTATCTGGTGTTTTTACACCCGACTTCTCACCTAGAACTGAGGCACAACTGAATGATGTCCACATTACACCTTCGCTTGTCTCTAAGATAATCTTAAAACTTGACCCTCACAAAGCGAGCGGTGGTGACGGAATTCCAACCATAGTCTTAAAGAAATGTGCCCCTGAACTCTCCTCTGTCCTTTCTAAGCCCTACAACCTCAGCCTATCTGCTTCCTGCTTTCCTGCCTGTTGGAAAACTTCCTCTGTAGTGCCTATATTGAAAAACACTGGAGAACCCTCTGACCCTGCAAATTACCGCCCTATCAGCCTTCTACCGATCTTTGGCAAAGTGTTCGAAGCAATTATCAACGCCGAGGTGGTTCAGCATCTCACAGCACACAGGCTCTTCTCGGACAAGCAATATGGTTTCCGCTTCACCAGGTCTACTGCTGATATGCGAACGACCATCACCGAGTACATATACAAGGCATTCGACAGGAATGGCGAAGCCCGAACCGTTGCATTGGATATATCTAAGGCCTTCGACAGAGTTTGGCATGCTGGACTTCTATGTAAACTGCGGAGCTATGGTATAACTGCACATTTGTTTGAACTAATCCAGTCATTCCTCTCTAACCGCACAATGAAGGTGGTATTAAACGGACATGCCTCTCAGAACTACCATACAAACACAGGTGCCCCCCAAGGCTCCATCTTAGGTCCTACACTCTTACTGATATACATTAATGATCTCCCTGATTCCATAAGAGCCCAAATAGGTTTGTACGCCGATGACACCACAGTTTAGTCTCGCCTCCTACAAAAATCTGGTGTAGATGTCAAAGCTAACCTCGCAGCCGAGATTGAAAAAGACCTCCAATCCATATTGGACTGGGGTAAGAAATGGCTAGTAAATTTTAATGCTTCTAAAACGAAGCTACTCTCTATTAACCATCATCGACAATCTCACCTCCCTCCCATTAACATGGACCAGGCTTGCCTCCCAGAGAGTAAAACACTACGCCTCCTTGGTCTCACACTTTCAGCGGACCTCAAATGGAATGACTATATCGAATCCATTGCTAAATCCGCTGCTATGAAAATCGGTTCTCTGTGTAAGGCCTGGAAGCTTTTTCCGTGTAAATCTATCCTGCATATTTATAAATCTACCATCCGTCCGTGCATTGAATACTGCTGCCATATCTGGTCGGGTGCCCCTGCTGTTCTCCTCGGGCTTCTCGGTAAGGTTCAGAGGAGGGTCTGTAATGTGATAGATACCGACTTGGCAGACCGCCTGCAGACTCTCTCCCACCGGCGCGACATGGCTTCCCTGTGTCTCTTCTGTAAATACTTTCACGGCTTCTGCTCCGATGAACTTAGATCACTGGTGCCCCCTAAATACGAATTTGAACGAGGTACTAGATTAGCAACTAGATCCCACCCTTTTACAGTGAAACCGATAAAATTCAGCCGTAACTTCTATTTCAACAGTTTCTTTCCTTGCACTTCCCGACTGTGGAATTCTGTTCCAAACGATTGCTTCCCCGACGGCTACAATCTCCAGGAGTTTAAATGTAAGGTCAATAGACACCTCCTAACACACTAATCTGCTCCTATTCTATCAAACACTCTTCCCATCTGCCCAAACCTCATCCTCGCTATCCTTACTCATCTGTCACCTTCCTCCTGACATTCCCTATGTCTAACCACTCCTTCTCTTTACCATCCCCTATGTAGCCCCATGCGCAATAGTGGCAGTGGAATGCCTTGCTTGGGGTGAGATGATTTAAAAAAAAATTACATTTAACCATTTTGAAATCCAATAGAAGCGAGAAAACACATTTCTTTTATTTGTCTTTCTACTATTATGAACTGTCCTCGTAATCCAATACACAGCAAATTGTCAAAGATTATAATCACTTAAATAAATTTGCTTGAAAATAATTTGGTACTCAGAATACATCGTATATGAGTTTTCCACTTGTTAACATTTCGACTAATTTTCCTGACAAAAAATCATTTTTTCAAATTTTAGAGAAATCTCTTTTCATGAAAATCACTTAAACTTAATACTAGCCATCTTAAAATAGGGTTACATTATGTTCTGATATGTGAGTGTGTAGATTGTATTTATCAATTCAATCCTTGGTTTTCTGCATCTTTTTTTCATAAATATTTCTTTAAGCACCTATTTTTCATGCACTTAGTTTTCTTTCGGTAGGTTAATAAATTGATTGAATCTCCGAGGGCTGACCGCAAACTGCACGTGGACCACTTGAGGAGGCTATGCACTTGTACACTGTTCTTTTTATATCTTCTTAACACCTATGCGTTTCTGATTTGATTTTGCAGGAAACGTTAATCATAGGTTGATTTCGCATGACGTCAGTTGACCCAATAAGCCATGTGCCGGGTTATATTTTAGATTGCTAGAAATATGGAAGATTTGAAATAGAGAAGTGATGTATGTGTTGAAAGAAAAGTAAAGAGTTTCTTTTTCTTTCTATTAGTAAAGATGAGAGAGTATATTTTAATACGCTATACTACTGGCTATCTACTTACCACATGCTCATTAAGCCGATTGTCTGATGTACCTTTTTATAGCACGCTATAAAAATAGTACTGCATTCATTTGCTTCCCGTACAATATTATAATAATCCTGGATCTTCCGAATTTGTGTACCATAAATACTTCCCCTTTTCACCGTGGAAGGCTTCTCTTACATATTCGTCCCAATTTTTATAGAAAAGTGTAAAATGAATGAAAATATGCGATCAATATATTTGAATATATATTACCATTTCTTTTTGAAATTTTTCTTGTATTTTTCAATCATTTATTAACATTCTATAGTCGTGTTGATATCAACTATTTGTCGTTACCAATCTAGTAAATATTTGTTTTTTAATACTTAATTATTTTCTATTTGTAATTGTCCTCAGTTTTAATATTCGTGTTTTCTGAAACAAGAAGGAGCATTTCAAAAGTACAGTATAAAAAAAACTAATCATCCTTTCATTTTTCTGAAGTTTTATAATTAAAACATAATCTGCTCACACTTCACTCAGAAAGTTCACATGGCTATAATCTCCGACTGAAGAAATCGTGACTATGTTGATCTGATATTTCAAACCCTGTCCATATGAAACAACTTTTAGATCCGAGTTGCGCACCTAAGAATCGATATATGTGATTGTATTGATTAAATAGTTGAAATTAGATGCAAGTTGCTCAAAAGCTCAAGAAATAATAATTCAGTGCATTGATGTTACACTTTATGTTGCACTTCGATAATTAAAACACATGATGATATTTTTCCTTGTTTTAGGTTGACGCTAATATTCCGTTAATACAGATGATATAAAAAAAAAACGACAATGCATGACAAATTTAATCGGTAAACTTGAATATCGGCTCTGAACGAGAAATCGGGAAGCCGAGTTCGAATTCCAGTCGAATTCCAATGATGTGTCTTCTCACTGAACTTCTGAGAGTTTTAGAATTTCTCCCAGGATTCCTTAAAAGCGACCACAATCATAACACTAACAGATACGAAAAAAAATTACAAAACTTTTACAAAAGTTAGTTAATGAAAGCGAGAAGAAAGGATAAATCTTCAACTGCCAGAAGACAAGATGCAGAATTTTTAGAAAAAGGATGAACGCAGAGTGTAAATAGAAAATAGAAAATACCAAAATCAAACAAGTACAAAAATTAACTATCTAGGAAATGTTTTAAATGAGGACATAAAATGTGACATTGAAGACGGAAGGCGAACTGGAATAGAAAAAAGATGCTTTCCTAAATTTATGTATTAAGAAATAAAAAACATATCTTGAAAAAAGAAAAAGAGAACGGACATTTTAACTGATAAATAAATAGAGGAAGTGTTGGATAATATCTTCAAAGATGAAGAACAGACTTGAAACATCAGAGATGTGTATCTGCTGAAGGATGCTGAGAATACCATGGAGTGATTATCTGAGCAACGCTTATGTTTTAGAGAAATCAAGGTAAAAAGAAAATTTATACTTAAGATTTTATTAACAGAGTTAAAATTGCTAAGATATATAATGAGAAAAGAAGGCTTACAAAATATGATACTCACAGGACAGAGTAAATGCAAGAGGGTAAGAGGTAAACGACACATAAGTTACTTAGTGTGCTTATGTAAATAGATGGTGAAACAAGGTTTAGGAGATATCAAAAAAAAAATTTAAAAGCCAATAACGACAAGAAAATGGTGGGACGTCACTGTCACCTACATCCAGAAGGGACACGGCATCTAAAGTAAAAACTACAACACACACACACACACACACACACATACACATACTGCTTATGAGCGAATGTGTGTTTATATGTATACATCTGCTAAAATTATTACTACTATTGAAAATTACATACTAATTTTGTCTAATCACAAGTAATTTGTCTCTAATTAGCAATAAGGTGTACGAAGATTATAGGGAATTCATTGTGATTCTATTAAAGCAGCAACTACATACTGATTACTTAATCGATTTGTAGTCTGTAGAGTACGATTAGACCCAAGGAAAACTAGCTAATTACATTTTGCAGCAACTCTCTAGATTACATAAGTTAAAATTTTTGTATTTAAAAGCAAATTTTCTTTTAAACCTGTCAGATTAAAAAATTGCAAACGATATGCTTGCTTACTTTTAATACAATCTGTTCATACACACGGATATTCTTTCGCGTATTACAACTAAAAGATGTCAGAAATGAGCTGTAACGTTGCCATGTTATTTTCATACATTTCTTAAGGTACCCAAGTACTTTCAACCTCTTTCCGAGGTCATCTTCAGGGGTGTGAGGTATGGTAACAAATGTAACCGGAAAACTGTGTTGCTAAAAATGACTGTACATTTTTTCAAGCTTCAACTATAAAACTCTCTAGATATAGTCATATATATATATATTAATATTTGCTTAATTGTCTGCAATTTAAAGAGCTTTAGGAGAATATAAGTTCATATTTTTACCAAGTGAATTATAGCAAGTGCAAGATAAGTTGAAATTTTGCCAGCAGTGTAGAAAAGAACTGGCTTCGTCTCCTGGTTGAGTTTGTCTATCTATGAATAAAATTAAGTAACAATAAAAACGTGTTTCGTCTTAAAGACGGACTTCTTCAGAACAGTAACCTCAGAAAAATTTCTAACAAATCTGCTCTCTAGATCCTTAAACATATTTCGCTCAAGAGCATCCAAATAATTACAATTTCTATCATTGAGATTATTTTGCAAGAACCTGAATAATTTATTCTCAATCAATAACATAATTTGGTCGTTATCTATAGTAGGGAGTCAGCTTGATTGTTTTTCATCAATAAGGCTATAGTCAACAAATCGAAACTTAGCAAGCAACTTCCATGAAATTATGTTAGCTAAAGCACTTTCAGCGTAACAAGCACATTCTTTTTGTTGCTTGCATGACATTTTTGCGTTTGCAGTATTACAAAAGCAATAAAGGTATAAGATGCATCTTAAAATATTTTATTTTTATAGGCATGCAAAACTGATTCGAATAAAGTAAGTTAATTCTTTTTCCATAAGATGATACGTTGAAGTGTGCCCTAATTGCAGAAGTAAGCATATCATATCTGTCAATAGATCTGACTTGTTCTAATTTCTCGGGAAATGTATACCTAAAAATCGGCATGAAATTTCCGATTAACACAATATCAGTAAGCTAACCCTAACTTAACATATGTTTTCTAAGTTAATCGCTCACTTAACCCAGCCAGACTTACTCAGATTTATAACTTTAATTTCTTTCTGATTGATATTAATAATTCACTAATTCTACTTTGTCTTGGTCTTCGGCTTTACTACACAAACTTCATAGAGAAACTCTCTCTACATCAAATTGTCTAGTTTTCTGAAATTAAAATGGTGTAGAGGATTAGATGCACTCACCTAGCGTTTAGCCGCAAGCATCAATGTTTATTCAACAGTATTAAAGAACTGACCCTTGTTCTTATTTACTATATTGTTTACCAGTTCTTTCTCCGTTCAAGACGTTAATGATTAAACTGTCTCAACATTAGTGTTCTTACTGATCAATGGCTACAATTCTCCATTATTATGGTACCGGATTGGCATTTCTATAGTTACTGCATCCGATTGGTAGTCAGACTCTATGGTAACGCTGAGTGAGGCTGCGTTGATTAAGTCACATATATACTGGAATATTTGTATGTCATGTTCCACATTGATAGGTGTTACTTCATGTATTTTCGGTGGGTAACCCTGTGACCATTTTGTCATCGCGACGTTCTTACTGCTTGTATTGATGGCAGTAATAATTATTTGGACTCTGATAAAACCGTGTATTCCTAAAAAAATGAATACTGATACCATAAAATATACTAGAAAACCAGTAAACCAAAGAAATCTACCACGTTATCTTTTTAAAACAAGTATTCGTTGTAATCACTCAAATTTCTGCAGTGTAAAATATTTTTCTTGACATGTTCTCTAGACACCTTTGCACTTTTGAAATTAGTTTAAACTCCTCTGTTGATGTCTGTTGCAGGCTATCTTCCTCTTTGCCTAAAATATTTTAGATTCATTGATTTGATGTTTATATTCGAGATAATCTTCCAATGGCAAAAGAATTGTATCTCGAGTCCCTAGTCATTCATTCCATGCGCATTTGTCTTTAGTTATTACACACTTTTAGTTATTTCCTTTAGTGATCTAACTCTTCTGAGGACTGTTATATACAGGAAACAATTCCGACAGTATAATTCTCTCACTCACTCTTTTTTTTTCGCTCTCTTTGCTTTCATCTGCAAACACTTTTGTACTTGGTGGTTTTAGTGCGCATCACGACAAGTAGTTTAAGTATTCTAATACTGATGCCTGTATTCAGACTTTCAATTTTTCCATTTCTCGGTATCAAAATCTAATGGTGGATTTTACATCTCGTGTCCCTAATAAAAGTAATCAACATACGTCCTTACTTTATGGGCCCTTCACCGCCTTTTCTATCTGGTCCTGGGCATGACGGTAAACTGCATCCGGCAGCAAGGCTTTTGATTGGGAGGTTGTGAGAACCATGGAACCATCTCTTAATTGCTGTTGTTCTCAGTTTAACCCTGACCCAGAGTGGTAGCACCTGTTAAGTCCCCAGCTATAAGCAAATAGTTAACCTCCCAAACTGGGGTCAAAACACCATGAATCTATAGAATACACTTTTATAGCAATATAAACATAGAAAGAGACTTTTATAGAAAAATATGCATTTTAGAATGAAAAATATTACCAACAATACATTTTTGAAGAAAAAATTATTGCCAGAATATTTTTGTAAAAAAAATATTTTCAGCAAACATTTTTAATAAAAAACTAAGACATTTTCAGTTTCTTAAATAATAAGAAAAATGATTACATTAAAATCTGACTAAATCAACCTCCTCACTATAACAAAACATTAAAAAGAAGCTTAAAACCCCAAAATTTTGGCATTAAATAATCCACAGAAATTGATATGTCGTTAAACAAAAATCAAACTCAAGCTCCTTTACCATCTCTAGTCAAGATTCGCAAAGATGTCCACTTGGCAATTCGGATCATGCTGTAGTATCAGTTGATATTTCGCTTTAGTCGTCTATTAAATAAGAACCTCCTATTAACAACGTATCTTACTGTTACCTGCATTTTGATTGAGATTCTAGACGCACCTTGTATTGATACACTTATCCTTTCTATTGAGAATTGTTTCAATGAAGTTTCTTCTTTGCTAAAGCCGGCACCTATACATTTGCACTTTCTGGGAAATACCAGGTAAAACCACTATCTTTTCGATGGTTTATACCGATCAGTTCATTTGCTATAACTTGATGGGATCACTTTTTCCGACTACAATGGCATGACAGTCCCGATAAAAACAGACTGCTATTCGTAGCTCCATAATAAATGTAAACCTATACTTAAAGAGGTTAAATCATTGTTAGCTAATAGAATGAAGCACCATACTGTCTATAATAGCTTAGACTCTCCTGTCTACTGGCAGCTTTATCGTAGACTATTAAATAATGGTTAGTTTCATCATACCCTCTTATCACGTAATTTCAGTACTTAAAATTTTCTACTTATAAAGTAGAATGTTTGTCCGTACATTCTCTTCAAACTCTACACCTGACTTATCTGGATATCCTTGCCGGTCTTTCCACTCACAGGTGAATCTCTGCTAATTTATATTTTTTTAATCGTATCACCCCGAGAAAAGCGGAAACGCCACTGATGTGCAGGTGGCTACGTAATAGTGAAAAGATTGGAAAAGAGAAAGCCGGAAACCACATCCTAAACTGGGAAAAAGGGATGAACCTCTTAACCTGTTCAATAGACGTGGGTGGAGTGTGAACCGGGCGATAGATAGATCTATCTACTTCAATTGAAAAAAAAATACAAAGTGAGAAGATTGGAAGAGAGAAAGCGGGAAACCACATCCTAAACAGGGAACAAGGGATGAGCCTCTTAACCTGTTCAATAGACGTGGGTGAAGTGTGAACCGGGCGATAGATAGATCTATCTACTCCAATTGAAAAAAAAAACAAAGTGAGAAAATTGGAAAACAGAAAGCCGGAAACTACATCCTAAACAGGGAACAAGAGATAGACCTCTTTACGTTTTCTGCTATAATTCCTAATCTGGATCCCCAAAAAACATATGGAGCTGAGAGCATACCTGTAAAAAATGTGCTCTCGAACTGTCTCCTAAATGGACAACAAACACCTTGTGGTATCCACATTCTTACTTGTTGGGAACCCTCTTCTGTTGTTCCAGTACTTCAGAACTCAAATGAACCGTCTAACGGTTTCAACTATTGACCTTTTAAACTTGTACTGCTAGCTGGTAAAATGCTAGAGGCGCTAATCAACTCTGAATTGGTTAAGCTTCTGATATCTCAGAGATTTTTCTGTCGTTTCTTTAGGACAAATGTATTAACGAAAATAGGTGAAAAAGAATTTAGATAAAAATAACAAAGTTCAGGCTGTTGATTTAGAGATTTTGATGATTTAGAAAGACACTGGTTGCTGCCAAGATTAATTAAATTCAGCTGTCAAGTCTGTAGGAGTTTTCCATTATTTGCATTTCTTCTCAATAATAAGGTATTTATCTTCAGGTGTAGATGTCATTTTGCGACATATTCTAACTGAATTGTAAGGAATATTGTACCGCATGTCAAGAAATCTTCAACGTCTTGGCAATATATATCTGAGTGTAGCCTTCCTTAAATGAAATTTCCAGTTAGCTACTTTGATGATGACATTTTGTGCCAATGATTTCAAAGTTAACTAAATACGATGAAAATTAATGTCTTAAAGACACAATGTGTGTTTCATTAAACAGAGACAACTATATAAGTTTTTTTCGTGAAAGTGGAGCTTTGGAGACTATATTAACATTTCGGTAAACTCAAATAGGACTTCAGATGCCTTAATGGGGATAACAATATAATGTTTCTCATACAAAATATTTTTCACATAGCAAAATGAATTGTAAACAGGTGAATACAAATTTTATACATTTTTGCCGAAATAAGAGCGTAGGGAAAGACAAAAATATAAATTTAAATACACTGTATTTGCTGAAATTTAACATATTTTTAAAATAAATTCATAATATCTGTGTTTGTTGCAGATCTTGCAAATAGAGATTGGTAGGTCTCTGTGTGTGTTGCTAATGGATCGAACTGAGCTCTGATCTGAGATGTGCAAAGATAATTTTCTAGTCAACCACGTAGTGGCCTATGAAAGTATTTACGAATTTAATTGATCAAGAAAATAATTCTACAAAGTACATGTAAATTCGTAAATTATGCTAGTTCGCTGTAGTTTACATATTGAAAGTGAATCATTAAAGCATTAACAGTAAAAAGAATAATCTAACACTTAATAATATCTACTATAAACAGGCTTATTTGCTCGAAAAAACACATGACTCTACACACACGCAAAAATATTACACATTAAATAAAATCTGTTTTCAATAATGGCTAAAGCTATAGCTGAAAGTGTACGGAAAATGAAACATCTGGACAAGTTTTATATAATTTAATTCCTAAAAAGAAAAACATCACACGAAAACTATATAAAAATCTTAATCATAACAACTGTCATATTTAATTAAACTAACATAAAAGAGAGATTGCTGCTCAAATCTATCTATATATATATATATATATATATCGTCCTGTCTTTCTTCCTCTTTTTACATGTTTCCTTCTTTCTTTTTTCTAATACTCTTTTTACTTTTCTTTTCAGTAGTTGTACTTCTGTTTTATTTACACATACGTACACACTTAAACAGATGATTATTTTTCACAATAATATAATGATTATGACCACTAATGTTTTGGATGTTAGTTTCATTTGTTGAAATGAACATCCGAGGTTAGAAAATTTGAATTTTCTTTTATGAAATAAATAAATATTGGGTCTGTAATTAAATAATTTCAATTAAATTGAACCCTTTGTCTGGATCAGTTTTAATATCATTTTAAAAATTAATATTAATAGAATATTTTTCTGATCCTAATTTTACCTTCAATTCGTTTCCTTATAAATATATATATATATATATATATATATATATATATATATGTGTGTGTGTGTGTGTGTGTGTGTGTGTGTGTGTAATAACTAACACTGTAAATCTAACCTTGTCACACCAAATTTTTTCCATATTCTTTTTGTCATAATAAATATAATCCATTTTTTGTTGTATAAATTTGGTCTGAGGAGCGGTCACTAAGAGCTTCGCGAAATATGTTATTACCTCTAGATTCATAAAACATCCAACTTATTTTCATTACACACACACATATGTATATATATATATATATATATATATATGTGTGTGTGTGTGTGTGTGTGTGTGTGTGTGTGTGTTTGTGTGTAAATGGTTTAATCCGATAGATTTGTATGACATTGAACGTTATATCTTTGTAAGCACTTCTTTTATTCATTAAACATTATACTTATTTCTTGTGAACAACATAATGGCGTCAATAAATTTAACCTGATTCAGTAATGTACCTATATAGCTACTACTATGGTATGAGATGAAAAATAAGTGACACATTATTTCAAAGACGAGTTGGATGTGCAAAAATATATGCCACATTCAAGTCAAAAATTATGATATGGGGAAATAGAGTTAAAAAATAATTACCCTGCTGAACTGTTTTATAATATCTAGTTCCTTATTCCTTTGTGAATACTGGACAGCCTCCTCATAGATATAGATAGTCACTGACACGTGTGTGTTACCCATGTCTTTACTTGATCTGCCAAGGCATTAATAGGTGATACTTGTACACTGTTTTAAATAGGTCACTTCCTAAATTTAATTATCTCTCTTATTTTTATTGCAAGCTGTCACACACTCAGAAACACACGATTCCTATTTGGTAACATTTAATTTTTTCAACTGTTTTTACTAATTTATTTGTTTTATATCCTTTTTAATCAGTCAATTGAGATATACAAATTCGCAAAAATAGTAACTTGTAATTTTTTTTCGCTCTATGACGTGTGCCAGCCTGTTTTTCACGTGTGTACTATTTGCTTATCATTAATTTCAGTTAATCCAGGCGGAGGAACGCATCGTGAGACATTGATATGATTCAACACATTTACAATGGGGGAACAACAAGAAAGTATTAGGGAATGTATGATCGACAAGAAAACGTATACTTACAATCAGAACGATATTTTGAAGGACGCATAATAAGCCAAGACATCTGGTAGATTAAAACTGATCAGAAATACTTAAAGCAAATGAGCTATGAAAAAATTAAAAAGTTTTAGTAAATAAATTGCAAAATCAAAGAAAGAGGGTAATGGGTAATTGTTTTTTAATGGGTAATCTACACCTTCCACAACTTCGTCAACAACGAAGTTGTGGAAGTTGTAGATCATCCAGTTGACGAAGACTATTTGAATATAAAACTGAAATATGACCGCCACTTTTAATTATCTGAAAAAACACATAAATAAAGCAAATATGAGAAAGAATTAACCATTAATTTAAATGACAGAATGTATGGTTTAAATCAAAGAAAAAGGGAACGGTGTGAGCTATTATTGGGGACATAAAAATCAATCAGCTATAGAAAACATAATATAAAAAGTCGACAAAATACAGTAGAAATTCTAAGGTGCATAAATATACTCAGATATGCCTTTTAGGGACTTCACTAGAATTACACAGCAAGGAAATGTTCTTAGAAAAAAAACGAATAACGCTGAAACGCTTTGTTATATATCATTTCCTATAGGGTAGAGATTACTGCGCAATCACTTTGCGCATGTTGAACTAGCGTAAAGCGGCGAAGATGTACTTTTACAAGAGAATTCTCTGAAGACTATAAACGCAATTTCTGAGCCACAAAGTTGTTCTAAGAAAAATACCAACTACTAACAATTGATGCATACATTAGAAATTTTTTATGTGTCTGGCACATATAATGAAGAAAGGGACCCCGAAGTATCTATATACATAATGATGGTAATATAAGCACTCTAAAATTAAGAACTTTACATTTTAATTTTTTCTTTTATTAATTGTTTTATTTTTTTTTATGGATGGCATTTTCTTATGTCCACTCCTCTTGCTCTTATAATAGTATTACATGGTTTGAATCAAATCATTGTACAAATTTTGTTCACATAGAAATTAATAAATAAATTTGAAAGATATAACATTTCTTAAGGGGTTCACTTCTATTTGCCGCGTCACACCAGGACATCGGTCATCATGACCCTACAGAATTTCTTGTGAATTGAAATTCTTATTAATAATTCTCTTTTCACTGTTAGAACCCAATCTGTCCAACTGTGTAACATATATTTGGAGATATGAGACAGATTTATATGTTTTGAAAGGGTATTTGGGAATGTGTAAATGCAACGAATTCAACTGGAATTCGAACTTTACTCTCTAATATTTTGTTCGAAAGCAAAATCAGCTGCACCACAGAGCACATCTCTGTGTATATTTATTGAACGCATTTCCTACCAGTATACAGGTATGCTTACCAGGTGAGATTCTGGATTATGCTAATATCTTTCCAAATATGATAACAAACAGTTTGTTCTGTATTTTATCGAATGCTTTTGTTTATTCTCTAAAAATAGGTAGAGATTCTTCTGAATGTCTTTGCTTTATCTGATATTCTGCGCACAAATATAGCATCCATTGTTCCAGGGCCTTTAACGAACCATAACTTTACTTAATTAAATCTTGTAATATTTGATTTTTTTTTAACTCATACAATCAAATAATATCGTCATTGCAAAATTAAAGCTGCAATTTTTTGTCAGGATATAATGCATCTATTATCTATAAAAGCATCTATTACATTTCACAATTCTATATGCAAGTGGTATGAGATAAAGCAATATCTGTAACTATATAGTAAACTTTATAGGCATGCATTCATGTATCAGACCGAGATTATTGAAATGTTTGTGATCATCAGTAGGCATATTTGTATATAGAAAAACTAATCATGGCATAATCACTTAATAGCCATTTAAATACATACAGAACGAAGGGGACATAAGTTTACAAATTCGAATGAAAAGCAGGTGTATGGCATCATTTTCCTGATAAGACGTCCAAATAACTATTCCGATCAAAAATTGCATTAATGTCAATGAAAACCGTGGTGGCAATACGCTTTTACAAAAGCTTTTAAAAAGAATGAGCATATTGGGTTCAAAATACTGTGAGCGACAAGGAACTGGTTAGAGTCGAATTTTTCAGAAAGTTGCTAATATTCAGTTAAAAGGTTTTTAGTTCGTGGGAAATAATAATTAACTGGAGAAAATATTTCTTTTAATATTTGGGGAAAAATTATATAAAAAAGCAAATCGTCAATGCCAAAATTGTAATCTCAAAATTTGAGAAACGTTATGTTCCATAAATAGCAATTGGGTAAAGTTTAAAAAGCGCATATTAATATTGGAATTTCCAACTAGAATTAATGCGACAATTTTCAGTATTAATAGGATTTTCGTAAGCTCGAATATTATGAACATGAAAAAATAAGAGTAAGCCATGAAATAAAAATGCTCATATCCTCGTTAACTTTACTTTCGCCAATATTCATAGAAAACTTTCAAGTTTCTACACTGAAGATTCTTTTTTTCCCTGTAGAGTTCTCCAGATATATTTATATTTTGCGAAACTAATTGGAATTCTTCTATTGCTGCCAATGAATTCTAAGTTTCAGTCTATCATCCTCTGTGTCGAAATGGGTTTTCTGTTAAGATTTTCTTCTATAGCACACCATGCTTATAGAAATCACTTCCAGCTTCTTATTTCACAGACAACTTTGACCTTCAAAAATTAAAATGCAATGTCAGTTATTATCTTCTTCCCTATGTGGTTCTACAGAAGGATACTACGGATATCGTGGACTGAGCATACAAGCAACGACGAAGTGTTAGAAAGAATGGCAACAAAAAGGAAATTGATGCTGAGCATCAGGAAGAGACAACTGAAGTTCCTGGGACATGCAATGAGGAAGGAGAGCCTGGAGAACCTGATAGTGACTGGTCAGATAGAAGGAAGGAGAGACAGAGGAAGGCAGCGGATAACATATCTGCAGAGTCTGATCAGGTGGATAATGGAACGGGGGTTGCCAGGAGCAACAGGAGCAAACATACTAAGAGCCACAAGGGATAGGGAGACGTGGAGATCCATGATCGCCTACGTCCTGAAGGGACATGGCACATAGAAGAAGAAGAAGAAACACTTGTTAGTGGCATTAGCTTCATGCTTCACGTGAAAGGATTAATATATATATATATACTATCGTCATCCGCAAACAAATCTGTTTCGCAGCTCATCAGTACGGTTAGACTCCGATTGCTCTTTACCCAGGATCGAAACCCGACCGAATTGGCGTCAGTCGGCGATTCTACCTCTGGGCTACGAGCGAGGAAGAAGGCTGATATTATATCATTATACACGCCCAATAGCCACAGTGCTCTAATTCATTATTGAATGAGCGATGCGTATATGACGGAATAGCTACTGTTTTCAAAGACTCCCATTCTTCCAGAGTGTTCAATCAGGGCGTGAGAGCGTAAATAAAGAATACAGATTAAGTTGTGTGGTAACGGTTTCAATATATGCTCTTCCCCGACTTGTGATGATGAACACATGTTAAATGAAGGACATGTGTTCCATTGTCACTCATGTACTCACTCTATATTCGTTTACAATATATATATATATATATATATATATATATATATATATATATATATATCTGTGTGTGTGTGTGTGTGTGTGTGTGTACACGTACACCCGCATATAGAGATATATTGCTGGTGTAAATATAACAGTACTCTATATAATATATCATAACAGTTAAGCATATAATAAATACACATATTATCTTACGATACCACGCCTCGGAATTCCATGAAATACGCGATCATCTGCTGTTCAACTAATCATCCTGGGATCTGAATTTCTGGTACTGACAAGGTTTCTATGAACGGTTATTTTTTTATATTTATAATAATATAATTAAATCTATTTTAATTTAAAATAAAACCTAAAATGAAAAATAAAACTCAAAACAACGTTGCTCATGAGGCATACAGTGTGTGTATATTAGACAAGGTGATTTTGTGATGTTTTATTTTAAGGATTAAAAGTGGTGTTTCCAGGGATTCTTTTAATATGTTGTTTTGTTCAATTTTTTATCATCTCAAGTGCACCTACTATCACTGGCACTACTCTTGTTTTCAATTTCCACAATTTTTCTATTGCAATTTCCATGTCTTTATATTTGACAGTTCTTATTATTATTATTATTATTATTATTATTAATAATAATAATAATAATAATAATAATAATAATAATAATAAGAAGAAGAAGAAGAAGAAGAAGAAGAAGAAGAAGAAAAAGAAGAAGAAGAAGAAAAAGAAGAAGAAGAAATGTCAATTCGGTAGTATTTCAATTCTGGTTAGAAATAATCTGATGTCTAACTGTACTGATGATAGGTAATACACCAAATCAGGACTGTCTGCAGATGTCTATATATATATATATATATATATATATATATATATATATATATATTATGTTGGGTATAAAGGAAATACCTCCTAGATGTACTTCTCAAGATTACCTAACACATAATGGTTAGACATTAGTTATATGAATAAACTATTGCCAGTGAATATTCCCATAAGTCTGAAAATAATTTTAAAATGAATTTCTGTCGCACTCTGTAATAGCTCTATTAAAATATTATATATATATATATATATATATATATATATATATATATATATATATATATTCAGGTGCATGTTTGTTAGAGTGTACGGCTATTATGATTATAATGCTTGATAATTCCTTTTTCTACACGTCTGACATTGATAATATTTGTCTTATTGTACAATTTAAATTCACAATATTAAAATTGTCTTATTGTACAATTTAAATTCACAATATTAAAATTGTTTCAATTCCTATCTGTAATCATATAAAATTCTCTGTTGAAATATATTTAGCAAAAAATTAATTTATTTAATAATAAATATTAGTTTCCGATTTCGTCAGTGTTCCCGTTTTCAGGTAAGTGGAGCCAAATTAGGTAAAATTAAATGTTTATCCAATTTAGAAAAAGGAACAAAACCTGAGATGTCATGAAAAAATAAAAATTAAAAATTAAATTAAAGGAGGAGAAATAAGAAAAAAGAAGACGATATTTAAGAAAGCTTGTTTTCATGGCTTGATTTCTTGAGCTTTCATAATTGTCCCACTGTATAAGTAGAAAGGATCCGGTGGCAAGAGACACCCTTGTCTTACACCACTTTCTTCCCTTGTGTATCTGCGGAGCTCATTTCCTCTCAGTA
The DNA here is from genome assembly GCA_037127315.1 of Ascarosepion bandense. Taxonomy (NCBI): domain Eukaryota; kingdom Metazoa; phylum Mollusca; class Cephalopoda; order Sepiida; family Sepiidae; genus Ascarosepion; species Ascarosepion bandense. The sequence goes on along the minus strand of JBBBDQ010029769.1, from coordinate 6,287,767 downwards.
TGCAGGTGGTTTACTGTCAGTAGTGTTTCTTGATTACTCTAAGGTCTTTCCTGAATATGTCTCTGTTGCTGAGTATTTCTATCAAGTCCGTTATCCGTATTTGTCGAATGCGTTTGCGTAGTCCATGATGCAAATATCATTGCAAGTTGTGCTATATTTATAAAATAGCTCTGATATCCCATTTTAAAAGATATACCAAATTTTTAAAAGATATACCACATTTACCACAATAACATAAAAATATCTTGAAATTGTCAATAGTATGTTTATTCAATAACATTTACATTAGCTACATCTACTGAATCCCGAAGACAACGAAAGCTCCTATTTTTCTTCTGGACGGTCTCCTTGGAGTACGCTGTCATAATCTTTGCCTTCATTTCATCTTTGGAGTTACAAGGAATTTTGTTGGTTTCCCGATCAACTGAACCACACTCATAATAATCAAGCGGATTGTAGTCGGATGAGTTAAGTTAACAAGTGTATTGAGTGACGTGATCGCAGAAATTGTCTAAAATCATGATTGTGTCATCCTGCTTGTTGGTATAGTGCATAATCCTTTTACAAGACATACTGTTTTCCGTCAGTGAACCTCTTGATTAAAGTTAGTGCTACCTCTTGAAGTTCAAGGCAATTGTTGTAAGCTTTCGTTTTGAGTCTGGGAAGATAAATGCAAGCGTATCACCTCAAAAATCACTGTAATCGCCGTTAGATTCATCCAACTCTTTCCTAATCCTCTGCTCTCTCAACAGATTAATACCTAAACATTCTGAAAGGTTCATATTGGGGTCTCCGAGGAAAGTGCCAAGCAGTAGAGAATGCCTGTTGCAAATTTCTGGTGGAATGTATTGCATCACGGTGCGCATTTTCTCGCAGACGGTGCTTAACATACCCTACTATATTGTGCACTCGACAAAAGTAAAAATAAAGAGCACACGTGCGATACAATAAAAATATAAAATATTGACAATTTACAGACAGCAACCTGTATACAGGTGTATAAGAGAGGTAATCACTGACCAGCAAGTGTTTGTTTTAAGATTGTAGCATCAAATTCAATGTTGTCATACTGAGCACATTAGCGATAAATGTACTCTACTTTAAAACCATATAGTAATAATTACACACACACACACACACACACACACACACACACACACACACACACATATATATATATATCTGTGTGTGTGTGTGTGTGTGTGTGTGTGTGTGTACAGATGTCCAGTCCGTAAACGGTGAGGATAATCCAACAAGATTAACTTGATATAAAATATTAATTATTGTATCTATATAGAGAGCTCAATGGATGTTATCCTGAACAATATGATATTTATAAAGGAAAACATAACACGTCATTTAAATTGGTTATAAATTATAATTCATTTAAATGAGCTTAATTAGCTGATTTCATCAGACCACAGAATATTCCTTCCATTTGGTACAAAAAAATTTGGCGGAGTAAGCATTTTCTTTAACTGAAGAGAAAATAAAAAATATAAAAATAAAAAATAAAAATAAAAGTAAATAGAAGGAAACGATAAAAAGGGAAAGAGAGTCAGGAGTTAGGCATTGGCGTCAGATCGGCAGCGAGTGTTCAGACTAGTCGAGAACGGGTTGACCCCTGAAGAAACTTCTTATTCCATGGATAAGTTCTGCCATAAAATTCTCATAAGTCAGGTTTTTCTCTTACAACCTCTTTCCCGTCTCAACATAATGTCACCCGAGTGGCAAGAATTAGAAATACTGTATTAATGATTGTAGTCGACGGTGAATTGTGTCATGTACAGTCTTTGAACTGGTTGTACAGAACGAAACTCATTTCAAATATGAATATTAATAAAGATATTTGAATGAAATATTCGATTCCGTTTTTTGTTGTTCCTTTTTTACAAAAGTTTTACTCGATTCTTTTCTTCCCATTCAAGTAGTTGACCAAATGACGACACGTCACAGACATTATCGCTTGTCATGAAACACGAATTTCTTTGAGACCAAGACAAAATAGTATTTAACATTTTCTGTATCGGTGTCTCAATTATTGTGCTATATACATACATATATTCTTCATTTTTAGTATATTATTTATGTTCATGACATATCAATATAACATTTGCATTCTTTTACCTACAATCACATATTACAGTTAAAGATGCATATTTTCGACTCATGATATTTTCACCAAGGAAAGGATGTTTACAGAAATAAAAAAAAAACCTTGCATTAGGTATATATCTTCTTATTTACAGTGAAGAGAGTTGACCAGATTTAAAAATTACTCTACATGGAACCAGTACTATTCTCAGTTTTTATATGAGAATCCTTCTATTTCATTTTGTTTCTCCCAGTAGCCGAATTTGTTCCTGAACAATTTTTCATGGACGTAATTGCGGACACAGCTGTATATCTACCACGTCATAACGCTCCGGGTTAGAATGGATTGGAGATTAATTGGAATTAATGTGGTTTGACACTTCGCACATCTGCGAAATTCCATGAATGCTATTTCTTTGTATAAGCAGGGAGCACGAGCACGAGAACACACACACACACACACACACACACACACACACACACACACACACACATATATATATATATATATATATATATATATATATATAGCCATCCGCAGACAGATCTGTTTCGCTGTATCACAGCTCATCAGTACTGTTAGATTCCGATTGCTTTTACCCAGGATTGAAACCCGAACGAAATAGAGTCAGTCGACGATTCTAACCTCTGGGATATGGACGCCCGGTAGAAGAAGGCATATATATATATATATATATATATGTGTGTGTGTGTGTGTGTGTGTGTGTGTGTGTGTGTGTGTGTGTGTGTGTGTGGAAGAAGAAAACGACAAATCCATAAAACAGAGAAGATGTTGCCCAAAATTATCCAATTAATATATTTTGAATAGGCAAAGATAGAAAGCTAAATGGATATGATCCAGAACAATATACCGTTTAATTGTGTGTTGAGCTTTCTATCTATCTATCTATCTAGCTATCTGTCGGTCTTTTCATATCTATCTATCTATCTAGCTAGCTAGCTAGCTAGCTAGCTATCTGTCGGTCTTTTCATATCTATCTATCTAGCTCTCTGTCGGTCTTTTCATATCTATCTATCTATCTATCTATCTATCTATAGATAGATAGATAGATAAATAGATAGATAGATAGATAGATAGATTCAAAGTGCGATAGGGAACGATAGCTGAATATGTAGATGAATATGTAGATCTATGTATCGATCTATCTATCTATAGATAGATAGATAGATAGATTCAAAATGTGATCGAGAACGATAGCTGAATATGTAGATGAATACATATGCGTATTTTATATTCAATTTCTTTATTTGTAATCCATTAAAATCACTTATGCTTTAAGGAAGCCAATAGTTGTATTCATTTACTTTATATTACATACGACAAAAAATGGTTGCCACTCGAACAGACAAACATTTCCAGCTTTCCACTGATTTTCACGATAATGCCGAGAGACACGCAAAATATACTAACGTATTTGAACAGATCGATTCACAATATCACTTATTAGGCATCTTCTTGGAGGCCGCTTCTTTTCAAAGATAAATTCTCTTTCCTCCTTTGGAGCCAATCAGTCATGGCATTCGTCTTGCTGGGAGTCTATTGACCCCTGCCTAGCGTCCAAAATGATCGGCCATTTGCCGTTTCTTTCTGATTTCCGATGAGACAATCTTTTTATCTTTAACCAGCTAATCAAATCTAATTGGATCCTTACCATCGTAGCTAATAGTATATGCTGATAATCACAGTGAAAATGTGGACACCATCTTCTGTCCTTTCCACTTATGATTTTAGGCTTCGGTGGCCGACCACATCGATTCTTTGAAGTTTATAAGACTCGTGATTACCTGAAATCTATTGACATGGGCCCTGGTCAATGTGATAGTCGAGAATAATGGGACGACCTACTGGGATTAAAGGTTTTTTGTTCCATTTGCTGAACATCGCTTTACGACGTCAAGTTTGCATATAATCTTCTTGGGGATCTATACTCGTTGTAGCAGACATTGAATTAGTTATTACTTTTCGGATTGTTGGAAAATTTAAAGTTATATTTTCATTTGCGACATTTAAGCCAGAATTAATATTGCTTTCAATTGTATACAATTGTCAACTGGAGGTAAGATCTTAAATTTTTCAAAGATAATGACAAATGTCAATAGAAATGCTAATGAAAATGGAACAGTTATGCATTTTTCATACAGGTAATATTTGGAATGACCGAACACTTGTTCCCACCACCAGTTGAATCTGAAAAAAATTTTACTTGAACATAATTTTTCAAGAATATAGACATCACAACTGTTATTGCTACTAGTAGAATTTTATGGAAGTTGCTTTCCTTTTATTTTGTTTAATGTAGTGTAGAACTTTGAAATCTTGACTATATTTTTTCAAATCATTTTACTCTAAGAAAGACAATAAAGCCACTAAGCTACAATAGGTGCGAAAGGATAAGAAAATGAAAACATTAGTATTAAGCAAGGATATATAATGAATAAAAATCAATAACGACTGACATAAATTTTAAACATTTGAATTTCAAAGGTTGCTTGAAAGCAAAAATTGGAAAGTGAATTCTGCATGCGATAGGTGACAGAAAAAAAACTCTTAGTATTGATGATATGGTTAGGTCTAACCAAATCAACAGTAAATCGATAAGAACTTGTTGGCAATCTGGTACTAGGCTTAAAGTCAAAAGGTCGTGATACCGTAGCAAAAAGTTCATAAGAACAAATACCTTCAAAAGTATTTATTGAAAAGGCAGAGAGAAGCTGCATCACAACGGTTGGAAACTGACTAAAGCCGAGATGCTAGATTAGGACCGGGAAAATTGCAGTTCGTTTAGATTTATTCATAAATCTCTCAATATATTGCATGAGCAGATGCCATAACTTGCACCCTTTTATCTTTCTAGATATAGGTGCTATTCGTTTTAGTTGTTGCTGCTGTTGGAAAACTTCAGGCTGTATGTTTTTTCCTATTTGTCAAGATATTTGAGTTTCTTTAGCGCCAATATTTCAAAATTAAAGAATTGTTGTTTTCTTTACGACGTAGAACATCAATTCACTTAAGGTTTTTATTAATCATTTGCCTAAAATAAGTTACATATAGCTGTTAGTTTAGACATGCATGAACAGATTTGATGCTATGTATGCCATATATAAATATATATAAAGGTAGAACGTAAGAAATTGGGTTTACTTTTTAAATTAATATGTCTCGATTTCTTAGGTAATACTTTGATTTTGTAACAGAACTACTATACCACAGAATTACTAATTAGTTCAATAAATGCTTTTTAAATTTCCTCATTTCCTTAGAAAATATATTTATATACTAGTCGTGTTTACTTCGTCAAAGACATTTGGTTATTAAGAGTAGATGAAATGAAACAGTTTGTTTTCCGAGGATATAAAAAACGGACATTAAGATGAATGTTAAGTTAATGAGATAAACCAACTTTTTCCAAATTACCAAGAACAAAGGAATATGATTATAATTAACAGAAATGATAAATAAAAGTTAAGTGATTTTGTTGTTCTTTTGTGAATTCGAACCCCTGGTAAAAATATCCAGCCTGATGAGTCTTTTGGTGCTGTTGTATATTTACTTATTGTGTGTGAAAACTATTACTGTCATGTTGACATATCACATCATTTTTCTAAAGGGTCTACGAAATAAGAACTGTAAGAGATCCTTAAGATAAAACACCATGACTCATATTTTGTAGCATTTTTAAAATTATTTCGAAGATATTTTTATCTTTTGTTTATCTGTCAACTATTTTGAATTGCATTTCAAGAGCAACTGTTTGTTTTTTTTCGTTGAAAGAAAATCAGTTTTGCAGAGTAATTGCAGAAATATGAAAAGGAAATTTGGGAAAACATGTTCTATAGATTCTTCAGATATTTTTAAAGTTTCTTAATTAAAATACGCGTTAAAATTGCATGTTAACAAGACTTGAATAACTTTGTTAATCATTATTAAATTTTTGAAGTTTATTAAATAAACGTATCCGTAAAAACACTTATGATGTTAGGATTGAATTTAAAAGAGCAAAAATACTAAAAAGAAAAACTCTTCATCCTGACAAACAAAATGTTTAGTAAATCTCTGTTTTTCATCACCAAACCATAAGTTCCGCAAAATACGTTTCTTGGCTATTTTGCACAAGACAATCTTTAGTTATTTTACAAAAAATCTGTGTGATCAATAATAATTATATTCTGAGATTGTTCCTTATTTTAAGTCGTTTCTCTTGCCTCATATTGTGCATTAAATGTCAAACTTTCTTTCCGTAATCTTCTTTCATAAAGAGGAAATATTTTAAAAGACACACCAGTGGAACCCATTAATTTCATTATTTTGTATTCATTAAGATATCTTAGCTGGTAAAGCAGACCATTGGAGAGATATTTGCCGAATGTAACAGCTGTTCCTCAGTCAAAGACGCTTTGATATTCGCTTGGTATTCTAAGAAATATCAGCTCTATCCGGAATTGATTCCGCCATTTATATATTCTGGAAAAGACGTGATGTAAAATCATTTAACTTAGCAAATAAGTTATAAAGGACTTACTTGTTCATTAAACAATACTGTTGTTTTCGACTATATAAACTAGCATCTTGTTGATAGACTGCCACACTTACAATGACCAATATTTTAGGTTCTTTATATATTCAATCAAATATTAATATATATATATATATATATATATATACAGATATATATAGATATATATATATATATATATATATATATATATATATATATATATATATATATATATATATATATATATATATATATATATATATATATATATATATATATATATATATATATATATATATATATATCCCCCTAATTCATACACACATATACATAAATTATTACAATCTAAAATATTATAAAAACACTACAACAATATAGTATAAATATAAAAATAATAACTCTAAAAATTGGGGGGTAAAACATTTCCAACAGTAAATTCCAGATTTTTCTCCAAAAGAAACCAAATTTTTAAGTCAAATTAATTTAAATTATAATTCTGATCTAGCTAAATTATTTTATATTTATTCTTATGCCTGCATTTAAATATTAATTCGTTTTGTTGATTAAGGAGTTCTTTTCAATTATTGTATTTGATAATAATGAATTTCTTCCCCAGGCATAAAATATGTATCCCAGAAGTTTTGGGTGTGTTAGCATATTTTATTGTCTTTCATTTAACCAGTGGTGTAAGTCCTCCATCTTTATATGAAAGTAATATTTAGACAGGGCTGTTTGATGCCTTAAAGGGGCGTTGGAAAACGTGTACCTGCGATTGTAAAGTCTTCAACTACTTGAATTTATCTCTACATAAACTCTTTTTTTGCTAGGGTCATCTTCTGGAAAAATAGTGGCTTCTTAAACACCTTTCTCAGAATTGCACTTGCCATCAAAGGAGCAGTTGGTTTTAAAGATACAATATATATATATATATATATATATATATATATATATATACTACATAATTATTAGGCCACCCCAGTGTTTTAAAAATGATGAATTTCATACTACATTTGAGTATTTATTGCCAAGTGAATAATTGTAAATGAAAATAAAATACTTCCTTTGTTAAAACTGCCCAATAACGTGCATCAAATGAATTTATAAATATTTAAAAATTACCTATATTTCAGTTTCCTATGAATTTCAGAAAAAAATTATAACGTTTGGGCCCGGTACGAAGTTTTGAAAATGCTTCCGATTGGCAACAGAGAGAGCCACTTTACATTAAGAGGCGAACCGTTTTTACACTTATATTAAGAGGCCACTTTATATTAAGATATTATATATATATATATATATATATATATATATATATATATATATATGTCATCCACGTACATGCCTTTTTCGCTGTATCACAGCACATCAGTGGGTCTAGATATCCACTTGCCTCCGGCCGGGATCAAAACTCTACCTATTTGGTGTCATTCTTAGTCACTAGCCACTAAGCTATAGGCACATGAAATCAGAGAAGGAAATCTTTAGCGTGTTATATATAAGCGGCGTATAAACACGCTGATGAGTACCTCGGCGTGGTGTAATGTTTAACAAGCTCATCTCTTTAGAATCATTATCACTGAGTAGTGAGTTCAGTCCTCACTGGATACCTCTTACTTTCGCCTGTGTGTTACGTCTAAGCCACGCTTAGAAAATCTTCTTCCTCCAGTTTGTTACGGAAGCAGCAAAAACGCTGCGGTACACACCATTACGTGTAAGGATTTTTTTTTCACCCGCCAATTAGAAAAATGCAATTCATTGCTGTAGAGTTATATATAAATCGCCCAAGTGGTAACTGTTTTTTTTTAGTTTTCCTCTCCAGAGGAATATATATATATATATATATATATATATATATATATAATTTTTGTTGGTTGAAACTTCATCTATTTCAATGGGCCTTCTATACTTTATAAATACCTCGTATTACATGTCTGTCGATAAAATGCCAACGGCGTCTCCTGAATATTCTATCGAAATGGAAGCAATTCGTTGATGAATCTATTTTATGCTCATTTCTAGGGATTCATAGATTTATTGTTTCATGTATCTCATTTGTTGGTTATCAATTTATTTTATCCTAGTGTCTTCCATTCATTCACTTTACTTCGATTTAACGAGCGATATGTAATATAATTTGTCTTCTTGCTTGCAAGGAGATCCCCTTTTGATCCTTTCTTCATTTACCGATACAAAATGTTGTCCATTTGCTTTTCATTATATCACAACAACTGTTCTTCGTTAGCCTCAATATTATATCATTTACGGTCGATAAACTAATGCAAAAATCCACCGCCCATTTATTGTTTCATTTTTCTCTATCTTTTTATTTTTTCACATAATTCGATGCCTACATTTGTCTTTCTTTCTATCACAAACAGCCATTTCTTCATTCTTCTTAGTCAATCTGTAAAATTGTCCTTTCTCTATCAGATAACGTATTTAATATCTTCCTCTCTATACCTATTTACTTTTTAATACGTCTCTTCTAATAAGAATATTCCAACATCTTTTTATCAAGGCCAATGGCGAATGGAATTGTTCAGCAATTTTTTTCCCTGATGTTTGTTTGGGCCCGAATTTAACAGTAATAATAACCAAGAACTTTCGTACTTTGGCCCTAACTTGATATGCTTTTAGCGACCAGAAACCCATTCCTTGGTAATGCAATTATTTAATATATATATATATATATATATATATATAACCTTTACTGGATTACTTGAAGATATTACGATGGAAATACGGGAAATTACACCACGAAATAAATCGAAAATGAAATACACTGCTTTTTATATTATATTTTTCTTCTATTTCCGTGTTCGCTGCTGGATATAGAATTAGCGCATTAACTTCTTTGTAGGTCCACTTTGTGATTTCTGCAGGATTTCCCTGGGGATCTTCTTGGAAACGGAACAATCTGCAAGTATGTAATTGTATAAAAAAGCGGTTGAATCTTAATACCATGTGACTGCAAATATAATATTATGCGGTACTTTAAGAGTTAATAAAATAAGTCACTCATTTGTTGTAACACTAAATTGTATAGGTGGGCAAAAATGTGATTGCATTCTAAAAGCTCAGTAGAGTAAATTCTATCAACATGGAAAAAATTTGTGTTCACTTTCACATACATGCCTTTCAGTGAGATATAAATCCAAGTACAAGTAGTTCAATTTAAGCCGTAAAAAAGATCACAGAAAAATCCTGATGAATATTGTAACGAACGACATAACGGAATTCAAAACGAGCGCGAATAAGTGTTACCTATATATAATAACGGGATGTGCGTTGTGGTACAGTGGATATCGGCTCGGAACGAGAAACCGGGGAGCCGAGTTCGAATTCCAGTTGAATCCATTGCATACACTTACGCGCAAATACCCTTGGGAAAGGTATTAATCCGTCTCTTCCTTCCAATTATGGGTTAAATAGCAGGACAGACTGGGTTCTATAGCCTTGGTCGGCAACCAGTCTACCGCAGAAAGGAATGGCAACCTACTGCGGGATAATCTTCTGCCCAGTCAGTCATGTCTGTTTCGAGACATGATCGCCCAAGCGTGTATCACGTATGGCACTTAAATGACTGATATATAATAACAAAAAAGAAAGATGGCTACTATTGAAGATACAATTTATTCATGCCTATCTCGTCCAAAAAGAGACGATATTTGTACCCATGCAAATTCTGGCAGTCTTGGAAAGTCATAAAAAGCGGGTGCCTGCGCTGCTGTCAGAACGGGATTTCGTCGGTGGATTGTGTGTGGCCAAGTTGCGGATTGACAGTCAGTCAGACTGACAAAGAGTAAAGAGAAGCGGCTCAGTTAGTGTCTGTTTCAAAACTGCGCTGTGTAACGGGCCGAGAAAAGCAAACCTGAAATCCATTTCCATGAGGCGACGAACGAAAGAAAGAAAGAAATACAGCTGGCCTACCGCCGAGCGAGCATCACACTGCACCTTTTGTACCCTTCCTCGTCATCATTAATTTTTGTTCCTATACTACAAAGCAAAGAAGCTGGATATTTTGGATAGTTAGTTAAGGAGAGTTGTGAAATATTCAGATCCAGACATGCTGTGACTCATTACAGTTGAAAAGGCACCACATGTATTGCACCCATAGTAGAAGTGCTGTTTCTTTGGTAACGACAGCTTAATGGTACTCAACACTCTACATGCTGATTTGAATTCAGAGTCCATCTTCTCCTAGACCGGTCTTTACACAAGGTTAGAAAACCAAGTCTGTATCACTTATTTACCCGTCGCTTTGGGAAAAAGCAATGACTTCTTACTATCCAAAGGTCATTAGTACGTAAATGAATGCAGTTACTTTGACTGAAATTCGAACTTCGATTACACAGTTCTAGCCGCTATCCATTACTACACATTTTTAATAGTATTTAGGTATAAAAGTTTACTAGATTCAACAGAACCTACTCTAAAGTGCCACCAACAAACATAGCTTCAGTGAATGTTATGATATATATATATATATATATATATATATATATATATATATATATATATATATCGAATAAAGGAATAGAGTTGTTCCAACGAGAGTAATTAGTATAAAATAAAAAAGTGTGAGAAGCCGTGAACGTTTTCTTTAAAATTTATATTTATTGTTTTGGTATTTATTCAACTTATGGAGTATTAATTTGTCTTATTGATCTATTTGTTTTTCACATACTTCCTATTAACTTTAAACAGAATGATCAGATACTCAGAGAAACCCAAACGTAAAACAACGAATTTGTTCGCCTGAATAGAGTCAATTTTAGACTCGAAACATGTGTAGCGCAAATAATGACAAATTATTACTCCATAGCTTGTATAAATAGCAAAATAATAAATATATATTTTAAAGAAAACGTTCACGGCTGCTCACACTTTTTATTATATATATATATATATATATATATATATATATATATATATGGTCATAACAGACAGATCTGTTTCGTTGTATCACAGCTCATCAGTACGGTTAGACTCCGATTACTTTTTAACCCAAGATTGAAACCAGATCAGATTGGCATCAGTCGGCAATTCTACCTCTGTGCTATGGGCGCTCGGGTGAAGTAGGCAACACTTATACACAACTGTCTCTATTTTAACAGAGAGTGGTTAAAATGATTTGTACATTTTTTATTAGATTTAAAACAGTTTTAATGTTAACGAGATATGAACTCTGCTTTAGTGAATGACATCTTTTTTTATATCTTTCTAGGCATGTTCATTAGTGTCAGTTGCTGTCGTCACTTAAATTAGGAGAGTTTAATTCGATGATTCAGTCACACGCATCTAACACATTTTTTGTTTTACTTACAATTTGCCGTCTTTGAAACATCAGCTTTTAGAAGATTCAAATGTCATGTGAAGACATTAGACGCCAAGGTTACGACACTTTTATCGCATTCTTATTTTCTGCTCGAGGAGAGCTAGCTTCCACGAAATTACCTTGTCTCGGTTTAATAAAAATGTCAATAAATAGACTTCTATTAATATTTCTCTGTTGAAAGTTCATGTCCGGAAAAGCAGAGACCATAAATTATTACAGGAAGCTGGGTGACAGAGTTTCGTGTCATGATCAGTGAAACAAAACAGAATATTAGTAATGTACTGAGTCCACGCTGAGTGTCCCATACATAATATATTGCGCCAATACTAAATATTTTCATAGAAATATAACTAGAACGCAATGTGTCAATATTATTGTGATATCACTACAAACAATCAACTTCTTTTTTTCTCTTTCGCCATTAATTCCTTTTTAAAGATTTTATCAAGAATATTTGGCCTCTCTTTTTATTCATAATCATTTCAACCATAGCAAGGCCGGGAAATAGGGTACAGGTGATGTCTAAGAAATAATAAGAGGTTGATAGGATTCAGGACGGTTGATAGAATCTAAGGAAGTAAGTGATGCAATTGACGTTTCATTTAAACTTTTGGAGGTTTTACCTATCATGGAAGCAAGTATATGGAAGAGTGATCTACTTTCAAGAAGTGCGAGAAAAGAGACTGAGGAAGTAGAAGTGGGGCTATCTTTGTCTATTTTGAAGGTAAAAACTTGCGTCCTTGATGAAAATCTTGTAGCACAAGTAAATCCATTAATTTGTGCACTGAAGAAAAGAACTCGTCAGAGCCAAAACCTTTAACATATTTGTAAAAAAATAAACAAAACAGAGGGAAGCCACATCCAGTTGGTGAAAAAGTGACTGCAGTCCGGCTGTTATATCGGGATGATTGCGTTGCAATTCCTCGTTTGGAATTTGTCGAGAACATAATGATGAATAGCAGGAGTAACTCACCAGATTTGGCAACAGTGTTAAATGTATGGACGAATAGTAGATATGTAAATGAAGAAAACTTTGTGACCCGACACAATGAGGCCAAGGATGCGCATTGTATTACTTTCTGGGAGACTAGCGTCATCCATACTAATGGAATCTAGGAAAGTTTCTCTATGGTTTTTAAAGGAAGCAGCTTTTTTTTTTAATCATTAAATCATTAAAATTTACGAGCCATTTCTTACCCTGATCCAGCTACAATTTGATGTCGTTTCAAGAGTAAATGACATGAGTAAATGGCGATTTTATCTGTATAGGTACGTCATCTTAAACTGATTTAAATATTTAAAATATTTAAACTGATTTAAAATAAAAACATATATTCGAATTTAGGGCCAATATATTTTTTGAGTGAATATTTCATAACCAATTTTTTGGAGAATAAGAATGATTTTTTCATAAGTGCTACTATTTAATCCATATATAGGGAAGAATATTCATCCATGTTCTAACTGAGATTAGGACTTAACAGGTATTTCTTATTACGAGCATTTATCCATTACAGCATATCCGGTGTCTTTTCCCAAACTGTTAAGCCTAACATAAAAATGGTGGTAAAACTAGAATGAAAAAATTGATATATGCAGAGAAGCTCCAAGTAGAGACGAGGGGTGATTGGGCAGATTCTAGATTTCAGTGGTAGATTCATGTATTCATTTGTTTAATATTTGCACTTGATTTGGTGGTCATTTTCGCTGCCTTAATCTGGTACCTTACATGCAAACAAATGAAACAAATTACTGTTACTAAATCATAATATGTTAATCGAGAAAACGTTACGTTAGTGTAAAGTCTCCTGTAAGTTTAGAGAACGAAAACTAAAAAATTAAGCATAAAATGATGAATAAACAAATTTGTAATACGAATTAACATAAGAAGAATAGAATAATTGAGACTTTGCGTCAGTTACATGCGTGCCATTTAGAAGATTCCAGGCCAAACAAATCCAGTCTTAAATTCGGAGCGAATTGATAATCTTTTTTTGTTGCATAAATACTTACATTGACTAAATCCGACTTTCTTTTCTCATTACATATTCGACAACTGATTCGTTTATTCTTTGAATTTAGTCAAGTTTAATTAGTAATTTATTTCAGTGTTCTTCAGATAAATTACTTCCTGGTTATCCTAAGAAAAGAAAGACATCTTCTTTATTATAATGAAGGCCATTGTGTATATATATATATATATATATATATATATATATATAGAGAGAGAGAGAGAGAGAGAGAGTTATCCACAAACAGATCTGTTTCACTGTATCACAGCTCATCAGTACGGTTAGTGCCCGATTGCTTTTGAAACCCGACCAAATTGTTGTCAGTCGGCGAGTCTACGTTTGAGCTACGGGCGCTCGGTAGAAGGAGGCAGACATTTTAAACACGCCCAATAGCTGAGATTGTTCTAATTCATTGCTGAATGAACGATGCGTATATGCTAAAGTAACTACTGTTTTTCAAAGTCTACCATTCTTCCAGAGTGCTCAATCAGGGTGTGAGAGCGTAAATATATATATATATATTTTCTGCCACGCACATGGAGAGAAAGAGAGAGAAAGGGAGAGAGAAAGAGAGTGAGAGAGAGAGAGAGAGAAAGGGAGACTACAGCGTGGCTGCCCCAGTTCAGTTCATTAGAAAGATATCAGTGAGGCAGTGTCGTCTCAGTTCATTTTCTGTATTAACAGATATGAGTGCTCTTTAACAGTGCCTATATTTTTTCAATAACTATGTCGTCGAGTTGCGAAGTATATATATATATATATATATATATATATATATATATATATATTTATATATAATATATATATATATATATATATATATATATATATATATAAATAATAAGTCCTTGTAACGGGTTTTGAGCGTACTGGCTATTTTCAGACTGCTGTTCGCGCTATAGAACACACTATTTCCCAGAGACTTTGAAAATTGCGCATTTATAAAAAAAAAAGTCCGTTACATCAGTTATTGTAAATCGCCTGAAAACTTTGAAAATATAGAAACTTGGTTCTGTAATAACTCGTTTACAAACGAAAAATGTTCAAATGTTCTACAATATAGTTGTATTGAACATGTTTTAATACAACTGTTTACTAGTCTGTTTACTGGTGTAATTTAGTTATAACGAAAACTTATTTTTTAATTATACTCCTCTTGGCGATCATGTCTCAAAAGTGACGTGACTGAGTTGGCAGAAGATATTCCCGCAGTAGGTTTCAATTCTTTCTGCGATTGACGACCAAGGCTATAGAACTAATCTATCCTGCTATGTAACCCATAGCTGGAGGGAAAATCGACGGATTCATACTTTCCGAAGGTTATTTGCACGTATGTGAATACAACAGATTCAATTAGAATTCGAACTCGGCTTTTCGGTTTCTCGTTTCCGAGCAGATATTCACTGCACCACGACAATTATCTCATAATTTCCCACCCACCGAACATATTAGAGACAAGTTAAGTAAAAGTAAAAGGGAGTAACCAACAAGTACAAAGACGTTTTTGAAGGAGAAAAATTTTACATAGACTTATAGTTGTGGTTGAAGATCTGGAAATCATAAGTGAGTAAAAATGAAACTTTTTATTTTCGTTAGCAGTTATCAAGTATGTTAATATATAACATATTAAATAGGCATCCATAAATATCCGAACTGAAACCCGACGTGTTCTGGAAAAATGTAAATAGCTCCGTAGAAACTGAAATATAATGAAGATGAATTACAAATTTAATCAGAAATTAAACTAATATATTTTTCTCTTACTAAATAGATTTTGCACAGCAATGTACCGTGTGAATAATCTCAGCAAAAACAGAGTAATTGTCGGTGATTGTCTTCGGTGATAACGTTAATGACATAGACAGTTATTCAATTCAAATCTATGCGAATTAATTCGAAATAAAATACGTCGTTCTCGAATATAGTTTGAGACTATATGATGTCATTTTCTCATGATACTTTTGATGATGGTTTAAACATGTGATTCTCTCTTTAAGAAGTTTTTTTTTTTTTTAATCATTTCACCCCGAGCAAGGCAGAAACGCCACTGATGTGCAGGGGGTTACATAAATGTAAAGAGATTAATTACAAAAGAGTGAGGAGTACAAGCTAGTTAGAAAGGAACAATAGAAAGCTGAGAAAGCAGGTGCAATGACAGGTACATGGGCGGAGAGAAAGGGAAGGTTATACAGGGGAGGGGAGAGAGCTAGAGGCCAGTGGTTAGTAGGTGAGTATTAACTTTGCTTTTAAATTTCTGGAGGTCGTAGCCGTCAGGAAAGCAAGAATACGGGAGTGAGTTCCACAGGCGGGAAGTGCGAGAGAGGAAGCTGCAGGAGTAGAATTGTCGTCTGCGTTTGGCTAACCTGACTCTGAATGGGTGGGACCCAGTTGCCAGTCTGGTTGCACGGGTAAACACCTGTTGAGGAGGCATCAGTGACTTAAGCTCATCCGAGCAGAAGCCATGAAAGTATTTATAGAACAGACAAAGGGAGGCCGCATTTCGACGATGGGGAAGTTGCTGCAGTCGAGTCGCCAGATCAGTACCTATCATATTACAGACTCTCCTTTGGAGCTTGTCAAGAACACTGAGGAGAACGGCAGGGGCACCTGACCATAAATGGCAGCAGTACTCCATGCACGGACGGATGGTTGACTTGTATATATGCAGGATGGATTCAGGTGGAAAAAACATCCTGGATCGACATAGTGACCCAATCTTCTTAGCAGTAGATTTTGCTATGGATTCAATATAGCGCTTCCATTTGAGGTCAGAGGACAGGGTAAGTCCGAGGAGGCGTAGTGTATTACTCTCCGGGACAATCATCTGGTCCATGCTTATGGGAGGCAGAAGAGGTTGCCTGTAATGGTTGACATACAACAGCTTGGTCTTAGATGAATTGAAGTTGACAAGCCACTTCTTGCCCCAGTTCACCACAGAGTGTAGATCCCGCTCAAGGTCAGCAGCGAGATTATGTCTGTCCGCCACGACAGGTTTCTTACTGGAGCGGGAGTATATTGTAGTGTCATCTGCGTAGATGCCTACTTGGGACTTGATCTCATCTGGGAGGTCGTTGATGAAAATAAGGAAGAGCGTTGGGCCCAGGATAGAGCCTTGTGGGACACCAGCATTCGTGCTGTAGGACGAAGAGGCACGCCCATTCAGAACGACCTTCATTTTGCGGTTATTTAAGAAAGATTGGATTAGGTCAAGCAGGCGACCGGTAATACCATAACCGCGTAGTTTGCATAGGAGGCCAGGGTGCCAAACCCTGTCGAAAGCCTTGGAGATGTCCAGAGCAACCGCGCGAGCCTCGTCAGACTCATCAAGGGCCTGTAGCATGTACTCCGTTACAGTAGTTAGCAGGTCGGCTGTGGACCTGGAAATCGGAATCCATATTGCCTGTCGGAGAACAGTTTGTGGGCGGTGAGATGATGAACTATTTCAGCATTTATTATAGCCTCGAACATTTTCCCGAATATTGGTAGAAGACTGATAGGGCGATAGTTGGATGGGTCCGAGGGTTCACCACAGTTCTTAAAGACAGGAACGACTGAGGAGAATTTCCAGCATGCAGGAAAGCAGGAAGCAGAAAGGCAGTAGTTAAACAGTTTAGAGAGGACAGGGGAAAGTTCAGGGGCACACCTCTTAAGGACTATCACGGGATTCCATCGTCACCACACGCCTTATGGGGGTCGAGTTTTGAAATTACTCTGGATACTATTGTCGGGGTAATATATACGTCATGCAGTTTGGCCTCAGTTCTAATAGGGAAGTCGGGTGGGTGCACTCCGGACGAGTCGAGTGTGGAGTTGGATGAGAATCTGCGGGCAAAGCACTCAGCTTTCTCCGCAGATGACGTGAGAACATCAAATCCATGGATTAAAGGAGGTATTGAGGATTTCCTATTGTTGAGCACTCGTTTACAAATCCTCCAATAGTCCTTGGAGCCGAACTTGCGGTCAGCTATGTGCTGTCGCATTCTCTCAGCAAACAACTGTGTGGCGTCATTTAGGGTTCTCTTGCACTCACCGCGAGCGGATGTGGTGCCTGAAAAATCTTAGCCGGCTGTTGAAAATATATTTTGCTAGGATTTACACAGATTTTAGTGAGTGGTTTCAGATGAGTATATTTTAACGCGTAATTCGCCATTTTGTGGTTCACCTTTTGAGGTCTCACTGAATCATGGGTTTTTAAAATATATATATATATAATTTAGTATCAAAAAAATTACGAAAAATAGCGGAAAATGCTCAGGAATAGAAAAAATTGGTAATTTTAATGTATTTAAAATACTAAAATAAATATTTATTTTTAAGAATGTTAAAACAATAACATTAAAAACCTAAAATACATTAATTATAAAGCATATTATACCATTTTACAAAAGTAAACATACGCACTGATAGTAGTTCTGGGACTGGTGAATGCAATGGCTCTCGACTTTATGCATGGACTCTATCTACGAATAAACGTACCCAATGAGAGCACAGATATTTGTGTCGTGAAAGCTGATTGGACATATAGGAGAGCATCTTTGTCTCGCCCTACAGCCTCTAGAGAAACTATAGTGCATCAGTTAGTGTTCATGCTGCTTTCTGAAACTACAGTGAAAGTTCCAAGTTTTTTCTCAATAAATTGTTTTTTAAGCTTCAAGATGATTAAAAAGCACCCTGTTTCTTCTCAAGCTTCTAGTAGCAAGCCTAAAAAAGCCTTATAATTTCTGTACAGTATGAAAGAGAAAGAGAGAATGTACAGTAAAAATATAAAATGTTTTCCGATTAGAATCGGTTCTTTATGTTATGTGCATGAATCTTAGGAGTCTTTTCTATTTAGCAAAAATACTGCACGGATATACGTACAGTTTGTTAAATACTGTATTGTACTCTTCATAGTGTATTTACTAAACATAATGTTATTTTTCATAAATTATGTGTGCGTTGAATATGTACTGTAAAGTAGACAGTGGTTTTTAATTTAGTAATGTATAGTGCCACAAATTTTAAATTTTTATGAATCTTGTTAAATTGTTATGTAACAAAATAATTTTTGTAACTTATGTGTATTTTTAATACTTCTCAAATACATAAGGCAAACGCCAATTATGTTTTTTAAACACTTGTGCAGTACGTGCTTACAATACTTTACGAGTATGCACGGTCATGTTCAATAGTTGCGAATGTACTGTAAACCGATATTTTACTATGTAGTTTTATGAATAGGAAAGAATTTATACTTAAATTACTACATAAGGGTGTGGGGAAGGATAATACAGAAAAACGTTAGACTAATATTAGTATTGGTTGGGTTTATATAGGCTTAAACTATACCTAAATAATAAAATAAATATTGCGTCCGTGATTCGCGTTTTTTTTTTTCGCTGTTTTCTCGTAACTCATTAATCGCAAAAAGCGAGGAAGCAGTGTATTCCTAAAAAAATGTAGATTAGCACAAAGAATAAGTATTGAGATTAAATAAAGGGTAGAGGAGTATACTGTTTAGCACTAAAGTAGCAATCATACCGAAAATGTCACAAAATTAAAAAGAAACAACACATACACCGACCCAACCCAAATGCAGAAAATCTTAAGAGAAAAACAATATCATATACAAGAATAAATATAACAGCATACAAAACAAATGCACACACACACACACAGACACACACACACACAAACAGACACACACACACACACACACACACAGACACACACAGACACACACAGACACACACAGACACACACACACACAGACACACACACAGACACATACACACACACAGAGACACACACACGCACACAGACACACACACACACACACACACACAGACACACACACACACAGACACACACACACACAGACACACACAGACACACACACACAGACACACACACACAGAGACACATACACACACAGAGAGACACACACACACACGCACACAGACACACACACACACACACACACACACACACAGACACAGACACACCTCTAAGCAATATATAGAACAATAATATGCACTTGTGGTGATACCGAGTAAAGCGAGGGACGGGATGTTTAGAAACATTCAGAAGTTAACATCATTAACTTCTAAATGTTTCTAATTGTACATTAACGCTTCCCACTTGTTAATCCACCTTATAATAAATTTATATTTTATATGTAAAGTGTATATGTTATTATTCCACTCTTCCTCACTAATACACAGATTCTAACTGCCGACAACCAACCTTCTGATGAAACCCCGTCTGAAGAATATCAACCCAACATAAAACTTGAAAGCTGTAGGGGGTTCGGTCTTTCTCTCTTGGATTTATATATTGACACTAAGTTACTTTCGCTCAAACTATCCTCTAGCCACTGAAGAAACTAAGTAAAGTAAAAATCTTTAAATATATTTTTTTTTAATCGTGTCACCCCAAGCAAGGCATTCCACTGCCACTATAGCGCAGGGGGTTACATAGAGGGATTGGATATAGGAAATGTCAGAAGGAGAGTGATAGGTGACTTAGGATGTACATAGTTGAGTTAGTGTATTAGGAGGTGTCTATTGACCTTACATTTAAACTCTTGGCAGTTGTAGCCGTCGGGGAAGCAAGCATGCGATAGGGAATTCCACAGGCGGGAAATTTGTTTCCTCAATTATTTGTTTTCTTTTTGTAAATTCAAGTTTTACTATCTCTCAGATAAATATTCTGTTTTGAAGCTGCAACCTTCGCATTCGAATAAGAGATTTTATTGAACCATTGACTTTATGGCATGAAGGATTTCTTTTTAGAAAGTGTTTCCTATGTTTTGAGTAAACATATTGTAAGTGACGTTTTAATTTTTACATCGTCCTGTATATCTACATATATTCGATCTTCTGAATTCTGGCAAGACATTTTTGGAAGCTTTATTTTATTGTTTAATATATACTTCCCGAACTATAAAGTTTAGTAAGAATTTTATGTATATTTTTTAAACTCATTTAGAATTGTTATTTAAAACTTAGTAAGAATTTTATATCTTCTTTTTACTTTCAGTAAGAGTGGATAGGCTGTCGTATCGCCATGTTCTTGAACAGGAGTAGAAACTCATCTTTATTTTTCATGTTTAGGAAGCGGACCCCGGATCTTTTGATCTTCTCAAGCCATGCTAATGGTGCTTTCGCGAATCTTTTTTTGGTATGTATGGATGATGGCAACGTCTCTTCATACTGAAGGTACCAGGTTGGCCGTTTTGTGGTTGCTGCTTCTGACCGGAAGTTAAGATACCTAAATTTTGCGTAGCGTCTAGGGAGGCTGCTCTGATCAAAGGAAACATAAGTTTAGTGTTCTTGCAGAGCCATGCCCTTGCAAGCCATGTCCCTGTAAGCACATTAGGTGAGCAACTCTGAGGCCACATACTATGCTGCTGTCAGCTCAGTTCCCTTCCTTCGCATGTCATATTGATGACAGTTTCTTACTTCTATACCAGGCATCTCCTTACAAAATAATAAAAAAACATAACAATTCACTACCAAAGCTATAGAACTAAACCAGCTAAGCAAAACACACGTAAACCCTTGAATATTTCTTTCTACATCTTCTCTGGTATAAATACCAATTTTTGCAGTGTGAAAATGCTCCTGCAAAAAAGGTCGGCAGACTTCCTAGCACTCTGTGAAATCAAGTTTAGCTTTACAATGCTCTCACCTGATTTCTTGATTCTCGGCTACCTTCCGATCTTTAGGAAGGATTAACATCTGTACATGTACACCCTGGGCGTTCATGTGCAGGAAAAAACCCTCTGTTTATGAAACTCACAATTATTACATCTGTCTGTCACTACTAAAATCAGTCAGCTAGCCCTTCTTTCTATCCAGCAATCTTTTATCATCTGACTATTCCTTGCTAGACAGTATTTTAGATAGTATAGACAAGATCATTTCTTCTCGCTAGTTCGTTAATATATTTGTGTTCAATGTCAACAATAAAACCATGCCGAAAAACCCTCTCACTGATCACACTGTTGCCCACACTAAAATTTTCAATCATTCTGTCTGTCACAAAAGTGGCGTATTTTTTCACACGTTTCTCCATTAACCCTGAAAGACACTCTTCCATTCGAGATATCTGCTTTAACTCGATCCCTGACAATTGCCATGCCATGCAGCTCTGACCTCTTGGAAACTCTGATCATGCTGCGGTTCCGAAAATATCTCTTTCAACTCCCCTTCTTCCAGGAACCTCCTACCAGCAGAATATATTAATGTTACCAAAGAGCGGATGAGGACACCTTCCGCGACTTCAAAATGTCCTTCGGAATAAACTTTCTATTCTTCGTATTGAAGACTGTATCTCTTAGGTCTACTTCTGAGTGAAATTCGTTATCGATGCGTTCATGCCTATCAGAAAACTCTGACATAATCCTCATTTATCTCCTTGATTTTCTTTTGCTTGCTCAGGGTACATTGCCCACAGGAATCTTCTGATCCCGCTTTCCCAGAGCGACGTGTCTAAGTACAATATTCGCCTTTTTATCTGCTCGTAATGAATCCAAGCGTGTCGCAAATGATGCAAAACTGTTGTTTGCTGATAGAATGAAGCAGTGTATAATATTTCGCAAGTATGGTTCCAAAGACTTCTGGCAGCTCTGTAAAAGTGTTCTAAACAACAGTCAATTAACAATATATTCTCTGTTTAATCAATGAGATTTTCTCTCAAACCCAGCGGACAAGGCTAAGAGCTTTTCTTGCAATCTTTGACCCAACTCTATTCTGAAGTTGTCTGCAGTACCCACACCCGACTTCTTACCTAGAACATAGTCCTAACTGCAAAATGTATGTGTAACCCCGACTCTGGTCTCTAACATTACTTGTAAGCTTGAATCCCATAAGACAAGCAGAGGTTATGGCAATCCACTCATCGTTTTTAAAAAAAGTGCCTGGAAAACTTACCTGATTTCTTCAAACTCTACAATTATTGCCTCAATGTTTCCTACTTGTATGAAGTTCTATTCTGTATTTATTATTATTATTAAAAATCATAGCAGGTTTTGAACCATTCTAATTATTACCCTATCAGTCTCTTACCTCTTTTTGCAATGCTGAAATGGTTCATAATCTCACATCCCACAGCTTACTCTTTGACAAGCGGTTCGGCGTCCGCTTCGCCAAGTCTCCGCTGATGTACTAACGACATACACTGAATATATATATATATATATATATATATATATATATATATATATATATATATATCATACTTTTGATAAGATCGGCAAAGCTTCAGCTGTTATCCTGGATATCTCTAATGCGTTTGATAGGGTTTGTCATAATGGTCTTCGTATTTCTTGACGATGCAGTACTTCTTGACAATTAATCAATCTAATCCAATAATTCCTGCTTAATCGTGAAATGAATGACGTTTTGAACGAGCAGGTTTCTATAAACTTTCATATGAAGGCGGGCGTCCTCTAAGCCTCTATTTTAGATCGTACGCTTTTGCTGATCTCCATCAAGAACTTTAATCCGTTCCCAAGTCGGCATCTATGCAGATGACACAAACATTTACTCCTGTCTCAATTATAAATCCTCTGCGGCTGACCAAGTGAATCTCGCTTCTGGATTTCTAAAGAAGCTCCAATTAGTGGTGGACTGGTGTAAGAATTGGCTCACATTTTAATGTTTCCAAATCATTCTGCTTTTATGTAACCACAGAGAACGTTTCATTCCTTCTATCAGTATGGATGACCCTAGTCTTCCAAAAAGGAACACAACGAGCTTCCTTGGCGTCTCTCTCTCAACTGATCTCAAGTGGAACAACTGCATCAAATCAACAGCGCCCTCTACCACTGTATCGGGCTATAATTTTTTTTTAATACAAATCCATCTAGCACACTTATAAATCAATTATTCGTCTGTAAATTGAATACCGCTACTACATATGGTCGGGTGTATTTGCTATTCATTCGCGACAAAATGCAAAAAGTCATCTGCAATGTATTCGATTCCGATTTAGCAGTTTAACTTCACTCAATTTTTCACCAACAGGATGTACCTTCCCTCTATCTTTTCTACAAATATTTAAAAATTTTCTACTCCGCCGAACTTCTTTCCTGCGGCCCCGATCACATGAATTAACTCATGTAACTAAATTGGCATATAGGTCGGAAGATTTAACGGTAAAACAGTCAAATATAACCGCCACTTCTACACTAGTAGCTATTTTTCTCGGAAATCCGGCCTGTGGAAATCTCTTATGTATACTTGATTTTCTGAGCGCTAAAAAAGTTTAAATATAACGTCAATTGCCATCTTCTATCTCCTTTATCTGACTTTTCTTGTACCCTATTCTTTTATTTTCCATCTTTTTTTTTCACTGCAACGCGCTGCGCCTCAGTAGCGGTCTTGCCTTTCCTTGGCTGAAACTTTTATAAAGAAAATGCGTACTGAGAATACTATGAACATAAAATATGATTAACGAACTATTCTTTAAAAAATGCAATCAAAATCTAGTCTAAACATGAAATTAGAAAAAGGTTTTGAAATTTCAAGAACACATTATGAAAAAAAATAATGAGAAATGTTATACCCACAGGAAATATCGGTTCGGTCAATTTGTTTTCTACGGCTCATCAACTCTTTGCAACTTTTTATATAACCAAAACATACATCTTAGATGGTGATAATTAGGTTTTAGTGATACAAGTTGTACTTATTAGCCAATAGCTGGGATAAAACTAGATTGATCCATAACTTTTCTAAATCTATTTGCACGTAAGGGAATGTTACATGCCAAATGGAATTAGAACACGACTCCTCGATTAATAATTTTCTTTATTCATTGAATCACCAGCACATTTAAGCTTACAGCACTAGTCATTTCCATGTGGTTTATGTACTGCCAGCCTCGACATAGCGTTGGCGGAAACCGGTGTTTCAAAATGATATGGCGGTAAAACTAGTATATATCGAAGGTGGGAGAAACACAAGTAAACATTGAGTAACAAGTTTCTGTTAATGAATAGTGTAAGAAAGAAAATGAAATATGATAAGATTATTTGTTGACAAGGGATATATAAATAGTGTGTTATGGAGCAACATGATCGCCAATTTACTGAGGACACAAGCTTATTAAAGAAGAATAATTGTTGTTCATTTTTATATATCCAGGGTTAATAATTTCAATCACTCTTATAAGATGGTGTTAACAACAACTCTATACCGTTTGTAAAAGTCTGGTATGGTTTATGTAATGCATGTTAAGACTTTGAGGTGACATTACCTAAAAATCTTAATTGAAATCAAATCCGATTTGAATGTGCTTGTTTCTGTTTATTTGTGTTTGAATTTTAAAAATATATGAAGTTATTAATTTAGACATCTTGTCAGTCTTCACTCAGCCACCATATCTTAATTAAAATTAATTAAAATTTAGCAATGACATAACTTGACTAACATCATGTTCATTTAATTTGACAAAGTTAAAATCTCATATTCTTCTTTACACAATGATTTCAGCATGTCAGTTTTGCCTCTATATTTAGAATTGTCACATAATTTACACACGTGTTTAAATTGTTGTCTTCTTGAAAGATGTATTTCTTACTAACACACACACACACACACACACACACACATATATATATATATATATATATATATATATATATATATATATATATCTTAATGGTTGTTACAATGCTTTATAAATTCATAGTATCACTACACAGAAATTTTCGAGTTTCGAAGCTGCTACGTGCACTTCTCATTGGGTGAGAAGTTGAATTTTTTTTGTTTTCCAAATTATCAACCGATGAGAAGCGCACATAGCAGCTTCGAAACGTGAAAATATTTGTGTAGTGATACTATGAATTTATGAACCATTGTAACAACCATTACAATATAATGCTCTACGTTGTATCAAGCACACTTTATAAAAGTAAATGCAAAAACAGTCGGTAAAAAAACCTACGTATTCTACAACTTTGTTACAATATATATATATATATATATATATATATATATATATATATATATATTAAATCCAGAAAATGAAGTGCATATAGGTAAGATCTCCAAAGCCAGGTCTAATTCATATTAATTTTTCAATATTAAAATCAGTTCGACGTAGATAATATTACCTATTCATCGATCCAAATATATATAATATATCAAATTCGGAACTTATATATATATACATATATATATATATATATATATTTATATATATGTGTGTGGGGGGGGGGTGAGGCAGACTAAATACATTGCAAACAATATGTATGCTTGTTTTTAATAACATAAATTCATACTCACGCATAATCTATCGCGTATTACAATTATATGATGTAAGAAATGAGCTGTAACGTTGACAGATGTAATTTACATTCATTTATTAAGGTACCCAAGTACTTTTAACCTCTTTCCGAGGTCATCTTCAAATTTGTGAGTTGTAGTAACATATGTAACCTGAAAACTGTGTTGCAAAAATTACTGTACATGTTTCTGCTTCAAAATCTCATTCGTACTAATATGTCTTCCGTGGATCCTCATAAAAATTAAAATTAATAATATATTATAAATGGTACAATACTGCTGATTCGATAATCCGTTATAAGTCCTCCCCTCTATCTGATGCGTTAGGTAAAATCAACATTATATATCAATTCAAAAGTTCCGACAATATATATATATGTTGGATTATCTAGACGTCTTACGTTAAATTTCTCCGACTATTCATCCATTTATAGACATCTACAACACTATTCCTGTCTCTATAAAACAATAATCAATAATACAAGTATTCAACCTTCATAAAACAACAAAAGCAAACTGCAGATTTTCGAGGCAATATTCATTAAAACACTTAAGCCGTCAATTAATAATATCAGCTATAAATATTATAGTTATGTTCTAAAATGGTGATAAAAAGAACATTTTTTTTGTGCTTCAACACGTACATGACCACGACATTACAACATAGAAAAAATTCCATTTTGGATATACTTCACATTCTAATGAATTTGTCAACCTTTATATTTGAAGCAGAAAATATACAATAATTTTGACAGTAATTTTTAGCAACACAGTTTTCCGGTTATATTAGTTACCATAACTCGCAACCCTGAAGATGCCATCGGAAAGAGGTTGAAAGTACTTGCGTACCTTAAGAAATGAATGAAAAGAACATTTGTCAATGTTATAGCTCATTATAGACAAAAGATTATCCGTAAGTATGAACGGAGTTCGTTAAAAATAAGCAAACATATTGTTTGCAGTTTTTTTTAATCTGACATGTTTGAAGAAAAATTGGCTGCCTAAATACACAAATATATATACAAACATGTTTCATTGAATATAAACATAGTATCTATTTATTTTTATGCCCATCATTTTCAGATCTCTCAAAGTTTATGGGTGTATTTTTTATTTATCTGTTGTCGTTATGGATAAATAAAAAATCATAATAAAATTGATTTTAACAAAGTTTTTTTAAAATTGTTATCAAAATTTACCATCAGAACATACATAGTTTTTATCGCAGTAAGTATCATAGGTTTGTATTTGTAATTTACCCGTGAAGCTAAGCTTGAAAAGGTTTGAAAGAAATAGGGCTAAAAAAATGTACAGCTCTTCCTTGATGAATTATGATTTAAATGATAAGATAACTGGAAAAAATAAGTATGCATATATGTCTATATTATTCAATTAAACATTTTCGAATAAAGGTAAGCTACCTAATATAAAAAGACACAAACAAACATACACACATATACATATACATATATATATATATATATATATAGAGAGAGAGAGAGAGAGAGAGAGAGAGAGAGAGAGAGAGAGATAGAGAGAGAGAGATAGAGAGAGTCAGTGATAAAGACACTAGTTATAAGATTACAATTCTACAGGATGAGATGGATAAATTGTCAAGTAAAGGAGCAAATTCCGAAAATAACGTTGACGTCTAATTTCAACATATAATTACCAAAATAACTTGAAATCAGTCAGTTAAGTGGCGTACCTGATACACGCTTGGGCGATCATGTTTTGAAAGATATTTGACTGACTGTGCAGAAGATTATCCGGCAATAGGTTGCCATTGCTTTCTGCGGTAGAGTGGTTGCTCGCTAAGGCTATAGAACCCAATCTATTCTGTTATTTAACCCATAACTGGAATGAAGAGACGAATTAATACTCTTCCGAAGGGTATATGCGCCTAAGTGAATGCAAGACATTCAACTGGGAGTTGAAGTCGGTCCCCCAATTTCTCATTACGAGAACTGCATTCACTGCACCACAACGCACATCCTTGATATACTAAAGATTAAATTTAAAATCGCCATTGGCTTCAACCTCAGCCTCCAGACGACGTCGAAATATCCTGCATGTCTTGTGGACGATCTCACTAAATGTGTTGATTGCTGCTATAATCCTTGTTTTCGGTTCATCTATGGTATTACAAGGTATCTCACTCAACTTTGCCCCTCATATAATAATCAAGGGGCTGCAGTCTGGAGAGTTAGGTGACCAGATGTTTGAGGTAATATGGTTGCATAATTATCTGAGACCCATCACTCAGTTCCCCTGCTTGTGTCGCATGGCACAATGTCTTTCAGTCACCCTCTTGATACGGGGCAGCTCCAGCTCTACTTCCTCGAGGAAGTTGATATAGAATCTTAATGTTGAATCTTAATAGTTTTCAACATCATTATTGATCAGTCTAAACACATTTATAATCAATATTCGACGCATAGAAATCTTTCCGAATCTACTGCACTGTCCTCAGCTTGACACCCAAACACTCAGAGATGTCCGTATTGGAGGATTTGGTGAGCCCTGTAAAAAATTCTGGTGTAGTAATTTATCACATGGGGATCTTTTCTCAAAGACGGTGCCCAACTGAACCTACTGTACTGTGGGGTCAACAAAATAAAAAAAAAGCAATACACGTGCAAAATTAAACAAAAATATAAAATAGCGAATAATTATCAATTTAACCCCATATTAGAAATTGTGTTTATAATATTAGTCCTTCTTTATCCAGTATCTGCATTTAATAAAATTTACAACTGAAATATATATTTTTGTATCTATTTCTGAGAAGAGGTAGTATTTACAGTATTTACATTATTCGGACTATTGTCCTCATGTTTGTTGACCAGTGGATTTATACGTTGGTTAGTTCCTGATTTTCCTCTTACAGTTGTGAGTTCAACACCAGGCTACTGCAGTGGTGAACAAGTAACTTGCAGGGTTGAAGGGAGATAATTCATGACGTCCGATCGGGGCTTTATGCAAGGAATGAGGATGAAATACCCCAATGATTATAATAAAAGATTCGGTTCGAAATTACTATGCACCAGAATAAGGCCGGAGCGTACAACCGACGAAACCGTGTAAAAATGGCGACAAAGTTGAGGACATTAATCCGAATAATGTAAATACTGTCAAATATATATATATATTAATAACAGCATAACTTGTAGAATGTATTTAGGTTTCGTATATCATAGAAAATTATTCGAAATAAAGACAAATCTCTACCTCGGTTGAAAAAAATGTAAGTAATACCAATAAAATCATTCTCGACTTCGAAGTTTTTCACGAGCTAGTCAGTATAAGTGTATGTGTAGTGAATAAACGGATTTGTTTTTAATCTGCTATTTTTATTACTTCAAAGGTTACTATAATTTTTTATAATCATTTCACCCGAAGCAAGCCTTTTTTACTGCCACTGATGTGCAGGGGAATACATAGGAAGAGAGTGAAGAGAAAGAGGAAAAAATTATCAGGGGTGTCAGAGAATGGATGAGAGAAGAATGAAAATACTGGTGTGAAGAGAGCTGATAAAAGTGAAGTGGACGGGGAGAAGAACATGAGGAAAAGGATGTGAGTGAGTGAGTGAGAGAGAGAGAGAGAGAGAGAGAGAGAGAGAGAGAGAGAGCAGCTAGAAATTGACATTACATTTAAGTTCTTGGAGATTGTAGCTATCAGGGAAGCAAAGCAATTCCACGGGCGGGAAGTGCAAGAAAATAAGCAACTAGATAGAAGTTGCGGTTACATTTTATTGGTTTCACTGTAAAAGGGTGGGACCTAGTTGCTAGTTTTGTAGCTCGAGTAAATTCATGTAGAGGGGACACCAGGGAGCTAAGCTCGTCGGAGCAGAAGCCGTGAAAGTGTATGTAGAATGGACAGAGGTATGCCACTTTACTCATTTGAGAAAGTGACAAAAGTTGAGCTACAAAGTCGGGATCGATCACATTGCAGATTCTCCGTTCGATTTTGTCAAGAATCCCGGAGTGAATAGCAGGGGCACCTGACCAGATGTGACAGGAACATTCAATACACTGGCTGATGATAGATTTATATATCTGTACAGAATAGTTTCAGACTAAAAAAAAAATCCTGGCTCTAGACAGTGAACCGACTTTCCGAGCAGTAGATTTATCTATGGATACAATGCAGTCATTCCACTTGCGGTCTGCTGAGAGAGTTGGTCGCAGTTTCGATTTCAGGGAAACTAGCCTGATCCATGATAATGGGGTAGTTGTCTATGTTGGTTAACAGATGGTACCTTCGTTTTTGAAGCATTAAAATTCACGATCCATTTCCTATTCCAGTTCATCGCAGATTGGAAGTCTTTTTCAAGATCAGCAGCGAGATTCGCTTTGTCAGCCTCAGCGGATTTCTGATCAAGGCGAGAGTAAATGGTGGTGTCGTCATCGTAGGTGCCTACTTGAGATCTGATTACATCGGGGAGACAATTAATGAAGATCAGAAAAATGTAGAACCTAGAATAGAGCCTTGAAGGACACCTATGTTCGTATGATAGTATCGGGTGGCATGTCTGTTCAGTACTACCTTCCTTATGCGATTTTAAAAGAATCGTACAGTTATACCATAGCTGCGTAGAAGGCCAACATACCAGGCTCTGTCAAACGCTTAGGAAATAAACAGGGAAACAGCTTGAGCTTCGCCGTTCTTATCGAGTGCCTGGTATATATACGCCCTGAGGGTCGTTAGCATATCAGAAGTAGATGTGGCGAAGCGGAAATCATAATGTTTGTCAGAGAAAAGACTGTGAGCTGTGAGAACCTCCTCGGCGATGATAATGGCCTGAAGATTTTGCTAAAGATCGGTAGGAGGCTGATAGGGTGATAATTAGATGAGTTCGAGTGTTCTCTATAATTCTTCAATACAAGAAAAAACAAAGGAGGACTTCCGGCAGGCAGAAAATAAGAAGAAGCGAGGCAGTAGTTATAGATTTTGGAAAATAAAGAAGAATTTCTTCAGGACAATTATTAGGACTTCGTTGCCTCCGCTCGCTCTATGGTGGTCAATCTTTGAAATTATGTTAGAGATTATCCACGGAATAAAGTGGACGTTACTCAGTTGAGCCTCACTTATAGGTGGGAAGTCGGGTACGGATACTCCAGACGAATCCACGTTCGAGTTCGTGAAGAATCTGCGAGCAAAGCACTTGGCCTTGTCCGCTGAAGATGTAAATGCATTGATTAGAGGGACGATTGAGGGCTTAATATTATTTAGTACGCATTTACAGAGCCGCCAGTAGTCTTTGTGGCCGAACTTACTGGATGATATACGCTGCTTCATTCTGCCAGGAAACAGCAACTTAGTGACATTAAGTATCTTCTTGCACTCATTAGGAGCAGAGGCAAAAAGGCGCCTGGTATGGTCAGACGCGTGGCTCCGATAAAGCGGGAGGAATTGAATACGGTAGGTGATAGTGTCCGGGTAAGCAGGATAATATCACACTTTTTATTTGAAATAGACTCCCGCCATTTTCATCTGTTAATTAGTGTGTATTCTTTTTATTGGTCTGCGCATTCGAGTAAACTAAGGAAAGGAAATATATTCTCGGGTAGACAAAGAAACTGTGTCGTCCTTTGTAGTGGAAAGCGGACCACTGCAGCAAGCATGTATGCATTTACATTTTTATGGAAAGCCCATAATCTTTACTCAGAATCTTTTTTCTCGAAAGCCAATATGTTAACATTTAAAAAAAGCGACTTCTAAAGAATTAATGAATTTATTTTTACTCTGAAATTTTTTATTACTTCAAACGTTGTTATAATGAACTAGCAGTATAACCCGGCGTTGCTCGGGTGTAATGAAAGCTTTAAAACTAATGTATGGTCCTGGAGCTCAGACACTTTGGACTTTAGCACGAAACACTAAAAAGCAATAGTTGTTTCCAGTTAAAGCGAAGCCGTAGACTGAATGAAAAATGAATGGATGTAAGTCAAATTTTGATTTTCTGGTATCGATATAAAATTTTCTGCAACCTTGAAACTTCTGAATATCGTTTCTTATGTCTTTGTCTATGAGTGCATCAAATTTGATTAAAACGCACCACTCCTATAACCCGATTTTTTCGATTATCGGTTTTCGATATTTATCGGGGGTACCTCGACACAAAACCTAGCTAAGAACACTCTCAGACGCTTAAAGTACAACTGTGTAAAATTTCAAGAAAATTGGTTCAGCCGTTTCGGGGTCTAAATGTAGCGGATACACATACAGATACCGACACACACACAGACAAAGTTCCATTTATAAATAAGTTTAGACAGTCGTATTTCAAATAAACACCACATTCTTATTTATAAATGTGTTTGTATTACTGCTGGAAAAATATATTTCAGTAAAATTCCCTGAATGTTTATTTGAATTTGTATTTTTTTACCGACATTTTATTTGCAATTTGTTATAATTATTATGCATGAATATACGGGAGAAAAATATATGTCCATATAACTGTTGTAGATAAAGAAAGCAACTCTCCATGGAGATCAAAATTGTTATGCCTTCAGTAATCGTTAGACCATAGTGATTTGGTCTGCTGATTGCTTAAAGCGAGGCATGAGTGTGCCTCGGCAACTCACGCGGGCATTACAATTCAATGAATGTACATAAAGAATTTAGTTTTGTAGATGAAATAATTGAAAATAAAAATATTTCACGCTAGTTGTAGTTTTGCTGAAGACATCAAAGGGATACAAAACTTTAACATAAAAAGTTTGTCATCATCTTAAATAACCTCGTCATACCGTACCTTGTATATGGATGACATGAATTATTTGAAACTCGTTTCTTAAATATTTAAACTGTGAGTTGGATACAACAGATTTCTCAAATCAATGACTAAAAATGGCTTCCAACGAATGATTATGGGAGGTTTTAACTACTCGAACTCAGGGGACTGACGCTATGAATCTCAAACTAAATAGAAAGTATATCTCTTGAAAACTATCCACAACGGCAACAATTGAAATAGTTACCTCAGAGAAGAAATAATGACATAAACAAGTTAATAACTTTCCACACCAGTTTAAACAACAAGCGAGAAAGGATGCTTCAGTCAAAAGAAAGCGAGACGAGTTTGTGTACTTGAACTATTAATTTAACTTATATTTTTCTCATTTGTATATCAGTGTACAAAGCATGATACCACGAAAAACAGAACAAGAATAACTCATCTCTTTATAATCTGCATTATTTGATTTTGTTTCACGGTTAATTAACCTCAATATGTTATTTAACCCTCTAGGGCCATTCGTATCATATTTGATACAGTATTTCCCTATAAGGAAACATTTGGTATTTTCCTATAAGGACACATTTGGTATTCATTGACTGAGCAGTCAGTACTGCTTTCATTTGAAATTTATAAAATATTTCTCTTAAAAAAATTTTCAGGAAAATATTACTTTCAAGGCTTGTTTTCATACTGTATCAAATATGATACGAATGGCCCTAGAGGGTTAATGCCGATAATAATTTAGGATAAGTTCATATGAATATAAATATATATTTTTTTGTATGAAATCAGTTTGTAGATCAGGTATTATTGTCGTGTTTTTTAAGAGAATTTTAGTCAATATTCAGATATATTGCTGATAGTATTTATTTTAGGTTTTGTAGTTTTGTTCTGTTAAAGAAACATATTTATAAATCTAAATATTTCTCTTTCTCATCAGAACAGATTACTGTGCGAAACCTCTGTACACTGAAATGTATAATCCATAGTCCTCTTCGCACTCATTTCTGTTCCTTTGAAGACTAGTAGATGTTTATTCCCTATTTCCAGTTAAGGATCAAGCACTCGATTCCCTCTAAATTCTACTTTAACTGTAATACTAAACATTCTACCTAAACACTGTAATTTATACTCGTATGTTTCCGGTTCCTTCTAAGTCTTCGTATTCTCTTTCGCGGCTGGTAAACTCTTCATTTTGGTAGAATTACTATTTCTCTTTAGATGAATTGATTACAAGCTTATCAGTATAATTTTAACATTATTTACTCAATATTTCAGAAATGCAGTGGTTAAATGCAAAACATATCCTGTGGAATCGACAACCTCCCAGTCATCTGCAACTCAAGGGTGATACTCCGAAGACTGAAGAAGGTTAGCGCAACACCCAGACTGCAATAAAAGACACTCATGAGTGACTTGAATCTGCAAAAAAAAAAAAAAAAGAAGTAATAACTGTGTGAAAAACAAATACGAAGAGCATATTAGAAAAGAAAATTCGAAATGGGACAATCACAAAACACATATTCCAAAGGAAATCAGACGCAGAAGAAAAAACGAGAGGATGACTGGAGAGATACTTGACATGATGCAAAAGGAGAAGCATAATGATACCAAGACATGGAACGGAAGAGAGGAAATTGCGTAAGAAAATATGAAACAATGCAGACGGGCTAAAGAGGAATGGCTCAACCACAAATATGCAGAAGTAGAGAGATTGGTTAGGACTAATAAAACAGACATGCATAAATAAATAAGGGAACTGATACAACAAAAAAAAAACATGTTCTTCAACAGGATGTATAAAATCCAAAGATGGAACGATCATATTAAAAAAAGAGGAAACACTCTAGAATTGGGAAAAATATATAAAAGATCATTTCCATGAAAAGAGAGCAATCACAAAATGATGAAGCACTAGAAATATTAAAGTTCGAAGTGCAATAGCAAAACTGAATAGAAACAAAGCAGCGGAACCAGAAGGCGTTGGTAATAGAGATGCAGGAAACCCTACACGAAATCGGCTTAGAGAAAATTATAGAAAATAATTGAAATCTAAAACAGTGGTTTAACACCGCACGCCCTAAGCATATCAATTTTCGTAGAACTTTCTCTAAGAAGCCAGGTGCAAACGAGTGCAAACTCAACTGAACAATCAGTTTGTTGAGCTACATAAAAAGGCATCATCCGAATCCTGATGAACCTAGAGCAAAGCAGAATCAGGCCAAATATAAGACCAGAACACTGCAGGTCCGTCAAAGACACTGGAACAAGGAACGCGATATTTATGGTTAGGTTGCTATCAGAAAGATCAATACAAATAAAATAGGACGTGTACCTATTTTCTATCGATTATGCGACGGCTTTCGACAAAGTACACAACAAAGAATTGATAGAAACGCTCAGAAAACTCAACATATTTAGCATAGATATTAGAGTAATCAAGAATCTCTACTAGTTGCAATCCATATGCATACGGACAGGAAACGAATTCAGCAGATATACACAAATAGAATGTTGCGTAAGACAAGAATGTGTCTTTTCAGCGAATATTATCAACTTGTAAAGCGAGATTATTCTGACGACTCTAGAGGTTATGCCACCATTTGTCATCAGAGGCCATAATTTGTTACGCAGATTAAACAGTCATGAGAACAGACAGGGAAAGAGAACTACAAGCCCTCCTAAAATTCTTCAATTAAAATTCTGAAAGGATAAGAGACATCGACAAAGAAGTAGAATTCGAATAATAATCATTATCTTCTAAAAAGTATGTTTACTATACAAAATGAAACAGTCTTTTTTCCTAGAAAAAGAAAATCATTTTTGATCTTCTATTCCTATCCGGTGATCAACTATCCGGGGTAAAGAATCACAATGCTGACACATTTGATCAAAATTTGTACAAGATGATATACTTTCAGTGGATGTGCATTGTGGTGAAGTTGAGAAAAGTGAGAGCCGATTTCGAATCTCAACTAAATTCCTTGCATTCAATTACGCGCAAATACACTTGGAAGATCTTAAATATATCTTCTCCGCTTGCTGTGGGTTAAATAACAACAGATGAAGTTCTATACTCTTGGATGTTAACTAGTCTACTCGCCCGGAGTATAAATAAATTCTCTTTTTCAACGCAACAGACGCAGTTTTTATAGGCAGTTTTCCTACCTGTAATTTAGACAAGTTACAGAAGCATCGAAAACCACTTCGTCAATGGCCTACACTTCACAGAAAGCCATAGGAGGTAACTATTAATTTCTGATTGAATTATACTGTCATTGTTTAAAACAGATTTAACTTTGTAATAAAAATTAACTGGCTAAATTCACTTATGTGTCATTCGTTATATATTTTTATATAATAATAAATCTGTTGCGAAGAGAAAATAGTATATTTTTATCTCCCTTTGGGAAAATATTTAAAATTATAAGTATATACAAAATATATTATACATAAATTAATATTCTTCTTCATATGCAGTGACCTATCAGGATGTAAGCAATCAGGGACTTCCACTTGATTCTGCCTCCTATCGCTCTTAAAATTATTCCTCTTTGTTAGTTTTTAGTTAAGTGCTAAACGTGATACACGCTTTGGGTAATCAATTCTCTTTCGAGACATGACTGACTAGGAAGAAGATTTTTACGCATCAGCTTTCCTTAGATTTCTGCGGTGGGGAAGATACGGATATAATAATTTTCCCAAGGGTATTTCTGCGCTTAGTATCTCTCCCAAATCCGGCTCTGCGATCCATTTCCTCAGGCCTATCAAGCAATTTTCACCATGCTTTCCCCTGTTTCAGTTCCTTTTAGCTGTCCTGTGAGTATTAAATTCTCCAGGACATCTTTCCTCATTTCATGTCTCAGAAACATTATCTGTCTCGCCCTTATATTTAGTATGAGTTTTCTACTCGTTTTCATCTTCTCCAACACCTCATCGTTAATCACGTGCTCAGTATCACGTGCTCAGTATCCTCAGCATTATTCAGTAGAATCACTTTTCAAAGTCTCTCTTACGTCCTTGAAGGGATCATCCAACATTAGATGCCATACAGAAGGAAAGATATCACCATGCAATCCAGCACACTTATTTCTGTTTCTTCTCTTTTAGTATTCTGTTAAGTTTTTGAAATTCTTCTTTGGCCATGCCAGT
Organism: Ascarosepion bandense; assembly: GCA_037127315.1. Taxonomy (NCBI): domain Eukaryota; kingdom Metazoa; phylum Mollusca; class Cephalopoda; order Sepiida; family Sepiidae; genus Ascarosepion; species Ascarosepion bandense. Next base: position 6,250,631 of record JBBBDQ010029769.1, on the reverse strand, counting down.
CCGTCTTTGTATCTCAACATCGCCTTTCATCCTCTATGAGTACGCTTCCCTGGTATTTAAATTTCTTTATTTGTTTTATTTTAGTTTCTCCGACGTTTTGTGCTCTTCTTGTTGCTGACGACCATGAATTTAGTTTTCTGGAAGTTTATGGTTAATACTTTCTTTTGCTAATTTTTGTAGGTTGTAGGTTGTTCCACATCACCTATTCCTTGTCTGCTATCAGAAGGTGACATCTGCGTGTATTACATTGCTGAGATTGGAACAGCCAATTACGAATCCTAGCAAGGGTTTTTTTTCTCTCAGAATTATTTCGCTGTACATGTTGAATGGATTCATTTCTTAGTGGTTTATTAAGAATAGATATATCCATGAGCCTGGCCATTGTTTTAAAATAAATTCTCTGTTTTCTCTTATAAGAACTTTAAGCATAATAATCAGATTAGGTTGCAATAATCAATTGCGCAACGATATTCAACAGATATAGAGTTTCAAACAAGTCGACATTATATTCTTTTTGTTGTCTCATAATATATTAATGAAACAGCATTGTACACAATTCTAAATGAAAATATACAATATATAAAAATACACTATATAAACCTCTATTCTCAACTTAAATGACGAGACATCAATACTTTTTCGCCTGATATTGAACACTCTAGAAAGGATTTAGCGTACCGCTGTCTTCTTAAATTCGTTGTATTGAAACTCTAGAAGATTTCTCTTCCAGGAATATTGCTAATGAATGAACACCTGTTTATATGAATCGCGATTCTAACGTAACCACAAGGGAATTGTAGAAAATCAGGTTCTGCGTAAAGTCAGGATGAAATATGAGTTCACCTGTCTGCCTCTTTCTCTTTCACTATTTTTGTGCGATTATCCGACTGGAAAAAACTGATAATCCTTCTGACATTTCTTAATTAAAAACGATAATGAAAAATATTTTTTGTGTATATGTAGAAGCATTTAATCGAATTTCCTTCGGGAAAATATGTCTCTGTTAAAGCAGACTAGGTAAGATGTCAGATGTAGGCGTGAACTGAACCATAGAAAAGGTTAGAAAGTACATTTCACATTCATCATTTCGCAAATTATATATCGGTAAATCGATACACATACGCACGCAGGCACACGCATACACACAAACATACATACATACATATATATATATATATATATATATATATATATATATATATATGTATGTAAGTATGTAGTAGTCTAATCACGTTGCCAAAATATCAAAACCTCGTCAAAGTATGCAGCTATATATTAATAAATATTTAAAGATTGAACGGCGTGAAGAAAATGAACTGAATCGGATTGAAGAATTGTAAATCTGATTTCAAATTCTAGTTGAGGTCATTATATGTACTTATGAGCGTGTGCAAATTAATTGAAACAAGTGCTTTAGTTTCTGTTATTTTACATACGGTCAGTTTTAGACCTTCTACGTTTTCCTCAGAATAATTAATTTAGACTGGTGTACAGCAATATGAAACTATTTTCGGAGGGTATGATAGATTTTTTTTTACTTTGAAAAATATTGCGTAATCTGAGAATTCATCAAATTGATTATCACGCCCTGCCACTTTTATCTCGACAGTCGATTCGTTTTTCTACGGCCATTGTCTGTATGAACATTACTCTAAGGAAGCGTATGAAAATTCTAATGCTGCACGAACACACTGGAACGCATTACAGAGATATCACGGATATTGTTGATGTCAACTTTCCAATTGTCAGTTGTGTCATCAAGGTTAAATAAAACAAACTGAATCCAACTGTCCAAAACGTAATAAAAAACTTCAGTCAGAATAGAAAAACAACGTCAAGAGATGGCGTATATATCTATATGTCTATATATATATATATATATATATATATATATATATATATATATATATATATTCAGGGAAATGGTAATGGATTCTAGAAATACATTATCTGTATGTTTGAATTAATTTGCACAAGTGTGTACCTCTCTGAAAGTTTTGAAACCATCTCTTCCTAAATATTTAATGGTAAATTAAATAATTAAAAATGACTAGATTGAAGACAGAGCTCTCTAATCTTACTGGCAACCTGTCTTGCTATGGTCGTTAAAAACAACGCAAAATTTATGTGAGATAAAACCTGGAGACATTAAGTTCCGAAATCTTCTTATTAAAATCATTTAAGTCGAACAAAGGTCCTTAAAGCCTCAAAGATTCAATAAATTCATGAAAAGATTTCCGTCAGGAATGCAATGTACGATAGTTGCGCTTACTATTAATTGTCGAATTTGTTAAAACTATTACACTTGCCGGCCCTGAATATCAATTTTTAAATGAGATATCATTCTTAGTACTTTTTACAAACATTTATATACAAGTGTTTGTGTATATATATATATATATATATATATATATATATATATGCACATGTCTGTATATATATATATGTACATATCTGTATATATATATATTTATATATCTGTATATATATATGTACATATCTGTGTGTATATATATATATATATGCATATATATACATATGTACAACTATATATATATATATACATATATATATATATCTGTATATATATGTGTACATATCTCTCTCTCTCTCTATATATATATATATGTATATGTCCATATCTGTTTATATATATGTACATATCTGTGTATATATATATATATGTACATATCTGTATATATATATATATATATATGTACATATCAGTGTATATATATGTAGATATCTGTGTATATGTTTATATGTACATATCTGTATATATATACATATGTATACATATATATATATGTGTACATATCCGTATATATATATATATATATATATATATATATATATATATATTTATGTTTTTTATGAGTTTTCATGTGATCTTATAATTTGTTTCTCTTGAGGACATAATTCACACAGAAATCTTCCAAATATTTTCTTTATTTGAATTCTTTCTGATATATCTTAAGCCATTTTCGAGGATGAATTTTATTTTTCGTGTAAGAGAATCTATCCAGAGTTATATATGTTTATAGAGTAGTGTGTATGTGTTATGTACTGAACGTGATAAGCATGTTATTTGATAGTTCTTATTTGAGTGCTTTGTGAGGCAGTGAATATCGACTCAAAACGAGAGATGAATGTGCCGAGTTCGAATTCCAGTTGAATTACTTGCATTCACTTAGTCACAAATACCCTTGCGTAAAGTATTAATCCGTCTCTTTCTTCCAGTTATGGGTTAAATAATAGGCCACATTGGGTTCTATATCCTTGGCTATCAACCACTCAGAAAGCAATGGCAATCTACTGTGGGATAATCTTCTGCCCAGTCTGTCATTTCTCTTTGTAGACATGATCGTCCAAACCGTGTATCACGTATGACACAACTGAAATTAGTTGATATCATTCAGTTTTGGGTTCTTCTTTTTTATCAATAATGCCTCTATTTTCTAAGAATATTTTAGATGCTGGTGCTATGATATTTGTGTTTCCAACGAGTATATTCAGAGAGGTTTTGGTAGGTCTCTGTGTGTGTTAAATGAGTTCGAATGAGTATTATTCATATGCAAAAAGATTAAAGACAATATATTCTATCTTAAAAATGTATTAAATATTGCTGCCATATCTGGTCGGGTGCCCCTGCTGCTCTCCTTGGGCTTCTTGACAAGATACAAAGGAGGATCTGTAACGTGGTTGATACTGACTTGGCAGACCTGCTGCAACCACTCTCTCACCGCCGTGATGTGGCTTCCCTGTAACTCTTCTACAAGTACTTTCATGGCTTCTGCTCCGATGAACTTACAGCACTGGTACCGCCCAAGCAGAAATTTACTCGAGATACTAGATTAGCAACTAGGTCCCACCCTTTTACAGTTAAACAAATAAGATGTAACCATAAATTCTACTCCAACAGCTTCTTTTCTCGCGCTTCCCGCCTGTGGAACTCCCTTCCACAAGTCTGCTTTCCCGACAGCTACAATCTCCAGGTGTTTAAATGTAGGGTCAATAGACACCTCCTATCACACTAACTCCCAATTATTCTCAGAACACTCTCATCTACCCAACCCTCATTCTCGGTATCCTTACCCGCCTATCACCCACCCTCTGACATTTTCTATATTTAACCATTCTCGGTATCCCTACCCGCCTATCACCCACCCTCTGACATTTCCTATATTTAATCATCCTTTCTCCACTCTATGTAGCCCCCTGCGCAGTAGTGGCAGTGACATGCCTTGCTCGGGGTGAAACGCTTATAAAAAAAAAGTAAGATGAAAAAAAATGAAAAAAAATATTTCTGAAATAGATTCAAGAAATTACTTCTAGATAGAGGTTACTTCAATTTTAAATACATCTAAAAGAAAGAAATTACTTTTAATCATTATAAACACACACCTTCTCATTCAGCAGCATCACCAGGAGAGAGTCACATTGCGTTTTCTTTGCATCACGTTTTCCAATGACGTCAGGTGGAAATTTTATACTGAATAAGAGTCTATATAAGTTGCTATGAAATTTGGTTCACTATGTCATGATAAACAGCTTTTTGCGTCAAAAGTATTTCACGTTTATAATCCAACCATTTTTCTCTGTATCCGTCTGATGCTTCTGCTATATATTTGGAGTACATTGATAAAATTTATTTCAGAAATTTTCATTTTATCAGTTCTGACATGGTATCTTGACTTCGGTCATTTATCAGACCGCCCTAATGTGGCTAACCTATGTCTTTTCTATTGAGGATTTCATGGCAATTTTCAAATGTGCGTGATGGTGTAGTAGATAAAGGTTCGAAACGAAAAAGCTGAGTTCGTATTCCATTTTAATTCGTCGCATTCACTTACAATTAAATATCCTTGGGAAAGCTATTATCCTGTCTCTTCCCTTCAGCTATAGGTCAAATAACAAAACAGATTGGGTTCTATAGCCTTGGTTGGCAATAAGGCTACCGCAGAAAGTAATGGCAATCTTCTCCTCGAAAATATTCTGCCCAGTCAGTCATGTCTCAAAAGAGACATGATTGCCCAATCTTGTATCACATATAGCACTTAATTGACTGATCTCTCAGGGTAGCTTCACTGCATATATTACATCGCAGTAATAAATTGGGAACGATTTCGTGTCGTTATATTGTTGAAATAACTATATGCAACCGTTTGTTTTACTCAAATTGTTTATTTTCTCTCACTACTCGCCTAGAGAGCAGTCAGTCAGTTAAGTGCCATACGCAATACACACGTTAGGAGATCATGTCTGGAAAGAGACATGACTGACTGGGCAGAAGATTATACCGCAGTAGGTTTCCATTGATTTCTGCAGTAGACTGGTTGCCAGCTAAGGCTATAGAACCTAATTTGTCCTGCCATTTAACTCATAGCTAGAAGGAGAATAGATAGATTATATTACATTTTTATATTAAGTATGATTATTGAGGATCAGTTTATAACTTCATAACAACAGAAAATTGATCCCCCACTTATGCCCAGATAGAAGTTTTAATTATGTTTCCAACTATTATATTCAGTCAGTCAGTTAAGTGCCATATGTGATACACACTTTGGACGATCATATCTCGAAAGAGACATGACTACATGGAAAGAAGATTATCCCGCAGTAGATTACCATTGCCTTTTGCCAGTAAAAGCTATAGAATCCTATCTATCCTATTTAACCTATATCTGGAGGGAAGAGACTGATCCTTTCCCAAGGATGTTTGTGCGTAAGTGTATACAACGAATTCAACTTGAATTCGAAATCGGCAACCCAATTTCTTGTTCCGACTCGACATCCACTGCGCCACAATGCACATTTCGAATTTCTTGTTAACCTGGCACCATCAAAAATTGAAAACAACGTTAATCGAAATCTGCTTTCATGAACAATGTTATTTTATCATTTTCATTTTCATTTTGATATATTTCTGTCTTTTCTGTTCACTCCTTGTATCATAGGGACATTAACACCTTGCTATGAGAAAATTTAAAAAGAAGTTTATAGACTCTTTTAAAACACAAAATTCACACGATATTTTGTGCAAACGCTGAACATTTTAACACGAATATGCAACGTCGTCATAAAAGAAACAACAACAAAGAAGGTACAAGTAAATGAACAAAACTTCATATTCCATGGGAAGAGTGACTGTAGAGTAAGTAAAGAGTAAGTAGAGTAAGTGACTGTAGAGTAAGTAAAGCAGTAGTAGACATTAATGCTACTAAATACAAAAAAGACATAATTATAATATTCGTCGTCTTCCACATCTTTCCATCTCTTGTATCTCTTCAAACACTCTGCTCTTTGACATACCACACCCCTCGGTTTCGCAATTTTTTCATTGCATTCCACTGTCATTTTTTTAAATTTGCAGTCCGATTTTTATTTTCATTTTCCTTAAAAACTCATCCGTTCATGATATTCTTATCAGTCTCCTGTAGAACCACATTTTGTTGCTTCCGGTCTTCTCTTCATCTGCGAAAAAATTCTTCAGGCTTCACTGTTCAGTTCTATCAATCGTCTCACATCCGTTCATTATATTCTCATCAGTCTCCTGCAGAACCACATTTTGTTGCTTCCGGTCTTCTCTTCATCTTTAAAAAAATCTGCAGGCTTCACTGTTTAGTTCTACAAATCGTCCCACATCCGTTCATTATATTCTCATCAGTCTCCTGCAGAACCACATTTTTTTGCTTCCGGTCTTCTCGTCATCTGCGAAAAAATTATCTAGGCTTCACTGCTCAGTTCTACTAATTGTCTCACAAATAACCTAGCTTCACATAATCAGGTGATGTTTATAACACACACGAAATTTTACTCAGTGTTTCTGTATTTTTTAACACTACGTCTTAGTGATTATTTTATAAAAACGAAGGAAAATCGAAAGCAATTTTGTATGCATAGTTTAATGTGTGCCAGTTTCAGCAATAAAAATTATGAACATGCTAAATATGTTTATCAATATATTAAGAAAAATGCAGTTTTAATTCGCAATTTAAACTGTTATTTAGACAGTTAATTTGAACCAAAAATATTAGTTACCCTCAGTCGAACCAACCCCAATATGGCGAGAAATTCGAACGGAAAATTGAAGGCCAATTTGTATGCAAAGTTTAATGTGTGCAACTTTCAGCAATAAAAATATTAAACTGCTAATATATTTATCAATATATGAAGAAAATATACAATCTGAATTATCGATTTAAACTGTTATTTATACAGTTAATTTGAACCAAAAATATTACTTACCCTCAGTCTAACCAACCCCAATTCGAACGGAAAACTTAATAGAAAATTTTTAAGTATAATGTACCAAAATGCAAATTACATTCAAACGTTTAAAGAAAATATTCATATTATGCTCGAATAATTGTATTCACCGAAAATTATATATTATATACTTATTAAAATTATATAATTATTAAAATTATTTTATTATATATATATATTGTCGAAAGGTAGATAAAATGGAGATGAACGAATTTCTTATTTCATGAAAGCAAATATACTAGAAACAGTAATTTTTTATTGACAGTTTAGTGAATTATTCAGAGATAAACAAAAATGTTGCGCTCAAATGTACGTTGTAATGCAATGAATATTGACACTGAATGAGAAATTGTAGAGCCGATTCTAAATTTCTGTTGAATTCGTTGCATTCAAATACACTTGAGAAAGCTATGAATCCATCTATTCTCCCTAGCAGGACAAATTAGGTTCTATAGTATTGGTTGGCAAAATGTCTGTCACAGAAAGAAATGGCAAACTATCGTGAAAATATCTTCTACTTAGTCACTCATGGATCAAATGAAACAAAGCCGGCAAAGCGTGTATAACTTATAGAGATTAACTGACTGATATAAGAATAAGGTTTTGAATTATTCAACAATTTGATATTAATGTGTATCGTATATATTGGGCAATAACGGTATATTCACCTATAAAGAACTATATTGAAAATTTTTTAATTACTCTTAAGCGTAAGTGTCTACAATTGTTGCTTCACAGTATTTCCAGAATAGCAGTGATTGGCATTTATCAAATAGAAAGAGGTCGGTTGAACATGAACCGAGAGACTGTGAATAGGGAGCACGGCAGATTGGGTCATCTGTTATTACTTCTTCTTCTTTTTTTTCTTCTTCTTCTTCTTCTTCTTCTTCTTCTTCTTCTTCTTCTTCTTCTATATGACTTGTCCATTCAGTACGTAGGTGATCATGGCTTTCCACGTCTCCCTATCCCTGGTGGCTCTTAGCACGCCTTCTCTTGTTACGCTACAAAACCCTCATCCACCTGATTAGGTACTTCAAATATGTTATCCGCTGCTTTCCCCTGTCTCTTTTCCCCTCGATCTGGCCTGTTAGTATCAGGTTCTCCAAACCCTCCTTCCTCATTTCATGTCCCAAGAACTTCAGCTGTCTCTTCCTGATGCTTAGTATCAATTCCCTTTTCGTTTCCATCATTTTTAAAACGTCATCATGGCTAACACCCTCAAGCCATGATATCCGCACATCCTTCTGTAGAACCACATTTCAGTTGCTTCAAGTTTTTCCTTCATCTTTAATGATATTGTCCAGCATTCACTGCGATTTTGAAGAACTGACATCACATAGCAATCCAGTGCTCTTTTCTTGGTTTCTAGCAAAATTGTCCGGTTTCTTAAAACTTTACTCAACTTCCGGAATGCTTCCTTCGGCATGCCAATTGGCATTCGGATCTCCGTGTCGCAATTTCCGTTTTCTGTTATAACACTTCCCAGGTATTTAAATTTTTTATCTGCTTTATTTTAGTATCCCCAACTTGTATTTGGCATATTGGGTTAGCCTTTTTACTGATGACCATGCATTCGGTTTTCGTGTAGTTTATTTGTAGTCCTTTCTTTTCCCTCTCTTCAGCTACGTTCTGTAGGATGTAAAAACAAATTATAGAGAAGAAAACACATAAGACATGAAGTATCTACTTGTTAAGTCATTAAGACGGTGTGGTTCACAAAATACACAAGGAAATTAAATGAAATCTCTCCATCGACTGAATTATTTCAAAAGAATGTCTCTCTTCACACATTCTCAGTAATGTCTCCTCGTAGTGGTTACGAGAATAAAAGGCAACTGCGCATGTTTTCCATGAAAAACTGAAAATACAATGAACCTTTATAATCAAGTCTTAAACTAACATTTATTGATGCGTAATAAGAAAATTTTAGTTTACAAGCGTTTACTTCTGATAAATATAATGTTTTTAAAACAGACTGTATAGTTTACGATACATATTATAAAGAAAACAATCGAAGGGAACATATATATATATATGTATATGTGTGTGTGTGTGTGTGTGTGTGTGCGCGCGCGTGTGTGCGTGTGTGTGTGTATGCCCATTTATTATTTTATTTATTGATTATTTAATTTTATATATATATATATATATATATATATATATATATATATATATATATCGTGTTTCAATCATGGCTAGAAGAATTGGATGTCTAACCGTATTGATTATCTGTGATACAGTGATGATACAGGACTGTCTGTGGATGACTATTTACGCTTTCGCCCGACGATTGAGCACTATGGAGAAATGGTGGATTTAAGTAAGAGTAGCGACTAACCGCTATTTACGCATCGTTCATTCAGTAATGAATTTGAAGACCCTCGGCTATTAGCGTGTGTTTACATCGTTAAAATATATATATATATATATATATATATATATATATATATATATATATATATACCATACTCCACTAAGAGCCCATAGTTTAAAGTTCAGTTCGATCGGCTTTCAATCCTGGCTATAAGCAATCCAACGTCTAACCGTACTGATGAGATGTGATAGTGAGGATGACAATATATATATATATATATATATATATATATATATATAGATAGATAGTTAGATAGATAACTGAATAATGAACAAAAAATGTATTAACAACGTTCAAAACATTAATTTAAAACCATGCTCAATATAGAAATAGAGCCATGAATATTTATTATAAGTTACAGTTTAGAAAATGTACAAATTATAATTTACTACAAAAGTGTACATTTTGTTTCGAAATCGCAAAAACAATGTCTCCTGAAGTAATTAATAATGATTATTATTATTATTATTATTATTATTCGAAACCTGTGTATTATTATTACTAACTACCTGATAAGATTTTTTTGAAGTCGAAACAAAACAAATATATATATAAAAACGAAAATAAAACACCTAAAGTTAAATGGAAAATCATTAAACAAGCAAGAACACCTAAATCTATAAAGGAACCATGTTTCTTCTGTTTTTAAGAAAAAATTGAGATACTTATATATATATATATATATATATATATATATATATATATAATCATTTCACTCCGAGCAAGGCGGAAACACCACTGATGTGCAGGGGGTTACATAAATGTAAAAAGATTAATTAGAAAAGAGTGAGGAGTACAAACTAGTTAGAAAGGAACAATAGAAAGCTGAGAAAGCAGGTGCGATGACAGATACATAGGTGGAGAGAAAGGGAAGGTTATACAGGGGGGGGGAGCTAGAGTCCAGTGGTTAGTAGATGAGTATTGACTTTGCATTTAAATTTCTGGAGGTTGTAGCCGTCAGGAAAGCAAGAATACGGGAGTGAGTTCCACAGGCGGGAAGTGCGAGAGAGGAAGCTGCAGGAGTAGAATTGTCGTCTGCATTTGGCTAACCTGACTGTGAATGGGTGGGACCCAGTTGCCAGTCTGGTTGCACTGGTAAACACCTGTTGAGGAGGCATCAGTGACTTAAGCTCATCCGAGCAGAAGCCATGAAAGTATATATAGAAGAGACAGAGGGAGGCCACATTTCGACGCTGGGGAAGTGGCTGCAGTCGAGTCGCCAGATCAGTACCTATCACATTACAGACTCTCCTTTGGAGCTTGTCAAGAACACTGAGGAGAACGGCAGGGGCACCTGACCATAAATGGCAGCAGTACTCCATCACGGACGGATGGTTGACTTGTATATATGCAGGATGGATTCAGGTGGAAAAACATCCTGGATCGACATAGTGACCCAATCTTCTTAGCAGTAGATTTTGCTATGGATTCAATATATGAACAGTAACAAGCTTTTAAACCAGAGGCATGAAATCACAGTAAACTGCAAGCACATCAGAGAGCTAACATTACAATCATGTTAAAAAAAACACTACAAGAGCCAAGAATGTGACCCATACATATAGGTGTATATATACATATGTGAAAAAAAATTTTACAAGGTTTAATATTAACTACAAATAAGGTGTATAACCATAATTAGTATTGACTAAAAGAGTAAGGTTGGTAACCATAATCGGTATTAATTAAGATTAATTAGAAAGTAAGGTTAATAGTTAAAATTAATAAAGTTAATAACCAGAATTAGAGTAAGGTTAATAATCAATATTAGAATAGGATCAATTAAGGTTAATAACAATAACCATAACCAAAATAAGATGAATTATATATTGAATAGATATGAAAATAGAAGTTAAGAATTAAAATGTGGTGTAGAACCATTATTAGTTTTAACTCATAAAGTAAGGTTAATAACCACAATTGATGTTGATCAATATTAATTATAAAGTAATTAAAGACCATAATTATGGAGGTCAATAAATACAATTAGAGTAAGGCCAATAACCATAACCATAATTAGAGCGAGGTTAATAACCATAACCATAATTAGAGTAAGATTTATAACCATAAATACAATTACTGTAAGGTTAATAACCATAACCATAACCATAATAAATCGAATCATATATAGACTAGATATGAGAATAGAAATTTATATGAGAATAGAAAATTAAAACTTAAAAATATAATAGTGAAAATGAATTCCAAAAAATGATCTAATTAAAAATCAAATATTCAGAATTAAAAATTGAATATTAAAGCGATTGCCAAACAATGATATAAAAAATCAAAAATTAAAAATGTAAGACAAATAACACATTCCCTAAACCCAATATTAAGATTAAACATGCAAACTTACACCGATTGTAAAGACTCTGCAAAAATAAAAATAAACAAAAAAAATATCCGCACCAACCAATAAATTCCAACGGTCACAGAGTGACTCCATTATCTTGCTAACACCCACCAACACACACCAACACTCTCACAAAAAATTCCAAATGTCAACGAAATATCACAATATCAAAAAAAAAAAACCAGCCAATACCCCTAATAAAACAACATAAATGAAAATGAAAAGGATTCCCAGTACCACATCGCCTGACGAAGCATCGGTACTCCGATACAGAAACGGACGCGCCTTCGTAGCGATTATATATAAAGAAGTTATGTACATGTTCTAAAATATAATTTATAATGTATATATATATATATATATATATATATATATATATATATATATATATTGTTACGAATATAAATAGCAGTACACACACACACCTACGCATATGAGAAGGGACTTTGCGTACTAACAAGGAGATGGTCACGTGAAATGTCAGTGTCAGATTTGTAATAGCAGGTCAAGGCTAGTTGACCCAGATATCCTTAGTAACAAATGGCTACACAGGAAATAATGAGACATGGAATTCAGTTGCAGATTGTGGAAGCAGCAGGAGTTAGAATTCTCGCCAAAGCCAACCACGTAAGAAGAGAAACCTAAAGCAAATTTTGAGTCAGTTGCTGGTTCAATCTCAACAAAGCAATTCATATTTGCTGAGCGCTGAATAACGATGGAGAAAGGAAAAACGCATTTTGAGAAAATAGCGTAAATTAGTCATTTCAAAAGAAAGCGAAGCCGATTAATTTATCAAGAGAAGAAGAGAACATGACGAGAGATAGCGACACAGAAATGACACCATATAAAAGAAACTATGTTGAAGATAAAAAAAAAACAAAATTGTTTGAGTGCAGAAAAGACGATGCTGGTTGAAGAAGAGAATAAGGAAATGTGCGGACATTTCAGAAGATCTGTGTGCTGAAAATTAAATAATCAACTGAAAGATATAGAGACAGTTGTAACTACATACATTTCAAGTGTATAAAGAATAATAGGAAGAGATAAAAGAAGAGACAGTAAAAGAAAGACAGAAGGAAACGGATACAATAATAAGTTATTTAGGCATTAGACCCAAGTTAGAACACGCATACACTTCCACGAATATTATGTTACTACATACACCATACCACGTGTTTACAAATAATATGATTTTCTCCCATTTTATCGAAAGTTAATATTTTGCATTCGTAATCGACTGTAATCGTTCATGTTTGCTGTTATATATTGTAATTTGATGTTTCGACCATGTTGGGTATCCGAAGGTAATTTTGACGTTCAGGTTATTCAACATTCTAATTCATACTTAGATATTTCTTTCTATTTTATTTTTTTTATTGTCATCTTTAATTCATTACAATCTCATATCAAAATTATATTTTCTCGACGTTCATCATTGATTTGTTGTCAGCGCTCGTGTTAAATACTGAAGCAGACCTGGGAAAAGACTACCATTCGATTACCAATGGAACAGCCATCTTATTTTATTATTTTTCTTATTTAAATCATTGTCCATGTGTCATGATCTGGGACAGATAACCAGTATCTGTCCATAGATGTGAAAATGCAATATACCTGAATCTACGTATAAAGATCTTGATGGTTATTGTCGGGACAGGTATGTGACAATATATATATATATAAGACAAACATATCAATATCAACATGTGTGATCGAACACGAAAGGTTAGTCAACAACAAATGTAATCATTGAAAAAATGTGTTACTCCGATCACGTTACCATTTATTTAGTATATAAAGCACAGGAACAGACGTCTGAGCATGTTCGGCGTTGTTCATCGACCTTTGTTCGACTTGTTTTGAACAATTGTTAGCTGGTTTGTTGAAAACCACTAGATTTTTTGAAAGGATACTTTTCATTTTGTATGGGGGTTATTTGATTTAATTCTTTATTCAAAAGTTGTTTAAATTTCATTTTTTGTTTTTCTTTTTTAACGCTTTGTTTCTTTTTCATGGTTCTGCTTTGACCGCCATATTTAATTATGTATTTATTTTTCTGTCTAAAATCTTATAACTTTTGTTTCGTGTCATTTTGCATTAATTTAATTTAGACTTTTCGTGGCCCAGTTTTAAAGAAAGAAAAATATGCGTTTGAACGACAAAATTTTAGATTTATTGATACTATTTAATTTTTCTTTTTCTTGATAGTTTTGACTTTGTCGGTCTTTGGCTGATTTTTATTTTCTTTGTTAAACGTTTATTTTTTTAAGGGTTTTCATTTTGTTTTGTTTTTTTTTAATTTCATTTTTAGCGGGATTTATTTTTCGTTTTTGTGGGAACATATTTTTATTTTTATTTTCCATCTCCGACCAAAACGTTATTTTTTTATTTGTCTACGGGTGTAGCTTATTTATTTTCGTTTGGTGTTTTAACGAACTTTATTTAGTTGTCTTTGTGTGTATGTCTTATTTATTTTTAGTTTTTCGTTATTAGGCGAATTATTATTTCAGTTCTTCATCTTGGGAAGGACTTTGTTTTTTTTTATTTTTTAGTTTGTCGTCGTTAGACGAATGTTATTTTTATTTTATTTATCATTCAATTCTATTTTTCATTTTTGGCGAATTTTAATTTTTGGGGAAAACTTTATTTTTCTTGATCGTGTTTTTTAATTGCATGGAAGTCCCTACCCAGGTGCATAATAAACATTGCGGAAAATCCCTTAATGCCTAAAAGATTCGATCATCTTTTGAAAGATGACGAGCTTTTTGAACACACCCAGGAATTACATAATTTTAAGAAAGAAAATGGTGTCGGTATTCATGATGGACAAGCGTGTGAGTAAAACTTGTCGTTCCACAAAAAACACAGCAATTTGCTCACTGGTATCTCTGGGAGTCAAGCCCCAAGGAGTAATTAAAGAAACTGGGTTGAACATCTGGAACGGGATGCTACCCACACTGGAAGACTGCCCGAAAAATGATCGCAAAGAGCTACTGAAAAATGTTCCGATTATAAACCCATAATATGAGAGCCAAACAAAGACCAATGTTAGAAGTTCCCCCTCACATTGCCGGGGAGCATCTGGCTTCGTTCTGCTCTAAATGTGACCAAATCCAAGCTGCCGGGTTTAACAACCTGAGCAGGGAATGAATGTTTGACAAAATGATAGATCGTTAGGCATTCATCTCTATCCGATTATTGATGCCAGAAAATGCTGGTCATTGTGACCAGTAGAAAACCAATTTGTTGGAAATGCTGAGAGATGGTCAGCTTTCATCTTCCAGTTATGTACGTTGTAGATCAAATGTCCTAAGTTTGTTACTGTTAATTCCGTAGCACCTGTAATTGACCTGTCATCAGGGAAGACCAGAGTAAATAACACCCCGAATGCGTTTCAGCCCACATCCTTTCAGTATCCGATACCTTCCGCAAGTACGAACAAGAAGGAGGAGAATGGCGTGTCGTTGTTAGAATCAAAGGGAAGAGTCGAATAGCAGGAATTCAGTCT
Source organism: Ascarosepion bandense (assembly GCA_037127315.1). Taxonomy (NCBI): domain Eukaryota; kingdom Metazoa; phylum Mollusca; class Cephalopoda; order Sepiida; family Sepiidae; genus Ascarosepion; species Ascarosepion bandense. Next base: position 6,235,121 of record JBBBDQ010029769.1, on the reverse strand, counting down.
CCTAAACATCTAAGTTTAATGTCACCAACAGGCCCAATCCTTCTTTCAGCTCTAACTGACACAAAAACGTGCAGAGCCCAGTCGGAACTTCGAAAATTAAAAAAGATCTAAGTGTCTGAAAAAAAGAAAAAGAAAAGAAAAGCCGGAAAGAAATACAAACCTGTAGCGGTGGCGTGCTCCTCTGTCACTGACTTACCTTCCCCATCCATCATTGTCAAGAGCCTTGACATCCTAAAAAAGAAAATATCATACCTATTCCTTACTCGAGACCCTTAAACTTTATCTTCAACATATACTACTCCTAGACATACACCTCATCTACACTTTCTCAGTGCCCTAAAAGCAAGACTCAATAAACTAGACAATGAAAGCCGGCTGTAATGAGTGGGGAGAAAAAAAATTCAGCCACCATATAATCTTTGTGAGGATCTAAGACGTATCTTTGAAGAAATAGGCATTAAGGAAGTGAGCTATTCAAAGAGGTTGAAAACTCTTGTTGAATTTAAAAATACTTAAAGACAAGGATATCGAAAACCCAAGACACTGCCCGAAAGCAAAGGAGAGTTTAACAGTTGTTAAATCTAGCGTGGGCACAGAACATATATGAATTAAACTAGTTGAAACCAATGACTCTTTTGAATTGAGGCCCCACAAGAATACTTCAAGGATAAATACGTCGTAATGTTAGAGTAATATTGTTCTGGGAGGACTCAACTTCCTGTTCATCAATCCCTGTACAAAGAATTAAAGTTAACCTTTTCTCCTGGACAATATTGGCCAGCCTCATGGCGATGTTATTAGTTGTTAAATGGGTCTCGACTGAATGTTGAGGGTGTTCTCTCCCTGTCAAAGTTCAATGCATAAGAGCAACCCTAGTCGGTTCGATGATAGCACGATAATGGTTGGTTAGTGTTTATGCCTGGGGCCTAAGATCAATATCTTCAGAGTCTCGAAGTGAATATATGTTGTATGCAAGAAACCAAGTTTTCAATTGTAGACCATGGGAACATTCTCTTTAGGAGGTTTACATTTTATTTATCATGTATTGATGGGAGTTCATGAGGTGTTTTCTGGTAGGTGAGTTAGTTTTTGAACGCGGCGTGTGCTTTTGGCTTTTGCAAATCCGTCAGGAACACTTTGTTTACTGAATGTTACCATAAAGTACAAGTCCCGTCGACTACTGAGGTTTATAAGCCCAATGACCATGATGAGCAGACTGAATTGTTTTTACGGATCAAGACGTTTTTGACGACGTTTCATTCAGTAGCTTTAGCTGGGATTAAAATACCGTTCTTGACCCCGACTCAGATTGAATCTGTTCCAATACAGATACTACCAACCGGGCCATGAAATCGTTCCGGAACTTTATCGATTTGTTTGAACTTGTCGATTAGAATTTTAGCGAGCATCCCCAGAAAGAAGTTTGAACTTAGATGAATAGGGGCTGCTCAACTTTGGTGGTTTTCTAGTTACCTTGACCAGGATCTAGTAAAGAGAGTTGACGCAGTGTGTACAAGTTTTCATTCGATATTTTATACGGACTATAGGCTTGTTTGGGTTCGTGTAAATTAAAATAAGCCCAAGCCTAGAATGGCTGGCTCCTGGAAATTGAACGAATAATTATATAGTGAGCAAGATTTCTAGAACCAGCTGCTACTAATCCTAAAGAAGAGGTTGACGAAGTCTATGGTTTAAAATAGGTAGTAGGATGAATTAAATTCGAAAATTAGGTCATTTGCCGCTGACTATAGCTGTCGACACAATTTAGCTAGTTTAGAAGCCCAAACGGCACCTGAGGAGAAAGTTGATCGAGCAATTAAATCTCGTGTTAGTAGGAACGTAGCCATAGCTAACGCCAAGCTGGCCTCTTTGCTTATCAGGAAGGATCAAACTTGGATGTGTTAGTGCTAGGTTAAAATGAATGTTTTGCGAGGCGACGAATATAGCTGCTGAATCGCAAGCGGAGGAAGTCAGATAAAAGACTCAAAGACATGTCGAGCGCTTCAGAGCCACAGTCATATGCGAAGAATTTCTTGATTACTTTCGGGAGATGTTCCCTCCGGAGTCCGGTCAGGGCTCTGCTCATTTTAACACATTTTTCGCTGATTTTTCCCGCTTCGAAATGGCTGAAGCGACTGTGTGCGAGGGTCCCATTAGAGTGTCGGAAATATGGAATCTGGTTCACTAATCTACAGAGAGCTCGTTGGTTTTCGTGTTCTTGAGGCTGTTTGTTAGAAGATTTGTGAGTGTCTTTTTTTTAATAATCTTGTGGAACTTTATGTTTACACCCCTCCTTATATTTTAATTATTTATTAATTTGTTTTTAATCGTGTTCCAAATTTCTATTAATGTGTCCTTGATTATTATTTGAATTTTTCCAACGTATGAATTCGATAATGTGTTGGCCGAAAGGATCCTAAAGTGTAAGGTGTAATATGACGTCTGCTTTGTTCAAATGTATATGTTTCTGCTGTGGGTACAAATCTCATATATATATAGCCATCCGCAGACAGATCTGTTTCGCTGTATTTCACCTCGTCAATACGGCTTAGACTCCGTTCGCTTCCTAACTCAGGATTGAAACCCGACCGAATAGGCGTCAGACGGTGATTCTACCCCTACCACGAGCGTCCGGTAGAAGAAGGCAGGCTTTTTAATAGCTAGAGTGCTCCAATTCATTATCGAATGAGCGATATATATATATATATATATATATATATATATATATATATGTGTGTGTGTGTGTGTGTGTGTGTGTGTGTGTGTGTGTGTGTGTGTGTGTGTTTATGTAAAAACACTTGAAATAAATTATGGAATTAACTTATTTAGAGAATGAACACCTTATTTTCTTATATTTACCACTAAATCACGTATATCAAATCAGATGGAACGTTCTTATTTAATAGCTGGACATTCTCGTTTTACGTAATATATTCATATTCATTTACGTCAATAACATATTTTGATTTCAATCTTGGCGAAGAAAAATAAAACCTACTTCCTGATATAAAATATTTGAAAGTACAGTGTTATTTTACCGTGGAGAAGTTTTTATGTTGCTCATAATTTTCTTTCTTGCTAATTCACTTAACCCTGCGCTTTTCTCTATTGGCTGAGTATACCTTTAAAAATTCCACAACAAATTTAGTTAATAAGGACATATCGACTAATTATCCTTTCTTCATCAACATATTTTCTCTGACTATTTCTCAATAAATGCAGATATATAAAAAGAATCTGTGTGAAAATATATTTTTCATACGTGACTTACACAACATAAAATACACTAAAAATTGCAGAAGAGTATTTGCCACTCAAATATGATTTTTGTTCAAATTGTCACTACGAAAACGAGGCTTTGTTTTTGGTTGCCTATTTAATATCGAATCGTCAACGATTATGGAATTTCTCAGAAGTTCTATCATTTTTTATTACCTGCCCTATCTTTTTCATATTGATTTCTTTATTTCTCTTTGATCACTCATTCAGGGTGTGAATTATTCTGTCTCTTCAAAGAGCGAATATTTTAAGTAAATAGTCTTTCGCTTTTTATCTTTCTAATGATTGGAATCAATCACAAGATAAATGTTTTCGATGTGCAATTTGTTGAAGAATGGTAATGAAAGAACATAGATATAGAAAATAAAGCCACGAATTGTGACAAATTCAAATCTCTTTAAACGTAAATCGTATGAAACTTATTGTATATGTCGAGACAACCGGAACATTAGAAAGAAACAAACTAAATGTATACATCTAATATTTATCAGGCTTCTCTGTATTGTTTGACAAAAGATGCAGACGAAAATATATTAAAATTGACAGATTTAATAACATTTTTCCTTGCAAGATAGTCGCTTCCTTTCATCATTACTTTCAATAATATTTAACACTTTGATTTGTCATGCACAAGACTATGCAAACATTACAGAATACCCAAATAAATCTTTTCTTATGATACTGATAGAAACTCGCTTCCTTTATGTCTGTTAAAAATTATATTAGAAATATTAACACACAAGCTTACGACATACGTACGAATTATATAATTCATACAGCTATCTTGAGCTAATTAGATTCATAAAGTAGAGAAAGTTTCAATGGATTGTTCATCACGATATACGACATCACATGTTTGCCTGAAAAGAACCTAAAATCTTACCGTAAAAGGTCAGTTTTCAGGCTTAAAGTTTAAAGTTTCCAAAATTAGTGTCAACTTATATGGTGAAAATTAAATACAACTAACGATATAAAAGAAGTCGTAAATCATTCTTAACAATTAATGTACACTACTTATGCTGCGACAAATATATCATACATAACGTGTTTGGTGAAGTCCTTTCGGAAATAACACTCAAATGAATATAAAATAATAAAACAGTGAAACAAATTTGGTATTCTATTAATGTATCAGCAAACTTCGCATCCAACAGCTGATATTCTCACAGTAGGTTGCAATTACTTTCTGTGGTAGACTGGTTGCCAGCCAAGGCTATAGAACCCAATCTGTCCTGTTATTTAACCCACAACTGGAGAGAAGAAACAGATTAATATCTCTGCCAAGGGTATGTGTACGCAAGTGAATGCAAGGAATTACAACTGGAATTCGAACTCGGTACCCTGATTTCTCGTTCCGAACCACTGCACCACAACGTATTTCTTGACAGTAGTAACAATTTAATGACGCATAATGGCAGTTTAAGTAATATACACATACCATAAAAGCATAATTACAATGCACGGATGGAATGTTATTATTTTAATGTTTACTTGAATGTTAGCATATTTTATTGATGTTTAAATCTTTTACGATACGATATGAAGAAATTTTAAAAATATTGCATACAGGGTATTTTATAAATTTTAAGACTCTTCCATACTGTAGTTTATATTTAAAAGTGGGCTTATTTTTTGGTCCATTGTTATTCTAATGTATGTTTGGGTTCGACCTATACGATTGGTATTGTTATAACTCAGAATTTTGAGCTAAAATTATTGAGATAAATTTGCACGTTAGATTGATTTGTATGTCGCAATTTACGGTATTTTTACGTGATTAATATTTTACGAAAATAAAAATGTTCTTTCGCCCATTAACTCCAGTCTCCCTGTATGTCGCTGTAAATAACTCTATAAAGGCGTCAGTTAATTGTCGTTTGATTATACACCATGTTTAACAAAATCATAAATGACAGGAAATTACCTGACAATTGTCGTGAAAATATTCTTCATTGTACTGTCCAAGTTCAAGTGTGACTATAGAATGCGACTCGTTTGAACATCTTTAGCCAGTGAACTTGTGAAAGACGAAGAGATTATTTCTTGATAACTAAAATCCTGTTGTCTTCAAGTTTAGGATCAACCGATATTTATCTTACAAGCACACATAATGTTCACTTATTAATCCTTGGGTGTGAGAGGTGAAAGGTACTCGGGTCTTGTGCGGAATAAGAAATATATATTTTAAAATAAATGAGTCATTAACATACGTAAAAGAAGACATATTTAATAATCTTAAAGTTTTTTTATTTTATAGGACCAAATAAAAATGCCGAAAAAATCGTTCTGCTAATTTGCAAAATATACATTGCTATTTATTCTTCCTAGAGATTTCGCATTTAAATTGTCATTTCCGATTTTCTTAAAAATTTCGAAAATACTTAACTCTTGTTCTTTACAGGAAATGGAACGATGGTAAACAGTTTCATTTCATTAATAAAATTGTTAATATTGTAACAATAATCGTTACATGGTTCCATACTAAAATTGACTCTGTAACATGGATAATTCGTTTATATTTTATGTGCAGTCTTTTCTTTTAAGGATGCATGCTTGGCGTTGGAGATTATTATAAGCTATAACGATCAAACTATTGCGTCAAATAAACACGACATTCAAATTTGTGTCAGTATCTTTATTTGATTGATAACTGTTTCTTTTGGTATTTTTACAATTACTGACATATGTACATTTATAGATATTTAGGTTAAGGTTTTTGATAATACAAAAGAGTGTGTATTGCAAAAATCTGTTTAATTTCAGTCAGTCACTTAAGTGCCATACGGGATACCCACTTGGGCGATCATGTCGCTTTCGAGACATGACTGACTGGGCACAAGATATTTCCGCAGTAGGTTGCCATTGCTTTCTGCGGTAGACTATTTGCCAGCCAAGGCTATAGAACCCAATCTGTCCTGTTATTTAACCGATAACTGGAAGGGAGAGACGGATTAATACCTTTCCGAAGAGTATCTGCGCGTAAGTGAATGCAAGGAATTCAACTGGAATTCGAACTCTGCTCCCTGATTTCTCCTCCCTAGTCTATATCCACTGAACGACAACAGTTGTTTCAAATCCACATCTGAAAAGCTTCATTTTGCATTATTACAAGCTCTGGATTGTGTCACAGGCAGAAATGGTAAACAATACGTGACAATTTCGTTATCTCAATGGAAATCACTCGTATAATGTATACGCCAATTTCACTATAAGCTTATGGGAATATATTTCAGTATAACGTACTGATGTTAAATGTTGTTCAGTGAATACAAAGTGTGACCGCGACATCGGTTTTAAGAATATGTGATTTCAGGTGTTTTCCTTGATGAATAATTGTAAAAGCGAGACCAGCTAACCAGATTATTCAATTAAAACTCTGAGCACAATTACGTGAAAGTGTGTCTGGTAATACGCATAAGGTAACCATATTAAATGATATTTTAGAAATGTTGTGACCACGTCACTAAATTATTGTGGTTCGTTGGGGCCAGAAATAAGGAAACAAAGACGGAATAGTATTAAACAATTATATTACAAAGACAGTTGAATAAACATATACCAATGAACAGTTATTATTATTATTATGTCACTTTTCATCATATTTCGATTTCTGCTTTGGTCTCACTACCAACCAAGTCTGCGGGGAGACCTAAGGCAGGTAGTGGCGTGTTATGACTCCATTTCATGTTTTTCTATCTTCCCTATCATCCCCAGCATTACATAGATAACGTTTTCCTTAGTGTGTGGGCTGTACTTAATAAGACAATTTTTTGTATATCTCTTAAGCTGGGGTTTCCAGGGATTCTTTCAATGTGTTGTTTTGTTCCATTTTTTTATCATTCCAAGTGCACCTACTATCACTGGCACAACTCTTGTTTTCAATTTCCACATTTTTTCTATTTCAATTTCCAGGTCTTTATATTTTGACAGTTTTTCAAATTCCTTGATTGCTATGTTATTATTATTATTATTATTATTATTATTATTATTATTGCTGCTGTCAGAGTTATGATGGAATAGATTCCACTCACTGCTTCTACAAAGCAGAACTGGACGAGTTCATGTGTCATATAGGTGAGTTCCCATAATACCCCGTCCTAAGTATTAACTCCCCAAGGAGTTTTAATATATTATCTTTTGTATTCACGATGATAAATCCGTTATTTTTTCTAAACAGATAAAGTAAAGAATCATAGTATTCTTTGAATGTCGCATTAAGCCGCGTTGAAATATCGGAGCAAAACTGTACCTCGTTTGACTTTTTTTTTCATATAAAAAAAATCATTGAAATCCATTAACTGCACACAATTTTCGGCAAGAGACCGGCTTTTTTCTAGTCTGTCGAGTTCGTCATTTATTTTGGTAATGTATCAAAAACACATTACGTTATCGTTTCTTAAGGACTAGCTGGATATCATTTTTAACAGAAATTTTACCGCCATGTAGTTACCCAGTTGAAGGCCCCAAGAAAAATCTCTTTGAAAAATTTTTTTTATTTTTTTTTATTAAATTATTTGTTTCGGTGGTCAGGTTTTCTAGTTGTTGGCAAAATGTATTAATTGGCATGTCCCACAACTTCAATTTCTCTATCAAGTCGGTGACAAATAGATTTTCTGTATTTCTTTAACACAAACGTCTTTAGTTTTCATGTCCTTCCTTGAAATGTTACATTAGTGATAAGTTCTACCATAAGCTTGATTTTTTCCCCTGTGACTGACCTGGCCATTTTATTACTTTTTAGCAATGTTGGTGTTCACACCTTGTTCCAACTGTGTATATTTATGATTGTTAAATCTGAACCAGAATTCAACTGTATTTTAATATTTTTTAGAATTTGTACTTGAACGTATTTCCCAATATTTAACGCGTCTTGTTCATTGCTTTTGTGTTTTTTTACGTAGTTATTAAACATTTTTATCTCGCTCGACAATGTGATGACTTGTGCCCGAAAAGACAACAATTTAGGCATTTTTTTTTTATTTTGTTATGGGCAGTCGTTATATTAATGTAATAATCCACAGCCGAAACACGGGTTAGGAAACAAGCTGTCTCCTTTTCTTCGTGATTGTTTTGAATTAAGGGGAGAATCAATCTGTGTTTTCTTTCGGTGTACTGGTCTTGTGTGAGCTATGGCAGATTCGTTAATATTTTTCGAATCCTAGCAAACGCTTACGCAGCTCTGACAGTCTTCCGCTATTTGTTGGAGAGTAAGGTTTGGCTCATTTTTTAATTTATTTATTACCTTACGTATAGAATGTTTTTCGTGCGTAAATCTTGAACCCATATTGACAATTTACACGCAGTATTTTTGGGGTCTGCAAGGGACTTAAAGAATCCTAGACGTCCGTATGCAATCTCATGGTCCGTAAGAATCTTCGTAGCCTAGTTGTTGTGACCTCCTCACCAAGCGATTGTGGTTCGTTTGGGGTCATTAATAAAGACAAAGACGGAATAGTATTAAACATGCGTACTAGAAAGACAGTATTGCAAACATATACCAATTAACAATTATTAGCACGGATAGTTATTTTGGAATATATTTCATTCTATCTCTTCCGCGGGATTTATTTTAACTTTTACAATTGTTGTACAAGGCCAAATTTTTTGGTAGGGCGTTAGAAAGGCTAAGGCTAGTCATCATAAATTATCTTATACCGAGTTAATCAGAAACACGGCCCAATCAGCCTTTACAATGTTCCATCAACCATGAGAACCCATCCACCGTCAATTAATCTACCAAACTACCTCATGCATTCAGGGAACCCACAAAAGAATCCCCATATTATATTGTAAAATTTACTTTCTATAAAATATGCATATGTCAATATATAAAAATTTAAACATGATATGCAATGGCAGTGGAGAGGACAAGAAACGAAAAATAAAAGCATTTCAAAAAAATACACGGAAACAAATAAATTGATGTAAGTTAACCCGTCCGACCCACAAAATTAAGATGCTGCTGTATTCTGTCTTTCAGACAAAATCAAGAGGAAGATGGGAAGGAGAAAAAAATTAAATACGGCTTAGGGAAGAAAATTCTGAGCCACACAAAATGAAACAACGGGATGTAAAAAATGGGGGAGGTAGGTAATATCGAAATTGATCATAAAAGATAAAGCCGAGAACAGGCCAAGAACAAATCATACTCACATTAATTAAGTACACAAGATGAGACGTATCCTAACCAGGGTCGGGTTCCAAAGGAATCCACACTGATGCCACAAAGAGACCTAAAAGAGAAAATCAAGGCTAGCGCCGTTCACGCAAGCCCGGCTCGCCGCACACACTCACCTTTCGTTGAAATCGGTCGAAACCAATTGCTTCTACCTGTTCAAATCTTCATTTTGAGCTTGTAATCAAAGTATCATATCAGATCTAATGAGAAAAGCGCTGATCTCGTAACACTCCCGAAATGACGCCAAAACGCCTCACACTTGTTGTCGGTGGATCTCAAATTACGACCTTCCGTTGTTTAGACCTCTCTAATGCATCGGTCACCACATCGACGGATCTCTTCCTTGCGACATTCTGCTCCTATGTTCAGAGCTTCGGAAGACAACTTGCTTATCTTATGCCTAAATACCTAAACCATGTAGAGAATGCAAGCCAAACTCTCCAGAGCTATCTAGAGTTATTTTTAGAGGATCACCACCCAGCCCTTGCCCGGAGAACACTATCTTTAAGAGCCTTGAAACTATCAGAGTTATCTAGTGCGAGCCGTTGGATAACTTAGTAGTGATGGATATAATCCTATTCTTAAACTTTTCCCACCATTTATTCCCGATAACCGCCACCATTAGTTCCCAATGCGACATCCACACCAATTGAGAGAAAATCAAGAAGCAGGCGCGCAGCATTACCCCGATTCTTCAAGCCCCAGCATTCAAGCTGGCTACCTTGATAGACATTAATTAAGCCTGAAAAGGGGATAAAAATCTGCAGCTGTAAGCATCCGGCGCATTGTCCAAGATTTCTGGTGCCAATATCGGACGTAATTCGTCCGTCATGAAAGATATCTACGACGCCCGTAAGGTACTTTAGTTTAAAGCTCTATGTAAGGCGGGGTAGAGCAACACCGGGACCATTCCTACCCATAATTGAGCCATTTTTCGAAATCCTGTTCTTTAGCAGATACCTAATTGTCCCAGATTTTGAGGTTGCCTCTTGTGTTCCGAATGAGTGTAATTACACAGGGGTCACGCATGAAGATTATCGGATCCTCTGTGGAATTGCAGTCTACAAAGGTGAATTGAAAAGGTGTCTTAAGAGGTTCTGTCGTTCAGTTGACAGGCCCTTCTCTGTTTTCTTCTAAACCTGGCAGATGGCCTCCTCCTTAAAAGGATGTCTTTTTCTTGAAATAGTTGATTGGAGATATGATTAGAAAGATGAGTGGGATAAGTGCAGAAAAGGAGACCGTGAAATTTTTTGTGGGGTCAAAAAAGCTCTTGATCTTGCTTTCATAACTTGGTCTTTTTTTTATTTTGGGCGAAGTAGGTACAGAAGCTGATCTTTGTGGTATATCTGACTTTTCCGCCTTTCGGACTTTCTCTCTCAATTCAAATTCTTTTGTTTGCTTTCCTCTGTCTCCAATCCTCTCTTCAACGAGGAAGACCAGGATGCGGATATCTCCTCAATGTCCATTCATTTTTCACCGTGTAGGCATTGCTGCTGCTGTTCTACTGGTTTGCAGTTCTTCTCCTCCTGCTTCTTTGGGTGATTGCTGCTGCATCACTCCCTACTTTCGCTGTGGCGATGGATTTGCCAACCTATGCTTTTCACCCTGTGGGACACCCTGCTGTGGTGGTGAGATTTTATTTGTTCAGGGCACTTCCGCCCAGTCACCTGCCACTCGCCATCTTGTTTGGCTTTCTTCGTTGCTTTTTTGCCTCCTCTGTCATTGTTGCTGTCTTGAGATGTTTCGTTGATGGTGCAGGGTTTTTTCTTGGGAAATTTTGCCAAGTGGTCCGATGCACCACAGAAACATCCGTTATGACGAGGCAAATCAATACTCTTGGCACTTTGATAAACTCCTCACGGAACAATGTCACTTGCAGAGTGACATCTCCCGTACTGAAGCCACCACTCCAGTTATTACGGCCTAAACCTCTACTACCTGATCATGCTGGGAGGAAAAAAGCTTCCAGGTGGTCTTTGGGGATATCCATAGGAACCCAAGTAAAATAATTCGAGTCTTTCGGATGCCCATGTATTTCGGTTGGAGGAGAAGCTCATTTGTTGTTCGCCTCCTCTGCTGTTGACAAAAATAAATTAGAACAAAACTTCACGATCGCCCCATTATTTATTCATGTAAAAATACATTGAATTATGGCACGGGGCCAAAAGGTGAGGGAAGAGGTTGGTACTCACTAGCTATCCTATACCTATCTAAACACTATCCTGAACCATTCATTCATTAAAATTTGCACATTCACTAAAAGAACCCATCCATCACCTCCTAATCATTTATACACCACAATACACAAATTTACAAGGGGCACTTAAAAAAGGGGAAAAAATCACGATCACACCGCCTGTTTGTAGAAGCAAACCTGCTAGTTATATATATCTAGAATTCATGTGTCACATGGGAGGGTCTTCATAAAAATAATGTTCACTAAACTTTACATACCTATAAAATAGTATGAATTCAAAAAAACAACAATAGAATTTAAAGAAAGAAGTCTACAATCAAGACAGTATATCGGAAATACTGCTATTTTCATCTAATAATCTATGATAAAAATAGGTACCCACACTAAATCGCTAAAAACAGCATAGTATGAATAAAAAAGGCTCCAAACATAATAAAAACGAACTTTTTTCATCAATATATTTATAGTATTATTAAGAGGAAAGATCAAATTAATTTTAATTAATTAAAAAAATTTAATCCCTTCTAACATCTTGGAAAGTTTGACAGAATATTTTGTTTTGCGTTATCTTAGCGGGTAACCTCAACATTAGGACTGTTTACAATAGAAAACATAATGGTTATAACAACCACTTTTTTGGTGATAAACACATTGATTTGGAAATTGTCGCAAAAATCAAAAATTACCGGATTGTAATGATAGTTTATGTACTCATTCACAAATTAATTAAATTATTTTTAAATTATTTTTTTAAATATCTTAATATATATATATATATATATATATATATATATATATATATATATATATATATATATATATATATAGGAAAAACTACTAAAAATTTGTAAGTTTAAAAATGTATTTTTTGACAGTATTTGTTTTTGTCTATTACCTCTATTACCTCCAGGTAAAGCCATGAAATTTTAATAAATTTTACTTTGTTGCAGTTTATGTTTTTATTATTTAACCGCATGACCCATTCGGGAATATAGACTTACTATTTTTCTTTTTAATTCAGTCTCTCTGTCCTAAAATCTGCTCCGATGCTTAAAATAAACAAGGCAATAAAACTCTGATATTATTTACTTTGATAAGCTTTTAATTTCTTGAATAAATAATATAAATTAAAGACATCAAAGTCTGAAGAAAAAAATTAAATTACAGAATTTTTAAAAGATTTTTTTCAATTATAATTTATAAAGTTTCAAAAATATTTTAAAAATACTTTGTTGCGGATAGTTCATGCTAATGCTTATGTAGCATTGACTAATTCTGAAAAGTTATCGCGTGTCATCATGAAACGGTTACAAGATTGTTTTAATGTTATTTTTTTAACTTAAATTAGTGAACAAAAAAACAAAAGCGGGGATTTTTTTTAATACACTCTACATCAAACATGTTATTTGAGTGTAATCTCTTCGCCAAGCCGTAACAAATTAATTATAAGATGGGGGAGTCAATCAATATATGCTAAAGGATAGATTAAAGATATCTAGTTGTATTATATTAAGAAAAAATGAACTATCCTTTAGGGTATATTTTAAACAATGATAACAAATGGAATTATCTCGTTACGTTTTTTGAGCAAATTTAGTTTTGGGTATTTGATAAATTGTAATTTTTCATGTAAATATGGAAAACATGGCACATGTAAAGAATTGCAAGTTCTGTTTGTTTTATATTTTCAGTTTTTACAGTGTGGGTTTTATTCGCATCTTTTAATTGCCAATAATAAGTAGAAAGTGATGTGCTATTGCGATATGTTTTATTAAATAATCAAATGTGAAAATAATGGCGGTTTTAATAGGATTCTTGGTACAACAGATTTAAATTTTTATTACAGTGGGATTTTCTATTCTTTGTTAATTAAATTAAATGTATTTGCTACATGCATTTTTATGGTAATTATTGATTTTGTCGGAAGATGGAAAGTCGTTATCAGAAGAATTAATTTCCTTCGCAGTAGCTTCTAGATGTCCATGCAAGGGCTTTTTTTTCAGATAATTCATTTTCAAAACATAAAGCTTTTCAATGAAAAATGCGGTTTTTAAACTTTTAAAGTCGTAGGTATCTTTATCCTTCGAAAATTCATGGGGATGAAGGAAGAAATGTACTTCACAATTTATCCTTCGTATTAGGGATTTAGATTTGTGAACAAGTTGCGCGAAATAATCCCCTGTGTTTGTAGTTGGAGTGTTTTTGTTTTTTTTTAAGATAGATGTTATAACTGGTTTTTCCATGTTGCATACAGAAAAAGTACATGAGTAGAGTATTCAGCCGTAATGGAGCAGAATCTATCTAAAATTATTTATAAATGGAACTTTGTCTCTGTGTGTGTCAGTCTGTCCGTTACCTATAGACTCCAAAACGGCTGAACCGATTTTCTTTAAAGGACCATGGATTAGTTTTAAAGCTTTCATTACATTCGAGCAACGCCGGGTTATACTGCTAGTATCTTATAAGTCGTAAAAACTAATGCGTTGGCTCTCAACTGTTTGTAGTGAATTACTTTAAGAAAGCACAATAACGATGCTAATATAACTAGATATCTATAATCCATCACTTAGCATATATTGATTGATTCCTCCATGTTCTGATAATTCATTTATAACGGCTTAACAGAGAGATCACCCACCAAATCGACTACATATGTTTGTCGTGCAGTGTATTCAAAAAAAGAAGAAACTTTTCTGTCTTTGTCTCTTGTTCACTAATTTAAGTTGATATATAACGTAAAGAACACCCAGTAACTTTTTCACGATGATACGCGATAACATTTCAGATTTAATAAAGCTACATATGTATAATACATTTTATTTCATTACTTAAATAGAAAATCCCTGGGTGCTAATTCAATCCAAATCGCTATCAAACTTTACACTTCCAATCAAATTTTGCCTATTCATCCTGACCTGACTTTCTGTTGGGTCACTGAGACAATCCCTCCCAAAATCCCCATCTTATTGTCTGGATTTGGTAAAAGTTAACTTGCTTTAAGCTTCCATACCCAATCATTCCTAACAAAAAAATAGTTCACTGCCTGATGAATGTTAATATGATAGTACCGAAAAAAAAAACGACTCTAGTGTTGCAGTAAACTATGTTTTTATTATAAGTTTATAACACACACACACACACATATATATATTTCGCAATTATTATTTCTATTATAATAGCGTACTGCAACTATAGTGATTCAGTTTTAACTCCGAATCTTTAAAACTATTGACTTGCAGTATGTTTTTATTATTATGTAATTTATCATTATAAATAGATTTCTGCGATGGGCGCATATCTGCAGCAAGACCTAATGCAGGTAGTGGAGTGTTGTTATGAGGCACTTTCATGTTTTTTCATATCTCCTTAAAATCCCTAGCGTTACATAGACAAAATTCTCCTTAGTTTGTGGCCTGTACTTAAAAAAGCAATTTTTGGTATATCAATTAATCTGGGGTTTTCAGAGATTCTTTCAATGTGTCTTTTTTTTGTTCTATTTTTTATAATTCCAAGTGCACCTATTATCACTGGTACGATACTTGTTTTCAATTCCCACATTTTTTCAATTTCCAGTTCTTTATATTTGGATAGTTTTTCCAATTCTTTGGTTGCTATGTTACTATTCGCTGTACAAGCCATATCAATTAATAAGCAAGTATTTTTCTTTTTTGTTTTTAATAAAAATATCCGGTCTATTTGCTTCAATTTCTCTGTCTGTATAAATGTTATAATTCCATACAATAGTGAAATCTTCTATTTCTGTATCCGGTGCGGGGTGATGTTCATACCAGTGTGTGTTTACATATTTTCGATGTTTTCACATTGTCCCCATACTCTATCGTGGGGAATTTTATATTCATTTGGGGAAAGTACAGAACATCCTGAGATTAGATGGTCTATTGTTTCTTGCTATTTACCACAGACCTGCATTTTGAAACCACATTTTTATGCATAATATTTGCCTGAAAGTTTCTAGTGAAAAGTGCACAGCAAGAATATAGCCTTCAGTCTCAGACTTTAATCCAGGTGCACGTAACCACCGATGTGTATTAACTTTGTCAGCATTTCATTTATGATCACGTTCTCGATGGTGGCCATGCAGAGGTTTGTGTTGCCAGGGTTGTTTCACTGTTCAAGAGATTTATCCTTGTCTTTCTTTTTGATATTTTTACCGCAGTAGTTGGTTCTTGGTTTCTACTGTGCTTTTCAACAGAATCTACTAAATATAAATCTTGTTTGTATTTACTACCTTTATTTATTATTGAATATTTTTACTTTATGTTTTCATGTTGTTTGACTAATTCTATCATCCAGTCTTTTGTTGCTTCTATGTATGTTAGTAAGCCAATTGTTGTCTTGTATGACAATTCTAGCTGAATAAGACCTCTTCCTCCTTCTTTACGGGGTATGTATAAGCGGTCTACATCAGCCTTTGGATGATGCATCGTATGTTTAGAAAGGAACTTTCTTGTCTTAAAATCCATTTGTCTAATATCGTCTAGAGTCCAGTTCAAGATGTTGAAGCTATATTGGACCACTGGGTTGGCGACGTTATTAATGGCCATAATTCTGTTCTGACAATTCAATTCAGCTTTTAATGTCAGTCGTAGGCTTCTATAGTAGTCGTTACGCACTATTTCTATCATTTTTATGGTGAATTATTATTATTATATATTCTACTTCTATTTTTCAACTGGGAATTTTTTAAAATAAACATTTTACTATCAAATGTACTTTCATTAATAATCATTACTTATATATATATATATATATATATATATATATATATATACTGAACATTGCTCTAGGGGTTTATTAGATTTTTGATCAATTTAATTTAATGTGTATAGAATTGTTTGAAATTTGATTTATTTTTGTTTATTTCCTTTCCTTGTTCGGGATTTCTCTTGTCTAAGGTATTAGGTTTCTAGCAATATAGGATTAACGGAGATATTTGACAATTATATTATGTTGGCAGTTATATACCGACTTGGAAATCTCGTCAAATTATTATGGTTATGTCTTTGCTCCTCAAGGCTTTTTATGTAGAAGACGAACACACGCCCATAAACGCGTACACATATTTGTATGAGTGTGTCTGTGTTTATATAAGTATTTATTTTACATAGATAAGAAGGAATATGTGCATGATAAAATATGTCAATAGGTAACTACTTCAACATGACTAAATAAAAATCGCATGATAAAATCTTTAGAAGAAGAAAGCCAAATCTTACATCATAAAAAACACATCATTTATATAAAAGATAAATGAATCGTTAGAAAAATTAATTCATCAGTGTGATTTTCTCGATAACTTTATATTTTAGCTAGAGTCGTAAATCACCACGACTGTAAGAGTTGATGCTTTGAATCCATAGATAGACTTAAAAATGTTATTTAAGCGTAAATGTAAATAAGGAGATGGATTTGGTTTCAGCAATTGTTTTAATCATTTAAAAATTCAGGGAAATTTTTCAGGTGTAAACATTTGTAAGAATATTGCTTTTTTTACAAAAACCTCTCCTATTATTTTGCAAAGAAATATAGTCTACCAAGAAACCGCACCAAATCGAAAATGGGATATTGATTTTGATCGGAAGTATTCTGATATGTCTAAACTTTTTATGTGGTGGTGTTTTATTATAAAATAATCTTTACAAACAAATACAAGAAATATTTCACGAATGAAATAATTGAATTGTAGAAGTGTTATGTTTGGTAACACCTGACTTGTGTCCAAATTGTATTTCAACTTGTCAGTAATGGTTGAAAATATTCAAATTGACGTGTATATTTGAGAAAAGAAAATATTTTTTGTCTATTTTGCAAATATATGACTCCACTATATTAAAGAGATTTGCTTACTTCTATGTTTGATTTTATGCTGATTATTTTAGAAACACACATACACATATGTGTTTTTGCGCTTGTGTGTGCGTGAGTTTGGTCATAATAAAATTAGATCAGTACACAGTTGTGTTAAAAAGTGTTCAATATAGTTATATTGTAGAACTTTTAAATATTCTTTATTTGTAAACGAGTTAGTATGCCACCTACGTTTCTGCCATGTGGTGTCTTCAGACTATTTGCAATAACTGTTTTTACAGTTTATCTTTCTTTTTTAAACTCTCACGTAACGGTGATTTTTTGAAAGGCTCGTCTTACGGGGAATTTTTGAACGCGCAAGTTTTACAATTACAAAAAAATATAACATTTGCATCTATGGTTGTATGAACCTAATAGGTATTTTATGGTATGGTTGAACATAGTCATAAATTCTGTTCTTTCATTCAACAATATATTCTTGTTTGGGTATATCATAATCACTAACTTTTCTTCCTGGAACAGTCTACATATTTTACCACCGTTGTAAGATTTGGCTGTTTTCATGATACACCAAATTATGTCTGGTTTTTCCATATTTTAATTTCAATTTCTACGCATGGCTAGCCAATTTTGTACATTTTTTAGTTTTCTATTTTAAAGTGTTGACCAGTGATTGAACCACCTGGTCTTAAAAGTGTATTTGGTTGATCTCAAATATGTTTTGTTTTGACTGTGTAAGTCATGTACTTTTGCATTTTAAATGGCTTTTTTTGTATCATAAAGTTTTTGAAGTGTTCATTTATTTTTTGCCCCTGCAGTTGCATTCTTTATTAGTCCTCTTGCTCTTTAAAATGCTATTTAAATTTCTGGAGTTTTGTTTTATTATGAAATTTTCTAAATTGCTAGTGCAACTATAACTTAGCTTGATTGTATTCCTATTAAAAATGTTGTTTAATTCAGAGCTTAGAACTAATATGGGATGAGGAGTCATTATATTTTAAAAGAATTGTGAGTGTGAATTCATGCAGAAAATGTATCAGTGTATTGTCAAAGAAGACTAGATATGTCAAAAGTTTAAACCGGAATGGAATAAGACAGTAGATAATCTCTATATATAAAAGGCAATCTGTGAGTCTGTGTGTGACTATTCCCTATGCACGACTACATTTTTAAGACGCCATTCAAACATTCTATGGACACATATCTACAGGGAAGCCAGGCCGATACATACTTTTTGAGTTTAAGTTCAGCAATTTTCCATTTCGCACTTTTTGGCCAATGGGCACGATTGTTTACATTTCTTCCGTAAAATATCTAAGATCTAAGTTGGTTGCTGAATTACGTCACAGAAATCAAATCACACGTGTCAAACGTGACTAAAATATTTTTTATTAAAACAAAAAATGAGCCTTCATATTTAATATTTATTCCGACATTTTACATCACAGAAATCAAATCACACGTGTCAAAGTCCATTAAAATATTTTTATTTAAAAAAAATGAGCCTTTATATTTAATCTTTATTCTGACATTTAAAAAATTCATGTGGTCAACAAAAAATGTGAATATTTTCCCCCGTAATCTTGAAACAAAATATATATTTTAAAAAAAGTGTTTTTTCAAACAAAAACAAAATATATAAAATAAATGTGTCATTTTCTCCTACTACTAAAATGTTCTGAGTTGCACGAGCAACGCCGGACTATGATGCTAGTATATAATTCACGAAGAGTTGATAAAACATGAGAATGCTATAAAACAAATAAAAAAACGTCTTAAAGGGTTTGTTGATATAAAAAGAATACGAACGTAGGTGACAATTTAGAAATATAAGTTCTAGATAAAATAAGAGTAGCGAAAACTCCAGTTAAATAGATTAAATTTTAAGGTATATAATTAAAAAAAAGTGGTAAATATTATAGATAAGCGAAAGTAGTACAGTTGTTGAGAAAATTTTAGACAGATTTAAGAATATGGAAAATTGTAGGATGGGAAAAATTATTAATTTAATTACGTTGATTTAACAGGTTAGAATTTGGAAATTTAATTATAGGGATTTTTTAGTAAGCAAAAAAGATAGTTCATGTAACGATTTACATGTTCTAGCTTCTGTGAATATTTTTCAATTAACTGTAGGAGTGTTACATGCATCGTTATATTGCCAGTGGTATTTATAGAGAGATATGTAGAATTACTATATATATTTTTTTTTTATTGAAAGATAGTTTATACTGACAAAATCGTGTCCTATAATTATTCTTAAAATTCCTAAAAACCATGATGGTATTAATCATAAACAGCGCGTTATAAATAAGGAAAATAGCAATAATTTTCTCAATTGCCATAATCCCTAACGTAAGTTATCTTCAAAATAGATACCTTACAAATTATACCAAATTAACATCTCTACTACGGGAAATCCTACATTTACCGAACAATATATTGGTTGAAATAAGAATAGTGTTAGAACCCGATTTTGCATAATCTATCTTTCAGTAATAACCTAACTTTCAGTAATAAAAATATAATAATTCTACCTCTCTCTCTCTCTCTAAATATTGCTGGCAATAAGATTTTAATCTCATTCTCTCTCTCTCTCTCTCTCTCTCTCTCTCTCTCTCTCTATTTTTAAACGCAGTCTATGAATCTGAATATGCTATTTAAACATGAGACAGGCTGAGTTTCCATAGGGTTTTTTATTTATGTTACTATATTAAATTTCCTCCATAATATTGAACACTTATTAAAAATATATATTTTATCTTATGGTATGTCTATCATTTTATTTAATTACATTGTTTAATTTTCTTATTTTTAATTCTTTTAATTCATCCCAACTGAGACAATAAAATCACAAGAATATGTTTCGCTAAAACATTAGGAAGGAGTGAGAACAATAAACAATGATTAATAAAGAAGTCAGTAAATTATGATCGATATTAAACATTTGATGATCAATTTATATCAGAATCACTAGTTCATATATGGTAAAAATATTCAAGGCAAAGACGAATGCCAGACATATAAATATGTGATATGTAATATTTAATATATTCTGGAGAGACAAAATTGATTCACACGAGAGAGTTAGCCATCTATAATATCTGCAGATTTTGCAAAGGAATTCTTAAGGGGTTAAAATTCACTAACCCATTTATTGCTCCACTAAAAAACACATTTTAATGCATTTTGGGGACAGCTCTCAATTTGACGTTATGGAATGATCAGATTCAGTATTAGGACAGGTGGAAAGAATTATAGCTTCTGCATAGATACCGAGTTTAGAACTGATGACATCATGGCGCCATTTTTGGAGTACAACTCTTAACGATTATTTCAGTGGTTACAGATGATTTGTACTGATCCCTTAAGTTAATAGAAGTGCAATTTACTATGAAATTTCATTTTAAATTGATCCTCCTAGGGAAGCCTAAAAGATGTGTTCATGATTTCTTAAAAATTTCAAATAAAATATAGTTTTTGTGTTCATTATATGAATTTCTTAATAGATGGTAATATATAACATAACGATTACATTTTGAAAAATAATATCATGTGGGCATTTTGTCTTTCTGCCCCCGTAAAATGATAAATTTAGAATTAATTTATGTAACGAAACAGACTACTATTAGTATTTTGTAATATTTTAAGCTTTATATTTGTGATTTGGATTGCTTAGTCTATTCATTTCTGGTCGGAATGATTATTTTACAACTCTGACACTTAGTAAAAACATATTTTTCTTTAATATGTATATATTAGGTATGTATATATATATATATATATATATATATATATATATATATATAGTGACACGCATATGTATTGGATAGATGTTATTTTCTGTTATAACTCTACTCAGTCATTTTGCTTGATATTTGGATAAGTAATATCTCGCAAAGTCGTTTTAGTTGTATGTGGAAAAAAATTAAATCTCATGGTTGAATTCACTTTTTATCAAAGTTAAAAATTACCTTATGCAAAAGTATTGGATACATCAATTTAATATTTTATTGTGTAGCTTCTGTTTTGTTTTACTGCTTGCAGTCGCTTTCTATAGTTGTCCACAAGTTTTTCCACACCATTCCACCGTAACTTTACCCCTTTCTTCCTTGCATACTTCCTCTAATTGCTTGATATTTTGTGGATTCTGCTTATGAACTTTAACCTTCAAATATTCTACAAATTCTCAATTGGATTCAAATCAGGAGACTGACTTGGCCAATTGAGAGTACTAATACCATCATTTTCAAAACATTCCTTTGTACGTTTTGCGGCATGTTTAGGTTCATTGTTCTGTTGAAGCACGAAATTCCGACCATATCCTAATGAAGTAGCCGATTTCTGAGGGTTCTTCTCTTGAATCTCCCTGTACATGCTACTATTCATTCTACCATGGATAACTTGTAATTCATCTGTGTCATTGGATGAAAAGCATCCTCATATCATAATAGATCCACCCCCAAACTTAACTGTAGGGGTGGTATTTTGCTTTTTGTAGGCATTGCTATTTTTTGCCAAACACTTGTCGCTGTGTTCCTTTCGAATAGTTCAACTTTTGTTTCATCCGACCAGATTAACTGTTACCAAAAATGCATACCTTTCTTTTCATAAGTTTCGACAAGGTTTAATCGGTATTGGACATGTTTGGTTTTCAATAAAGACACTTTTCTTGGTGATCTTGAATGAAAGACTGCACGATATAGAGCTCTGATAATGGTATTCTTACTTACATTAATTCCAGCACCCTTAAGATCAGTTTCAATTTCGAGTAAAGGTGGTGTCTTTTTGCACATTTCTGCTGATCCATCTTGAAGTCCTCTCCTTTGTTTTTCTAGGTCTTCCATTTCAATGAAGGTTTGCTGTACCGTCGCCATACTTCTTATACTTTCTGATGATATTTTCTACAGTACTTAGTGCTATATTCATTTCTTTACTAATTTGTGACGTTCAATTATTCTATCTCGCATATCTCTGGATACCTGTTTAGTTTTTACCATTTTTAATCCTTTAATTGCAGAATTCACATCAAAGAGCCAAATGATTAACAGCACTATATTGTAAGCAATTGTGTGCTTCTCTGATCGGTCAGAGAATACATTCCAATACTATCAAAAATATGAATATTTAAAGTCTTTTAAAATACAAAGTTGTGATTGGAAATTTGAAATAAGTGTCATGTATCAAATAGAGTTGCATTGGTTAATTTTGAACTTTGATAACAAAAATTTTGATTCAACCATGAGTTGTTAATTTTCCTTCCACATACAACTAAAACAACTTTACGGGATATTACTTACTAAATAACAGGCAAAATGGCAAACATAAACTAGAGTTATAACAGAAAATAACATATATCCAATACATATGCGTATCACTGTATATATATCTAAAAATAGACATATTAGGGAATACGATGTTTTTTGTCGATTGACATTATTGTTGATTAACGCTATTCATGTACTTTTCAAAATTACAAATTTAAATTATATATATATATGTGTGTGTGTGTGTTTCTGTGTCTCCATTCTAACCAAACTTACTTCTCTGAAACTTTTGGTCTGTTTTCAGCCATCATTGAATCACTTGTGAATCATGATATGAACCTTTCATTTATGCAAATCTTATAGAATCGAAGCACAGTGTACGGCAAAAATTAGCGAAACTATTAGAAATTACGAACTCTTCTCCTCTGAGACACCTTATACAAATTAAACCACTTTACACAATTTTTTTCGAATTAATACTCAAACCGTTCGTGACGATTTTTATACTCATTTGGCGCAAGTACAGAATATCCTGAAATTTGATATTTTATGCTTTCCGTGTTTTGTCACAAAACCTACCTGTTGAATCTACATTGATATGTATAATATTTGCCTGAATGTTCTTCATAACAATACTCTTGTTTTGCACTGCAAGAATAAAACCAGTGATTTAGAAAGATGCTCGTAACCATCGATGAGTTTTAACATTATCAACATCAATTTTATTTGCATGTTCTGGACATAGGTTATACAGCGTGTCATCATGCCAGCTTTGTTTCGTCTGTTCAAGAAATTTATCCTTGTCTTTCTTTTTCATATATATAGCTGCAATAGTTCGTTCTTCAGTTACGTTTTGATTTCATACAGAATATATTAAATGTATATCAAATTTGTTTATCAGACTTTTTTTCATGATTGAATATTATTCTTCCACTTTTGGTTTCGTTTGATTAATAGCATCATCCAATTTTTGTTGTTTACATGCATGTTTGTTAGCCAATATTTGCTGCTTTGTGTGGCAATTGTAAGTGAAAACGACCCCTTTCACCTTCATTAAAGATTATGTCTTGACTGTCTGCATCAGTCTTTGGATGATGCACGTTGTTTTTTAGAAAGAATATTTCTTGTCTTAGAATATATTCGTCCGATGTTATCTAAATTCCAGTTGAAATTGCGAAAACTATATAGAACCGGTAGAAATGCATGGCTATTTATGTACATTATTCTTTTCTGAGGATTTAGTTCTATTTATAACAGTCTCAATCTATAGCACTGTTTTTGCACTATTTCTTTTATTTGTATGATGGCTTTCATCACACATATTTACACCTATCGGTCTATCAGCTTCTACTTACTCTAAATCTTTCATTGTTACTCCAGGATCTAAGCAAATAGAGAATATTTTATTGCGATTCTTATAAAATTGTGGCTTTATTCTCTAATCAGAATTAGAATCAAGAGACACCACTGAAATATTTTACCCTTTTCAGGAGATCTTCCAGCTCACTATCATTACTAGTATAAAACATTTGTCATCAATGTAAAACAGATGACTTACTTTTCTTTGCGGTATCTTATAGTCATGTTTCAAGTTGTTAAGTTGAAGGATTAATGCTATTAATGATATACAAAATAGTAAAGGAGACAATGAATCACCTTGAAATATTACTCTGTTGATGTTTATTTTACAAGAATTATAAATTCAATTTATATTATTGAAGTCAAATGTTGTTTTCCATATCGACATTCATTATTTAATGAAATTGATGTCGAAGCGTTATACCTTGTATATATTTAAAGACTATATTTTTATTGTTGTTATTATTAATAAATTCACTCGTTTTTCTTTTTAATGAAATTTTCCTTTGTTTTCAAATCATATACAGAGAACTGTTATTATGTTTATTGAAACATAATATAATCAAAACAAATTTATTGGATATTATTTATTATCAAAGTCTGCAGACCGAAAATTGAGAAACAAATATAAGATAAATATATTGCAGTCCAAAGAAAGCCTCTGCAAACAAGTTATTTGAATCAATATTTCGTGTTCACGAATTTATTATCTACTTTTCATGCTTTTTGAAGTGCCACTACATCCTGGACATGTATACACAGGAATGTATTATCATAATATATTCTTTTCATTCTGACGTGCATGCAAAACGTTTTAATAATTAGTGATGTATCATATTTGACATGTCCTAATTTAGACTTTAATCTGGAGATATTCGATGTCAATAATCAATTTTTTCACATATCTAGAAAAGGTTAGTTCTTTAATGTTCTTGCAGTTTACTGTGGTTTCACGCTTCTGGTTTAGAAGTTTATTCATATATTTACTAATTTCAATTTTTTTCTTGAAGACCAAAGAAACATGGTTCCTTTATAGATTTAGCTGTTCTTGCTTGTTTAAGGATTTTCTATTTAACTTTAGGCGTTTTATTTTCGTCATTTAACTTTCAAAAGTATTTGGAGAGAGACGTCATGTTTTGTTTTTCTTTGTTATTGAAGGATGAGAGGTGATTGTAAAATCGCTTTTTAAATACGTTCATGGTATTTCCGATATATACTTTTCGTCTTTAGGATTCTCCATGGATGAAAACGATTATATATATATCAAGGATTTTGTTAAATATTTATTGGTCATGGGGCATTGGTTTGGGTTTCTACAGTTACAGTGGTTGTTATTATGGGGCCGACTGTTATTAGTGTTGTAGTTATTTTTGTTGTGTGGTTTTTATATTTTGTTGTTATGTACTTTAACTATTTTTTCTAGATTATTGGAGCAGCTATAGCTTAGTTCTATAGTATTTTTATTGAAGATTTTGCTTACAGGTTTATTTTTAGGAAAATGCTTATATATTAGTTTAAGAAATTTATGTCCCAGTTTGAAGTTAACTGATTGATTAAAAGAAGGGTTACGCCATAAGATTTTCTTGTTTCTATTTTTGCTTTTTGAACTCCTGAATTTTTCCACAAAGCTAATTTTTTATGATTGATATCCTCCTTCTTTAAGGATTCTGTCGTAAATTACCTTGTGTTTATCAATATTTCTTTACTGGATGAGTGTGTGTTAATACAGCGTACTACTGATGATGGGATATGCTTGATAATAAATGGGGGGTAATTAGAATTGGGGTTTATATATATTGGGGTAGCATTGTTTTTCATGTAAGGTTGGAAAGCGTTCGATATTAAGTCTAATGTTATGTCTAGGAAGTCCACTTGCTTGATATTGGGGTTAAACACTACGTTAAGGCCTAAGGATTTTGAGACTTTATGAATTAATTTGTTAGTCTTGTCAACCTTGATTCAGTAGATCGACGTTCTGAGCAAAGCTGATATTAAAAACATGTACAAGTATTATGATTGAAAAACGATCGTCAATATTTCATTTTAAAGGTTTTAAAAGTCACTGGGAAGCATGATTACCAGCCATGTTTCAAAGTATTTTAAAAATCTAATTTTGATTGTGAATTAATAAAATCGATTTCGTTGTGAGTGAAGGCATTACTAAAAAAAAAAAAAAAAAATAAACACTGTGATAGTAATTTCCATCATCAATCAAGTAAAAAAAACCTGAATTCTACTTTCTTATATAATACTAGCATTTTGCCTGGCGAATCCTTAATAAGAAAAGTGTTAACGTTAAGAGAAATTTAATACAGTTATGACCTCACGCAGTTACTTATCCCTAAGGCACTATCAGCCTAATATCAAGTTTCCATTGCGGGATATCCCGTCAGGCACTTAAGGCGAACCATTATCAGCTTCCGTCTCTATTATATAGAAGAGTTTTTACACGAATGAAAATCACAAATAAAGACCCCAAACAAAACAAAAAATAGCAATAAAAATGAAGATCGCTCCCTTAAAAGTGAAAAATTAAAGAAAGATTTCATCATTACATCGGTTAGGCGAACACACACACACACACACACACACACACACGCACACACGCGCGCAACATGTAATCAAAGAGCACGCCTAAGAACGGTTGTCAACTTAAAGATACTCTATGTAAGTCAGTCAGAAGTTTGACACATAGATTTTGGATTATTCTATATTTACACCGCATATATATATATAACCATAAAACCTCATTGATCTATATTTAAATGTAGTTGTGGGTAAAACTACAAAGGGAGAACTACACAAAGACTAAATTTTAGAATTAAACATCACATTCCCACAGAAATTTGGAATTTGGACTATTCTTTGTCTGATAGGCTAACCAATACATCCGGGTCCTCTATTGTGGAGCACCTTATTAATAACAATAATTGGGACGTAGTTTTAGTGTGGTTACATGTTTTATCTTAACAGGTCCCACTTAAGTTTCACCTCGAAGTTTTAGAGGAAATCTACATTCAGTTTTTAAAGCCTTTTCTGGGCAGACAGAGAGAGCATATATTTTTTGCCTCTAACTCATATACATTTACTTTTTCTCCCCTCTCTACAACTTCTCCATTTTTGAAACGCTAATTTCTTTACTCACCTCGATCCGGCTTTGAAAAGCGATTAGCGAAAACTTTGGCCAGCCCGTTTTTCAATTTTATTTTTTATAGAAGATACCATAATTATGGGTGATAACAAAAATATGTTTGTCTTTTTATAGCAGTAATTAAGTTCTGTACCACTATATATATATATTTTTTTTTCTTCTAAATATACACTGTAAGTTTAGAAAAAAACATGTATATATATATATAAACATATACATACTAAATCCAAAAAACCCACACTTAAAAAAATCATCTTTAAATCTGGTCCTAACACATTACATTGCATTTAAATATATGGTTCTGGTATCATTCGAGATCTCACGTGGTGTGACGTCTTTTGCTTAACCCACATTCTTTACGTTTCAAATCTACGGGTCTGCAATCCAACTGTCAGACTGAATGTATCTTCGAACTTTTGTTGACATCCGCCGCTACGCGTGTCCTCTGATATATATATATATATATATATATATATATATATATATATATATATGCTTATGTATGAATATGTGTGTGTGTGTGTTTGCTGAACCGATGTATCTTTTCTTAAATTTTCTCTTTTAAGGGAGCGACCATTATTTTTATTCAATTTTTAGGCCTTTATGAATCTCATTCGTGTAAAATCCTTTGTAAAATAAAGACGGAAGCTGATGATGGTACGCCTGAAGCAGATCATAGTTCCGATTTATCATGAAATAACGTGTCTGCCTTAATTTTTATTATATATATATATATATATATATATATACATATATATAAGCAGGTGTAGTTAAATTTTTATAGAATTGTTATGTGTTCTTATATATATTTTTTCTTTTACGTACATATATTATATAAATATTGTTCAAGTGTTTTATTTAGCATTCAGTTATACTTTTAGCCATCATTAGGAATAAACTTTAAAATTAAGCCGAAACTGACAAAAAAGAGCATTTTTTTTCTCTGCAAATGTATATTAATATGATATGTAATAGATTTATATCTGCCTGTTTATATTTGGATTGAATTTTGTATACGCGTTAGATTTGTCGGAATTAATTTTGTTGTAAGTTGTCGTTAAATTCAATTCATAAATCGACTGGGATTTTTAAAAATTATTTTTTCTCTGTAATTTTAGATTGAATTGTTACATTCTCCGTCAATAAAAGGTTTTACTCTTTCAAAAGTACACGGTGAATGCTATAAATTGGGCATATTTATTGTGAAATTCGTGCCTTGCCTCCATTTTACTCCGCCTCTCTGGTCTTCTTTATATTTGCCTTTGATTAATCCTGTTTAATCTAGGAAGGATTCATTTCTGTTAGTATATTATTTTTTACACTATTTACAATGTTCGGACAGTTGTCCTCAACTTTGTTGCCGTATTCACGACGTTTCAGCCGTTATACCCTCCGATCTTGTTCACTTCTTCAAGTGACTGGAATTTCGAACAGAATCCTTTATTTTGATCACTGAGTTAGATTGATCTCGTTCCATAAGTTATGCCACTTCAAGATGTCTTGTTATCAACAAATATGAGGACGACAGTCCGATCAATGTAAATAGTGTAAATAATTACAATACCTCTCTCAGAAATATAGACTGTGATAATTATGTTTATATGGAACTCAAAGCAATATAACATTGCTTATTAGTAACAAGACATGTTGGAATAATGAATAACAGGCCGAATTGAAGTATCAGAGAAGTGAGTTGGAATTTTAATTGATTTTAAATGTCATGGTAATTTTCTTCTAACTTCAAACGTATGACAAATAGCAGGATAGATTGAACTCCGTAGCTTTGGGTAGCAACCGACGTATGTGAAGCTATAATTAAAAATCTCCAACTATCTCAGCAACTTGCACTTATGCTAGCACGATGGTTAAGGTTACAGATCCGAAAACATGGCTAATTAGTGTTTTGTTTCTTTTAGCAGAGAGAACATCCTGGATCAATTCCAATGTGCTTACAACCATGACACTTCTTTTAGAAAAAACAACAGTTAATTAACATTTATGTAGTTAAAAAATCCCTATGGCTCCCCCATCAACAACCCGTTGCCATCACCTTCTATTCTGAGGCTGGTTTGATATCGTCAGTGCTTCCGTAACTCTCTTTTTTTTACAGATAAGAGTATTGACCAGATGGAATCAACCTAATTCTCCGGATAACCTTGTCCACCACCATCCTGGTTTCGAATTCTCGGTATTTCCTTCTTCTAGACTGGTTAACACACAAGAGTGTCTAAACCAGCATTTCCGCTATTTACCCATAGCTGTGTAGAGAAGTTATGGATTCATCTATAATTTAGAATGTAATCAACTCGATTGGAATTGCTCAGTCCCAGCCGCTAAACTTTACACAACTATGCATCCATTATATGTTTAAGCATTGTAAATATTATTTTAAATGAAAGAAAAGTATGAATGTTAAAAGGCACACAGTAACAGATTACATATAAATAACAGATGTATAGGAAGCTTGGTATTTGTAGATATTTTAACGGGTATCGTCGCTGAAAACTGAATCTCTTAGCTCCTTTTACTTTCACTTGCAAAATAATGCCTTTCGGAAAACAGTTGGTTACTCTCCTCATTATCTAAATAATGAATAGATTTATATTGTTGATTAAGATCTTTAACTTTAAGTGATAGCCTGTTGAAGATAAAGACTATATTGAATATAAAACAGCATTTTAGAGAATGCTAAATAATTCCACTATCGTTGTGAAAATAAAAACTTGTAAAATCATGTAAAATAAAGATAGAGAAGTCGTGGGAAGACATAATCGTCTGAAAGTAACATGTCATCAAAGAAAATAGAAAACTTAATTGTGTTCGAGACAATACAGCATATAAAAGTCATCAAATGCGGATGGAATTTCATGAAGAAATAATTGTCTACGAGATTTGCTAACAATTTTCAACGAAGAAAGGCTTTACTGAAATTATCGTCGTCAAGTACAAGGTCACAAATGTAGACTGCCTACTTAGGGCAAGGCAGAATAAGGCAGAACTAGTTTCCAAAACAGCATCTAGTTATATCGATAGTTTAATGGTAGTATAATGTGGTACAAAACGGCAAAAGTTGACTAATCTGTGATGACAAGTATCAATACAATATTAGGAGGATTGCTTCGTAACGTCGAGGAAACGTAAGATTCCGCAGATGCAATATTCTACAACAAGCAAGAAATCTAAACATTTATAAAGAAACAACATTGCATGATTCATGGAGGCGCAAGTGGTTTCAAGGTTTGGAGAGAGAAGGAATAAGAAATTGATGAAACGAGTACCGACTCCGAGTAAAATATTATAATTTAACTCTGCATTAATCCATTAATGAAAAGAATACATTCTTTTTTTTTTCTAAGCAGTAGAATAATTCCTAAGGTAGATTCATCTCTCAAGATTTGGCTGACTAATAAGCTAGGAAAGTAGAACATTTAATTCAAAATCATGCTTAAGTGATTTTTTTATTATTAGTTTTTGGTCACTTCACCACAAGCAGATTAGGATCGTCACTAATGTGCAGTGGTTTACAATGAGAGAAAAAGAATTGATTAAGAATGTATTGAAGAATAGATAAAAGTTAATAGTTTGAAT
The DNA here is from genome assembly GCA_037127315.1 of Ascarosepion bandense. NCBI lineage: Eukaryota > Metazoa > Mollusca > Cephalopoda > Sepiida > Sepiidae > Ascarosepion > Ascarosepion bandense. Next base: position 6,204,273 of record JBBBDQ010029769.1, on the reverse strand, counting down.
AATGTAAATACTGTAAACACAACATCATGTCAGCAATATCCTCCTTGGTCTCACACTTTCAGCGGACCTCAAGTGGAATGACTATATCGAATCCATTGCTAAACCCGCTACTATGAATGTCGGTTCTCTGTGCAGGGCCCGAAGGATTATTCCGTCTGAATCTATCCTGCACATTTATATATCTACCATCCGCCCGTGCATTGAATACTGTTGCCATATCTGGTAGGGTGCCCCTGCTATTCTCCTCGGGCTACTCGACAAGGTAAAGCGGAGGGTATGTAATGTGATCGATACCAACTTGGCAGACCGCCTGCAGTCTCTCTCTCACCGGCGCGACGTGTCTTTCCTGTGTCTCTTCTATAAATACTTCCATGGCTTCTGCTCCGATGAACTTAGATCACTGGTGCCCGTAGGTTCGAATTTGCACGAGATACTAGATTAGCAACTAGATCCCACCCTTTTACATTGAAACCGATAAAATGCAACCGCAACTTCTACTCCAACAGTTTCTTTTCTCGTACTTCCCGACTGTGGAATTCCCTTCCACACGACTGCTTCCTCGGCGGCTTCAATCTCCAGGAGTTTAAATGTAAGGTCGATAGACACCTCCTAACACAATAACTCGCTTCCATTCTTTCAAGCACTCTTCCCATCCTCCCAACTACCTATCACCCCATTTCTGACATTTCCTATATCTAACCACTCTTTCTATTTACCTTCCCCTACGTAGCCCCAAGCGCAATAGTGGCAGTGGAATGCCTTGCTTGGGGTGAAACGATTAAAAAAATAGACAAATACTTGATTCTTACTTTTTGAAAAGGTATTATTGGGTAGACAAAATGAGTTTGCCGAAATTTAGACATGGTTCGTCGATTCACTCTAAAAGTGACTGTTAAGATGTTTCTGTATCCGCTTTAACATGTAAGAATATAACACGGCTGTATATAATCATGACAAATACGCAGAGCGTTTGAAGCAATCAAATTTAAAAGAGTTACTGATTAACACAACTGAATCAAATTGGTTTAATTCAAAGAGCATGGAGCTTCGAAATTAAACAGTGATTTAGTTAGTTAAATAGTTCATGCGAAACCCTCATCGTCGTTGTCATCGAAATTGCAATTAGTCTTATTGCAAGAACCTGATTAAATATAGCCAGCCAACATTCTATTAGGAAAATAATGAATCCAAAGTAAAGCGTTGTTGCTTTGAGGTATCCTGGTTTCATATAAAATGATGGTTGAAACATTTTGCCTACAAAACTACAAACATGTTGACATTGAAAATATATAGTTTATGAGAATCTCTAGTTATTTAAATATTTCTACTGTTAATTTTCTTTTCCTTCCAATTTCGTGTAGAAATTGGAATGAATAGAAAAATGAAAAAAGGATTTGCGAAGCCTGTTGTCAAGAAATTTGGTTTTACGATTTTCTCATCTGAATCTGATTTGTATTTATAGAAATTTACAATTAGTCCGTTTACTAAATATTTGGGAAATTTTCCTTTTAGGACCCGAAGGCCTTTACCCCTTCAAATCTTTCCAAAACATCCCTATTTCTGTGCAAATGTTTATGTTGAACGCGAATCGATAATTCTTTATTAAAGAAACCTACCTTTTTTTTTATTTTATCCAGAAGAAAAATGTGGAGCTTCTTGTCGCAGTTTATCTCACCCCCTAACCACGGTTAAAAAATGTTATTCACTGCAGACTGACTTCACGAGTAGATTTCCGATTTTTCGGTTTTTTTACTTGTATTTTGCGATGAATACGCGGAAAAAGAGGTCCTAAACCCAAAAATTCGCGGAGTAATTGCTAAAAAGGGAGTAAATAGAACGAATTTAGTATCCTACGCCTCATGTCATTCAGCAGTTAATCAAATATGAGAACGGTGGTAAGGGGTGATAACATGAAAAACATGAAAAACATGAGAAAAGGTACGCATTTGCTATAAACAATTATTGATTTCATTTCAGCATATAACATTTGCACGGAAATAGGGATGTTTTGAAAAGATTTGAAGCAGTAAAGGCCTTCGGGTCCTAAAACGAAAATTTACCAAATATTTTTGCAATTTCTTTTCTAGGGCATCTGCTATGTATCTAGAGTTTCTTGTGTACACCAAAGAATGGTTTGCAGTGATTGTTATCGTCACTCGGCATTTCGGCTTCAGTCACTTTTCCAACCACCGTAGCTTATTATTTTCTAAAAATACAGTTATGTTACTTCTGATTAACGTACTGTTTTGTAAATGTTCAAAAGTTTAAATGCAAAGAAGTAAGTCTTAATTCTCCGTCTGTTTGAATCCTGCTTAGCATCGTTTCAAGTTAATGTTATACGAAATATATTCACTAACAAAATTATATACGAAAATTATTAGCTCAATAAATATAACTGCAATATGTTTTCATTATGAACAAGAATTTATCTGTACAAGGAGTTAATTTAATTAGTGATATTACGAGCAAAATATATTAAACAAGTATATTAATCTTATCATCCATAATATTATAGGAACGGATAGGAAACCATAATCTTCGTTTATTAAACGGGAATTTTACGTTTTAATTTAAAGTTTTGATTTGTAATTCGAACAAAATTTTGAAACAACGGACAAATAATTTCTGGTAACCATTTGAAATTCGTTCCGAATGTAAGCTATAATTTTATTATAAAGCCATTAACACATCCACACATACATTACATTTCAAAAGACTAGAGGCAGCGGATCCATTTTAACAAAAAATATTTATCATTCTAGACAGCATTAGGACTCATACCTGAAATCTGCACCGCAATTAAAGCAATGATTTGCTCAATTATCACCTTTTGGACCATGGCCGCGTTAGATACCCAGGAAACTCGGATTTGTTTCAAATTCATTTCTAGGAAGCGTACGGTTTAATACATTCAAAGATTTATAAAGTCATGACTAAATCTAAAGAGCCAAAAAATAAAAAAAAATTACAAGTGGTTTCACATAATCCGTTTTTTTTTGTTTTGTTTTTCGCTTTAGAACTCATCGTTTTCATATCAAAGTTTGTAAAATCATCTTTTCTAAGATCAAACATGAAATGTAAGTTTGTAACTCAGCTTTTCAATATCAATCATGAAATAAACGTTTGCAAAATCAACGTTCGTAAATCCGATTTTTTAAAAAAAAGTTCATAAAATCAATATTTGTAAAATTACCTTTTGTAAGATCACCATGAAATCAACGTTTATAAAATCTATTCGATTAAACAAGTTTGCAATATGTAAGGTTAAATATGAAAGTTTAAATCAATAAACGTTCGAATGAAAATTTCTAAATGCTTTATTGAAAGTTTAAACAGAGCTAACGTTTCCACAATTAAATTATTGAAGAAGTGAAATATAAAATAGCATTATAAATACTGGCTAAAATTTTAAATTGGTAAGATTATAAGACGTATATTTGTATATAGGAAACATACCATATATATATATATATATATATATATATATATATATATATATATATATCCAAATGAATAAGAACACGGTCCTGAGTATGACGGTAAAATGCATTCAGCGGCAAGGCCTCTGATTGGGAGGTTGTGAGGAGCATGGAACCAGCTCTTAATTGCTGTTGTTCCCAGGTCCACTCTGACCCGAAGTGGTAGCACCTATTAGGGTTCAAACTATGGGTAAATAGGAGTCGAAACACTATGAAAGTATGAAAAATACTTTTATAGAAAAAAAATATATATATATACTTTTATAGAAAAATATACACTATTGAAGGAAAAATATTACCAACAATACTTTTTTTTAAGTTATTGTCATCGTACATTTTTGAAGGAAAAAAATTACCAGCAATAAATCTTTGAATATGAAACTAGAAGACATCTTCAGTTTTCTAACATAAAATAAAAAAGTTTTTCGTCAAAATCTGACTAAATCAACTTTCTTACTATAACCGAACATTAAAAAAGAATTTTAAACTCTACCTTTTCTGCATTAAATAACCCAAATAGGTTGATATTTATTTTTTTTAATCATAGCATCCCGAGCAAGGTGGTAACGCCACTAATGTGCCGGGGACTACGTAAGAGTGAAAAATTTAGAAGAGAGAAAGCCGGAAACCACATCCTAAACAGGGAACAAGGGATGAGCCTCTACACCTGTTCAATAGACGTGGGCGGAGTGTGAACCGGGCGATAGTTTAGTCTATCTACTCCAATTGAAGAAAAAAAAGTGAAGATGTGAAGAGAAAACCGGAAACCACATCCTAAACAGGGAAAAAGGGATGAGCTTTTCTACATCTGTTCAATAGATGTGGGTGGAATGTAGAACCGGGCGATAGTTTAGTCTATCTACTCCAATTTAAAAAAAAAAAGTGAAGAGTGGAAGAGAAAACCGGAAACCACATCCTAAACAGTGAACAAGGGATGAGCCTCTATACCTGTTCAATAGACGTGGGTGGAGTGTGGACCGGGTGATAGTTTAGTCTATCTACTCCAATTGAAAATAAAAGTGAAAAAAAAAGTGATATGCCGTTAAACAAAACTATTCGAAATCGAATAAGAACAAAGAAAATAATTGCAACGTTGAAAACATTCATTTAAAACTGTGCTCAACATAAAAACAGAGCAATGGTATTTTTATTAACTACTACGTTCGAACATGTGCACAAGATAGACTGCTACAAAATATCCTTTATGTACAGCAGACTTCATTTCAAGTATTATGAACAATTTTTCTGTTTGTGTGTGTTATATCATCATTATCTTTAAATACAACAAATTTAAAGTTGAAACTTTGCAACTGATGTCTATATTTGTCTGCAATTCACTTACAGCCTTAATTTAATTTCTTTCTCCCCCAGCCGTTTTTATCGGCGCTCTCCGTTCTTTTCTTTCTACATTTTCTCACTTTCTCATCTTTATTTTCTTCTTCACATTCTATGACTTCTCTAATTTTCCCCTCTTTCATTTCCTTTTCAATATATAAAAGTACAATTCTCTTTTTAAAAAATGCCAAAAAATTCTAGATCAAACACTGTAACCAACGTCAATATCTGTCTGCAATTTACTTCCGGCTAAATTCTAACATTTCTCTCTCAGCCGTTTCCATTGGTTCTTACATCATTTCATTTTCTCATTTTTTTCTGTCTTTTTCCTTTGTGTCTTTCTTTTTTTCCTTTGATTTCTCATCTTATTTTCTGATATTTTATGCCTATCTGTTTTTCCTTTTTAATATCTTTTTAGCTCTTTCGAAAAAAATCCAAATAAAGAAAAATGTATTAAAAGAAGTTTTTAATAAATCGTTTATTACCAACATTATTGTCTACAGCTATATCGTATTGAATACACCGGTCCTCGCAAGATCACCGAAGTTAAGCAACGATGAGACTGGTTAGTACTTAGATGTGTGACCGTTTATCAATACCAGTTACTATAATCGTAAGAACCAAGAATGGTCCACCGGTCTTCCAAGTTTAGAGTTTTGGCGCAGGGCGAAACTACCCTGCCCCATAAAAACATATTGTTACGGAAACAGTAACAGGTTTCTGCCCTAAACACCATTGGGTGTAACGGATGATGATGAGCATCATTGTTAACTACCTGATGAGATATTGTTGATTCAATGTCGAAACAGAATGTAAAATGTTGTATTAGTTTGTAGTTCTCACATGTTCTTACGTTATAATATATATATATAAACAGATATTTCGGACAAGGAATAAAATGGCTGTAGTCAATGTGGAAACATTTCTTACGAAACGAATGCGGGAAATATAATCTTGAGATGAAAAAGTGTCTGAATGCTACATAAAACCTAGGCAAAGAGTGATATAATCTAAAGAATAATAAAATAAACAGCAGTTGTGAGCAAGCTAATGTTTTGAATACGTGTTTAAACATTTTAAAAATACTACGGATATTCATTGAAATAAAATATTTATTAAAACTAATCTATTATCAATTATTATCAATAAACATATTCAATCTTTTACTACATCAAGTCATATTCATTCGGAATGTTTATTTAGCAGTATAAGGAAAATAAACGGATATCATTGGCTGTACACACAATATTACCCGTACACACACACACACGCACACACACACGCACACACACACAAACACATACATACATATATATATATATATATATATATATATAGGTGTGTGTGTGTGTGTCTTTACAATGTGTTTAATGTGTTTGGAAGTTAACACACACAAGTCTATATCTGCATAAACTTTCGACATATTTATTTATAAGTAAAAACGCATTCATTCTTAATAATGGCTAAAAGTATAGCCTTATATAAGAGTAATATGATTTAAGTTTTGAAAAGAAAAATCCATGCGAAAACCTTTAAAATTTCTAGAAAAATAATTATAATACCTCGTCAGTCATTTTAATTAAACCTGCATACAAGATAGATCTTTGCCCAATTACACAATATATATATATATGTGTGTGTGTGTGTGTGTGTGTGTGTGTGAGTGTGTGAGAGAGAGAGCATGTATGCGTGCTTTTGTATGCGAGTGTATACATGTGTGCTACTATTTACAAAGTAGCAGTTCAAAATTCCTATCCTTGGTGAACACGTTTAGGATTAAATTTTGCAGTTTATACAGAAAAAAAAAGAGATAAATTCTTTTTGGCCAGAGAATACCTTTAGTCCCGAGAATCTGCTCCAATTTGTCACTTTTCAAATAAGTTCGAGAAACACTTCGGGTTATAGCAATCATGTAATTTGCGTTTGATTGTAAAATCCGAGGAAGGATGCCGAGCGCGGAGAATCTTCAATAGAGACTCATCATTCCATTTGCCCTCTCCGAACGTTCTCTGAATTGAATCTATCACAACCCTCTTCATTTCAAATACACTCTTCCTCGCAAGCCGCAGGCTTATGCACTGTCGTCTAAGCTTGTTCTTGTTCTCCTTGCAGAAGATTCCTTAACTTTCTCTCAAGTGTTTTGTATTCTCTCTGCGCTCGGCGGTAGTTATTTGTTGGCCTAAACCCCTTGGCAATATTAGGGGATGCACACCTTTTTTTAACAAAGAAAATTTTATTTCAGTTTGTTTATGTTCGTATTGACCAGCAAAGACGATCCTGAGAAGAGTTAAATGTAAAGTACTAGAAGTAATAAAAGAGCGTCTATTTACGACAAAAAAGACGGCAAGAATCAGAAGGGGTGTAACTGCTAGCTTTGAAGTTGGTATAATGGCCGCTGGTGAATCAATTAAGTCCTGCTGTATCATAGATGCCCCAAGAAAAACCTGGACAGGTCAAGTACTTTCACTAAAAGTTCAAACTGCTCTCGTTCGTCGTTTATTTGCAATGTCTGAAATATCTGAGTAACACAGAAAAAGCGGCGCTTGTACAGTCGCATCAGAATTCTCTTTATTCAAACAAATTTGTCAACAGTTTTGCAAATTAGTTATATTTTTAATACATATGTGCGTTGTGGTGCATTGGATATCGGTTCGGAACGAGAAATCGGGAAGACGAGCTCGAATTCTAGCTGAATTCATTGCATTAACTTACGCGCAAATACCCTTGGGAAAGGTATTAATCCGTCTCTTCCTTCCAGTTCTGGGTTAAATAATAGAACAGATTGGGTTCTGTAGCCTTGGTCGGCAACCAGTTTACCGCAGAAAGCAATGGCAACCAACTGCGGGATAACCTTCTGCCCAGTCAGTCATGTCTCTTTCGAGACATGATCGACCAAGCGTGTATCACGTATGGCACTTTACTGACTGATCACCCAATAGAAGGATCGAGACCCTAAGAAAATAGAACGAATTTTAATGATGATTGATTGACTGATTCGTTTTCTACGGTTTACCAACCCTCTATATGTTATATAAATCCAGAAAACATTTTAGATTTTAGGAAATATATAAAAATAAGAATGGTTTAGTGATACAAATCTTTCTAATTAATACATAGCTGGGGTAAGAAGAGGTGGATTCATACCTTTTAAGGATATTTGCTTCTAAGTGAATATACCAAATACAAAGGGAATTTGAACTCTACTCCGCGATTAATGACAATTCCTAGTCATTATACAACCCAATTTACAACGCCTTTTATTCCTAATCTATCGCCCATCGAGTCTTTGACAAGGTTCGAAGTTGCTTAAACGTGCTGCTCGTACGGGAACATGTGTTTCAATGTAATATAACTATAAGCGTTTTAATGATGATTGACATGTGTGATATGATTGTAAGAGAAGATAATTTTTAAAATCTATTTGTTTCCCCAACACAAGGCAAAGAGGCAGTCAAGGTAGAGAATTACGGAATGAGGTTGTTGAAAATTGCTAACACCTGAATGAGCAGGCATTTTCTCGGCAATCTATCCCATAATTCCTACTTAATAAGGATATACGAAGAGTACGAGTATGATTTAACCCTGTAGAGCTAAAACATTTTCTGAGTCGAACTCTCTGCTTCGGGGCAGGCAGGAACTCAGACGAGGCTATGCCGAAGATCAGAAGCGCATTTGAGGCAATTGCACGAGAGCCCGCCCTCGCTAATGTGAAGTCTACGGAGAATTTTTGGCGCAGTGAAATCGGCTTTGTGACACTCCCAGCTTCTGTTGAGAGTTAAATACCGAGTATGATTCAGGGATGTGTACTTGATACGCTGGGTTTTAACTGTAAAGATCTGAAGAAACTAAGCAATGTTGTTGGTTAGAATAATTTCTATAAAAGTTGTGATAAAACGACGAAAGCCTTGCGATGCTTATGTAGGAAGGTGTGGTTATGAGTGAAAAATCATCACTAAGAATACAGCGTAGACGGAGCTGGTCTCTGCAAAGTCTTCTGGGGTTAAGTCTGAGCATCACCCTCTACTATATAACACTAATAGTTCATGTTTTGGTAAAATCATATTCTAGTAAACTATAAACTAGTAAGAGTAGTCAGAAACTTTATGCATCTATACAAGAAACTAAGCATACTTACAGATTATTTAAGGGCGAAAAGCGGTTAAATGGTAGAATTATGAGGATATCAAATAAAAAATTACCTAATATTAAAGTATTCAGACTTCCTATCCTTTGAATTAATTCCGCCTGGTGTCAGTTGTTAGGAAAATGTCATTCTTACTTCTAACTTTCGGAAACTAGAAAAAATAATTCGATCCTGTACATGTAGCAATGTCTGATCCTTGAAGACACATGACCCTCTTGATAACATTTCTGGCGATTCTTACTGTACGTTTCGAACAATTTCGCAAACCGAACAATAAAATTTGAATAAGCTGATTTGCTTGAAAAATACATTGACAAAACCCTACTTCGCGCCTTACTAATTTCCTTAATTTAATTTTACAGAACTTCATGGCAAACAATATTTTACGAGAATATTAATTTCATTTTTTATAATTGAAGAAATAAAATTATTAGGATTACTTACTCTTGAGCATGGAAAATACAACCGGCCATGCGTAAATATTTTTTTCTCGAGCCAAATTATATATAGTTATAGCCACATAATTGTCACTATTCATTTCACTGGAAAAGACTTTTACTTTTGCCGCACTCCGAATTTGCTTTATACTCATCGATCAAATTCGTGTTTATCTATTGCAAGTGACGAGAAAAATGAATAGATATCAATCAATAAAACAAAACCAGGATTGTTTATATTAATTGTATTGTCATAGATATTCTGTGTATTCTTCTTCTTCTATGTGCCCTGTCTTTTCAGGACGTAGGCGATCATGATTTTCCATGTCTCCCAATCACTGGTGGCTCTTAGTACGTTTTCTCATGTTACACATCGCAAACACCGTTCCGTCATCCACCTGCTCAGACCCTTCAAATATGTTATCCGCTGCTTTCCTCTGTCTCATTTTCCTTCTATCTGACCAGTCAGTATCAGGTTCTCCAAGCCCTCCTTCCTCATTGCATGTCCCAGGTACTTCAGTTGTCTCTTCCTGATGCTCGTTATTAATTTCATTTTCGTTGCCATTCTTTCCAACACCTCATCATTGGTCAATGATATCCGCATCCACCTTCTGTAGAACCGCATTTCAACTGCTTCAGGTTTTTTCTTTCATCTTCGACGGTATTGTCCAGAATTCACTGCCGTATTGAAGAACTGACATCACATAGCAATCTAGCACTCTCTTTTTATTTCTAGTGAAATTTTCCTCTGCGCTAGTACTTTACTCAACTTCTGGAACACGCCCTTCGCCATGCCAATTTGCCTTCGGACCTCTGTATCCCACTTTCCATCTCCTGATAAAACACTTCCTAAGTATTTAAATTATTGTACTTGCTAGATTCTAGTATCCCTCACCTTTTCGGATTGCCCTTTTTACTGATGATCATGCATTCAGTTTTCTTGCAATTTATTTGTAGTCCTTGTTTGTCACTCCCTTCAGCTACATTCTGAGGTCTTGTAGTTTTCTTTCTTTGTCTGCAATCATCACTGTATCATCTACATACCTCATGTTGTTCAAATTGTGGCCCCCAATAACAAATCCTGGCATAGCATCTAAGGCCCTCAAAATATTCTCGCTGTACAAGTTGAACAGATCCGGTAAAAAGACGCATCCTTGTCTTACGCCCCTTTCTATCTTTGTAAGTCTGCAGAAATCGTTATCTGTCCGTATGCAGCCAGTTTCCTGCCAGTAAAGTTTCTGTGCATTCAAATGCTTTAAATATTTTTATTTTAAAATTTCAGCAGGGCTTCCTTGAGAAATTGATGAATCTTTTTCCTCTATTGCTTAATAATCCTTTGTAAAACAATTATTTTTCTATTTTCCGTATACCATTATGATGTACTCGATCATGTTTCGCCACAATAACTTATCATTTGTAGCTTGTAATAATAGTAGCTTTTTTATAGCCTTCTCTATACTCGTTCTTCTATCTAACTGCTGATATTTTTGCTTTCGATATTGGAGAGACTTTGAGATGTCGCTTTCTGAATTTGATAAATGTCCATTTTTATCAATTAAGCGCTTACAGTTCGTCGTTGATTACGAACATTATCCATGGTATTTTCAAAATTATTATATCAAGCCTTATTTCGCTTAACTAAACTTTCTCTTTATATGTGCTACAACTGTACAACATACGATACCATATACCAGGATTGACATTACAGAATGAGTCAGAATGAGAAAAAACTTTCTGATTAATAAGGAAATTAAACATATTTTTTTCTTTACGACCACGCCTCATTTCAATTGAGATACTGAAAAACATGGTTGAGTTATACTCTAGACTGTCTATTCTTCAGCCTCTTTTCTTCAAACTCATTTGCTTTTGTCCATTAAGTAATATTTTTCTTTTTCTTGATTTTAAAATATTCAACGTGTAAAAATTAAGGAGGATGTCACAAAATTGAAATAAGAATTAGTCCATACATGATAACCTCTTAAGCGATCATAACTCGAAAGATACGTAAATTACTGGACTGAAGATTTCCTCGTAGGTTTTTCCTGTAGGTTGCCATTGGTTTTTGCCGTAGACTGGTTTCCAGCCAAGACTATAGAAAAAAATATGTTCTGCTATTTGACACATAGCTAAAAGACGTCTTAATACATTTCCCACGGGTATTTGTGCGTAAGTGAATGCAAGAAATCCAACTGGAATTCGAACTCGGCCTTTCGATTTCTCGTTCCGAGCCGATAACCACTGCATCACCACGAACATAACCATAAAGATTTATTTTACCCGATCTATCTATTTATCTATATCCAACATCAACTTTTTACTGTACATTTTTCTGATTAGAAATTTTGGATTCAAATGGAATCAGGATAACGTTCAGTTACATTTATTTCAAGTTTATTTTGTGTATAAAAATATTCATGCGAAGCCAATTTTCATAATTTTATTAATTGCGCACAAGACAGAGGGCAATAGAAAATATGAAATATATTTCTATGTTTCTACATAACATTGTTCACATATTAGTTTGACTAAACGCGTGCGAATGTATTACGTATACGAAGTATTATCTTTGGTTTATCATCTGTGCAGCATAGCCATAACATCAGCGAAATATAGCCTAACTGTGTCCAATGTATTTCATGTAAGTTTAGAACGGCGGTCGCTAACCATTTCAACTTCATGGACCATTAATGTAAAATTTTAAGTTAGGCTGGACACTCATATAAATTTAGAAATAAAAAGATAAAATATATATATATATATATATATATATATATATAGTAATAATAATAATCGGAAAATTTTATTTTATATGAAATTCATCCATAAAAGATAACAAATTTATAATGAAATTATTTAAATAAATCAAATTGATACGTTGAAGTTCATTCAAGTATTACACATTTTTAGTGTGATATTTGTTTCTGTTTGTTTGAAATCAGTTTGTAGATTTCTGCTCCAAAGATATCACGGCAAAACAGAGCTGTGTTTATTTCAAACCGAGACCGTTACCGAGATTAATTGCTGTGACAAATGAAAACATCTTTTACAGAAGTATGTTGTTGCTTCATAAAAATTGAAATAATGACCAAATTTATCTGGAGAACATAAAAAAAAAATTATACGGAGACCCAAAGGTGCGTGGACCCTCGGTTGGCGACTGCTGGTCTAGAATGCTAACGGATCCTAAACGTAACGCCTCTTTAATCATTGTCTTAGAGAAACGTTTTAGCATCGTTAATTATGACCCACAGTAGAGAGACTAACTGTGCCATTCGGTTTAACGTTTCCACCTGACATGAAGTTGGGAAATTGTATCAAATTAACTGTTAGGTCTGCTGATAGGAATTTGGTCCACTGAATTGTTCTAAAAAATTTTCCTAGCCAGAAAATTTTCTTAACATTTATAATCTCCTATTTATGGATTTGAAATATTGCTCACAAATTTGGTGTTGTATTGCTGCTATGTATTTACAGATCTTTATAAAACACAAAGAAAAATCTGCAATGTTATTCGGTACTGTCCTCTCAGATTTTGTCAATTTTCTACCATTATAATAAATCTTATGTAACTATTCGATAAACAGTTTCGTCTTAATTGTCCTGATGAGCATTCTTCTTTGGTATATTAAATTTATAATGAATTACTTGATTAGCAAATAGTTCTCATCATTTAGGAGCTAAAATTTCTAAAATTAACATTATGTCCTATGCTAATTGTTTCTGTTCCTTCCCGTCAGGCTTGTGGAACACGCTTCTGGCTTCATGTGTTCCAATCAACGTTCATCTTTAAAAAAATCTATCCTAGATTCTACGCTCTTTCTAATCTACATTAATGATCTCCCCGATAACATAATATCACAAGTACGTATGTACGCCGATGACACACCGCCAATGACTCTCGCCTCGATCAAAAATCTGGGGTGGGCGACAAAGCTAACCTTGCAGCCGAGCTTGGAAAAGACCTCCAATCCATAGTGGACTGGGGTAAGAAATGGCTCGTAAATTTTAATGCTTCTAAAACGAAGCTACTATCAATTAACCATCATAGACAACCGCACCTACCTCCCATTAGCATGGTCCAGGCTTGCCTCCCGAGAGTAAAACACTACGCCTCCTTGGTCTCACACTTTCAGCGGACCTCAAGTGGAATGACTATATCGAATCCATTGCTAAATCCGCTTCTATGAAAGTCGGTTCTCTGTGCAGGGCCCGGAGGTTTTTGCCGTCTGAATCTATTCTGCACATTTATAAATCAACCATACGCCCGTGCATTGAATACTGTTGACATATCTGGTCGGGTGCCCCTGCTATTCTCCTTGGGATTCTCGACAAGGTACAGCGGAGGGTCTGTAATGTGATCGATACTGACTTGGCAGACCGCCTGCAGTCTCTCTCTCACACCGGAGCGACGTGGCTTCCCTGTGTCTCTTCTATAACTACTTTCATGTCTTCTGCTCCGATGAACTTAGATCACTGGTGCCCCGTAGGTTCGAATTTGCACGAGATACTAGATTAGCAACTAGATCCAACCCTTTTACAGTGAAACCGATAAAATGCAACCGCAACTGCTACTCCAACAATTTCTTTTCTCGTACTTGCCGACTGTGGAATTCCCTTCCACACGACTGCTTCCTCGGCGGCTACAATCTCCAGGAGTTTAAATGTAAGGTCAATAGACACCTCCTAACACAATAACTCGCTTCCATTCTTTCAAACTCTTTTCCCATCCTCCCAACTACCTATCACCCCACTTCTGACATTTCCTATATCTAACCACTCTTTCTATTTACCTTCCCCTATGTAGCCCTAAGCGCAATAGTGGCAGTGAAATGCCTTAGTTGGGGTGAAACGATTAAAACAAATTGACAAATACTTGATTTTTTCTTTTTTGAAAAGGTATTATTGGGTAGACAAAATGAGTTTGCCGAAATTTAGACATGGTTCGTCGATTCACTCTAAAAGTGACTGTTAAGATGTTTGTTTTAATTCCCTTCCATATGACTGCTTCCCCGACGGCTACAATTCCCCGGAGTTTAAATGTAAGGTCAATAGACACCTCCTAACACACTACCTCGCTTCCATTCTTTCAAACACTCTTCCCATCCTCCCAACTACCTATCACCCCACTTCTGACATTTCCTGTATCTAACCACACTTTCTATTTACCATTCCCTTTTGTAGCCCCAAGCGCAATAGTGGCAGTGGAATGCCTTGCTTGGGGTGAAACGATTAAAAAAAATTAAATTTAATATTAGTCCTTAATTCCTTTATTTGATTGTTCTCTCTCTTTAATAATGTTTTCGTTTTTTCATATTCTTTCATGCCTCTAAACTGTTGTGTGTTAGTGAAGTCATTGCCTTACATGCCGTTAATTAACACAAAAAAATTCAAGTTTTCCATCTCATAGACAAATTGTTCTACACTGGATAAATGTTGATGCTAAAAATTAAACTGGTAGAGTCAAACCTTTCCCTAACGCATTGTCATGTAATGAATGCAAATTTATCAGGCGGAATTTCAAATTGCTAACATTACACAATCATATATATATATATATGTACACACAATATATATATATTGTGTGTATTTAGGAAGCATTTTTTCATGGATGCAAGTTTCATTGAATAATATAAACAAGTTTTGTCGATTTATTTTATGTAATTTTTTTTCATATCGTTGATAAGCTTAATACCATTATCGTTGAAAGAGGAAAGAAAATCACAGTATTCATACATGATTTACTTAATCCTTCCTGAGCTTTCGGCGTACATCAGCCATTTTCAAAGATGACAGTTGTGTTGGTTGCAATGAGCAGTTAGCGGACAGACGATAGTAGTAGTCGTCGTCTATTTTGTTTGGATGAAAGATTGGCGAACACGTGCTTGCATCCTGGAAGCAAAAATCTCACTACAGCTTGTGGCGTCTTGCTTGACTACGCGAAAGTGGAGGCGAGAAGTATTAATTATGGAAAGCCATTGGGATAACCAATCGCTTCGTCATCTATTATTGTCATTTGAGAATGTTTGTGGAGATTTCGTAATTTTAATTTTGTTCAGGTTAGGTTTAAACTGTTTAATGTATATGGCTTCGAGTATTTTTACTTTTTGTTTATGGTTTTCATGTTTAAGTATGGTAGTACACTACCGGCCATAATTATTAGGCCACCCCAGTGTTTTAAAAATGATGTATTTCATACAATTTTTTAATATTTATTTCCAAGTGAATGATTGTAAATGAAAATAGAATGGTTCTTTTGTTAATATTGCACAATAACATGTGCAGCAAATGTGTATAATAATTGCCTATATTGAAGTTTCATCAATGAAAGAATGAAGAAAATTTAGGGTGATTCGAACGAGTTTATCTTTGCTTCCTTGCCTTGTATAATTTTGCAAATAATAACAAAAGAACCATTCTATTTTCATTTGGCTATAAATACTAGAAATATTATGAAATATATCATTTCTTTAAAAAAAACTGGGGTGGCCTATTAATTATGGCCGGTAGTGTATATATTCTACAACACGCTAAAATTTCCCTTCTCTGATTCTATACGCCTATGGCTTAGGGTGTAGTTACTCCGACTAACAACATATCGGTCAAGATTCTATCCCCGCCAGAAGCAAGTGGATGTCTAGAGAAACTGATGAGCTGTGATACTGCGAAACAAGGTGGTATATGGCTGATGCATATATATATATATATATATATATATATATATGTGTGTGTGTGTGTGTGTGTGTGTGTGTGTGTGTGTGTGTGTGTGAAGGAAACAACAGGTAAATTGTCGCCATGTTATATTTTCTATTTCAAGCATGCGCTGCATAGTAGAGTATGATATATTGACCAACATCTATAAGAAAAAATGAACTCCATGAAACAATTCATTACGCAATATATTTGCAAACGCCATGCTGTACTGCCTGGAATTTACGCCGAAACCTCTAATACGATGTGCGTTGTGGTGCAGTGGATATCGTCTCGAGACAAATCGGGGTGTTCGTGTACCAGTTGAATTCCTTGCATTCACTTACTCAAAAATACCCTTGAGAAAGGTCTTAATCCGTTTCTTCCCTCCAGTTATGGATAAAACAACAAAACAGATTGGTTTCTCTAGCCTTGGCTGGCAAGCGTGTATCACATCTCGCACTTAACTGCATGACTGACAATAATACGAAAAATTCAAAGAGTTTGGTTGATAATCTGATGATTTGGAGACATGGATGTGTATAATGATTATTCCGGAGATTTTTGAAATAAGCATTAGTGTTATGACTCTATTAATTTTTTCACAGAGACTCTAACACGGATGTCTTTAACAAATGCCTTCAGAATGTAGTGCTACCCTGGCCCATAATTACAATTAAAATCTGTGAGTGACAACATGATTCTGCCCCATGTCAAACAAGCAGGGAATATTTTCATTGATCTTAGAAAAATTATTTCTCCACATCATAAAATAGATCTTGACAGTTAAATCTCCAGGCTACAATAATCTGGATTATGATATTGCAATATATATATATATATATATATATATATATATTATATATATATATGTGTGTGTGTGTGTGTGTGTGTGTGTGAGTGTGTGTGTGTGTGTGTGTATGTGTGTGTGTGATAAAATATAGATATGCTATATTTATGGATTGAATATTTCAATATAAGGGAAAGACCGTACGTAAATTCAAAAGTGGACATCGAATTCAAAACCACAAAGCGACAGTTATCTTCACTCTAGACCATATATATATATATATATATATATATATATATATATATATATATATATTAGTTGTGACAATGTTTAACGCCAAGGATGTTTTTAATTGCTTTTACTGATGAAATAGATTTTGGCAGGCTGTGTTTTTTTTTTTTGGTTGTTTTTTTGTTTTTATTCTAAAGTGTTCGGTATCGGGGTGTAGATAGAGTGTTGAGAGGTACAAAGAGTTCATCTCTTTAACAGAGAAAATTCATGCTAACTTCGAATGGCTGTTTGTCGTTATATTACTTTTTTTTTTATTCATTATGTAGAATATGGTATGATATTTAAGAATAGTCATATTTCTGATTGATTGATTTTTTTATATTACATTTTTATTTTGTAGTTTTATGATTTATTTATTTATAGTTATATTTTTTAGTGTATGCGTGCATGTGTTTTTTTTTGTTTAGTTGTGATGGGCGTTTTTGATTTCTCAATTCGGTTTTACCTTTTTTAGTACATTGTTATGTTTTGCCGCGTGACGATGTTTTTTTTTTGGTCAAGATTTTGTTTTTTGTATTTGTGTTTGTGTTTGTAAGTTTTACCTATTTATATTTTTATTTTATTTATTTATTTATTTTATTTTTATTTAGTGTTTGTATTAAATTTTGCTTTTGTCATGACTGTGTTTGTATGCACTTTTGTTATTCGTAATCATTTATTTGTGTGATTTGTTTTTGTTATCGTGATTTCGTATTTGTAACCATATTTTTAGTCTTGAATTTTGTAAATTTATTCTTTGATTCATTTTATCATTTTATATGCATATTTTTTCTTTATTGTTGTATGTGGAGCAAAGTTGGTACTTACTTGCGTGTCTACGTTTTCTTACTATCTCTTTTTTTATTTTTTAATTTGTTTAAAATTTTTCTTTGGTTTTTAAAATTACTTCTTGCTAATTTCTTTTTTAAGCATGATTATCAACTTCTGCAATTTTTTTAAAGGTCTGGTTCTCATTTGATTTTGATTGTAATGTATTTAATTTCTGGTTCCATATGTATTTTGATAACGGTAAGTTTTTTAAATATTTTTTATGTTTAATGATGTTTTGTGATTAGTAAATCTTTCTTTATATGATGCTTCTCTTGCTCCTATGTAAATCATTTCGTTTTTCTTTTGTAAATCAAACATCTACACAATGAAAAATAAAAATAAAATAAAGAAAATGTACCAATCATAAACAAGAAGAAAAATTATAACTAGCCAATTACAAACAAGGCTACTCCCAAAATACTACAGCATATTCGATGTACACTAGAAAAAACATAATTTAATGACAAACAACCCTGACGAGTTAGGGCACCAGAACAGTGTTCTCATAAAATTTCGAAATCGGCATGATTCTACTCTATCGAAGAGATAATCTCTTTGTACATAAACACACACGCACACACACGCGCGCGCACGCACACACACACACACACACACACACACACACACACACACACACACACACACATATATATATATATATATATATATTAATTTTAATCATCTCACCCCAAGCAAGGCATTCTACTGCGCCGGAAATTCAGTCACTTAAGTGCCATAAGTGATACACGCTTGGGCGATCATGTCTGTTTCGAGACATGACTGACTGGGCAGAAGATTATTCCGCAGTAGGTTGCCATTGCTTTCTGCAGTAGACCGGTTGCCGACCAAGGCTATAGAACCCAATCTGTCCTGTTATTTAACTCATAACTGGAAGTAATAGACGGATTAATACCTTTCCCAAGGGTATTTGCGCGTAAGTGAAAGCAATGAATTCGGTTGGAATTCGAACTCGGCTCTCCGATTTCTCGTTCCGAGCCGATATCCAATGCACCATATAGGGGAAATTTATGAGGAAGAGTGGTTAGTTATGGGAAATGTCAGAAGGAGGGTAGGAGACGGATGAGAATACCGAGGATGGCGTTGGAGTAGATGAAAAAAGAGCTTGAGAGAATGGATATTATAGCTGACGGGGAAGCAAGTATATGAAAGGAAATTCCACAGTGGGAGGTGCGATAAAAGAAGCTTTTAGAGTAGAAATTGTGTTTAAATTTTATCCGTTTCACTGTAAAAGGAAAGTTGCTAATCTAGTAGCTCATGTAAATTCATACCTACATGGCAGCAGTGATCTAAGTTCATTGGAGCAGAAGCCATGAATGTATTTATAGAAGAGGCAGAAGGAAGCCACCACACGCCGGTGACATAGCGACTGCTGCCGAGCTGCCAATTCGGTTCGATCACATTACAGGTTCTCCATTGGATTCTGTCAAGAACCCCGTGGTGAATAGCAGGGGCACGCGACCAGATGTGGCAGCAGTATTCAATACACGGACGGATGGTAAATTTATATAAGTATTATAATAATAATTGCATACTGAAATGTGGTAGCTATAACGTCCCGGTGTTAAAAGACCATAAGAAATGAAAACAAGGTCATCCAACTAGAGGAAATAAGTAAAATACTTTAAATATATTGTGTAATATATAGATAAAATGTTTTTAAAAATGAATAAATAAAATTGAAGAAGTGAAAACAAGGTCATCATATGAGAGGTAATAAACATAAGCAAAAGTTTCAGAAATGCAATGCTTCAATGGTTCAATGAAACCTATCCAAATGCCGACTGTGGAATCGATCATCTTACAGGTATCTTCAATCTAAGGTTAAAATTTGGTGAGTAATAAGCCTAGGGAAGCACACAGACTGCAGTACAACACGCACCTGAATTACCTCCGGAAAAATGCATTGAGAGTTTCAGAAAATCAGAAAAGAAAATTCGAAATGCGATGCACTTTAATAAGCGCTAATGACATCAGCAAACTTCATTGTTCCAGATGAAATCATATGCACAAAAAAATCGATTGAATAACTGATGAGATTCTTGACATGGTGCAAAGGAGACAGAAAACTATGCCAAGACATGGAACCGAATACATGAAACTACAAAAGGAATTAAGTACCAAATGCAGACATGCTTAAGAGGAATGGCTCGACAAAAAATGTCCTGAAGCAGAGAGATTGAGCAAGACTAATAAGGAAGACATGCATAAAGAAACAAGGGAATTGACAGGACAAAAACATGCTTCTCAACAGGATGTATAAAAGCCAAGGATGCACCGATCATATTGGAGAAAGAAGAAATACTCCAGCGATGGGAATAATATAGAAAAGGTAACTTCCAAAAGATAGTAAGCAAAGATGAAGACCAGAAATACTAAAATCCGAAGTGAAAGCAGAAATAGCCAAACTGAATAAGAACAAAGCAGCTAGATCAGACGCCATTCTAATAGAGTTGTTGAAAGCCCTAGAAGGTTTCGGCATAGAGAAAATTACGGAAATAATAAATAAAATCTACAACAGTGGTGTAATACCATATGGCCTGAGCAAATCAATATTCATATATCTGCCTAAGAAGCTAGTCGAATAAGAACTCCACCGAACAATCGGTTTCTTGAGCCACATAACAAAACTCATTGTCCGAATCCTTATGTATAGAGCGCGCAGTATAATAGAACAAGATCAGTGCTGTTTCGTCAAGGACACTGGAACAAGTAATGCAATATCTATGCTTAAGATGCTGTCAGAAAGGGCGATAAAAATGAAAAAAGACGTTTACCTGTGTTTTGTAGACTATGCTACGGTGGTCGACAATGTACACCACAATGAATTGATAGAAAAACTCAGCAACCTCTACATATTTGACAAAGACATCAGAGTAATCAAGAAATTTTACTGATAGCAAACCGCCTGCATACGGACAAGAAACGAATTCAGCAGATATAAAATAATAGAAATAGGCCTAAACCAATCTGAACAATCTAAAATACGCAGATTATTTCGTGCTGATAGCCGACATTGAAAGAAAAATACAAAACTCCTAAAAATGTTAGATGTATAAGATCGAAAGAAAAGACTGCAAATAAACTAAAAGACAACCGAACATCAGCAAACAAAAGAAACCAAAAAGCCAATTACAAGTTGGGATACTAAAATCAAGAGAGGAAAGAAATTAAGTACTTGAGAAGTGTACTAACGGATGACATAAAATCCGACACTGAGATACGAAGGCGAAATGGCATGATCAATAACGCCTTCTAGAAGCAGATCAGAGTATTAAGAGACATAACAATTTCATTAGAAACAAAGAAGAGAGTACTGGATTTCTGTGATGACTGTTCTACATTGTGGCAGTAAATACTGGACAATATCAATCAAAGATGACAGAAAGACTTGAAGAAAGGAAAATGTGGTTCTACAGAAAGATGCTACGGATATCATGCATCGAGCATGTAAGCCATGATGAGGGTTTAGAGAGGATGAAAACGGAAAGGAAATTAATACTGAGTATCAGGAAAATATAGTTGAAGTTCCTTGGACATGCAATGAGGAAAGAATGCTTGGAGAATCTGATACTCACAGAGCAGATAGAGGGAAAGTGAGACAAGGTTATCCACTGCTTTAGTGGATAAAACATTTGAAGAGCCTCAGCATAGCGGGGTTTTGGTGGATTAACAGAAGAAAGCCTCCTAAGAGCTACCAAGGAAACATGTAGACAAACATGTAAACAAATACTGGTATGAACATCAGCCAGCGCCGGTTACAGACATAGAAGATGCCACATTCTATGAAATTACACCATCTACACAGACAGAAAATTTTAAGCAAATAGGCCGGAGATAATTGTTAAAAACCAGAAAGAAAAAACTTGTTTATTAATTGATATGGCTTGTCCAGCGGATTGTAACATAGCAACCAAGGAATTCGAAAACAGTCAAAATATAAAGACCTGGAAACTGAAATAGAAAAAATGTGGAAATTGAAAACAAGAATCGTACTAGTGGTAGTAGGTGCACTTGTAATGATAAAAAAAATGGAACAAAACAATACATTGAAAAAATCACTGGAAACCCCAGCTTAAGAGATATACAAATAATTGTCTTATTAAGTACAGCCCGCACACTAAGGAGAACTTTTTCTATGGACCGCTAGGCGTGTTACGGGAGATAGAAAAAACATGAAATGGGCCATAACAACACACCACGAACTGCCTTAGGTCCTCCTGCAGACTTGGCAGATAGTGCGACCATAGCAGAAATCGAATTATGATGAAAAATGAAACAATAATAACAATTATTATTATAATATAATTATGCTCTACTTTTCTACTGAGCACATTTAAAAGTAAATAATTATGTGTGGAATATACTTTTATTCGTAACCATTCCTCATAATATATATATATATATATATATATATATATATATATATATACAGTACTGTGCATAAGTATTAGGACAAGAACTATTTTATCTTTTATGAGGCATATTGACAGAAAATAAAGAATTTAATTAATATAATTTTATTTTATTTGCTCAACAAATGCTTTAACAAGAAAAATACTTGTTACAAAATAAATTTAATATTTAGTATAATAGTTTTTTGCTTTGATCACAGCTTTCATTCTATCAGGCATTGACATCACAAGCTTCTTCAATGAATCTCATCGTATCTCCAGCCAAGTAGCTTGAAATTTTTACCAAAGTTTGTTTACGACGTAACATCAGATTTATCAATTCGAGAGGGGGTAATAAGAAAAAACTGAGTCATATCCAAGGATAATAGAATAATGAGTATTTCAAGATATCTTGTTTAATAGAAAATAGAAAAAATTAAATATAGCTTCTTTATAATACATTTCTTTTATACCTTGTTTTAAATAATTAATATTTATTTGCAGTTTACTTTGTTTTTACACTGTATTTGAATTTCAGTGAGGTTTTTAGGAAAATCACCCCTGTCCTAATAGTTAGCACAATACCGGTAGTGTGCAAAAGTATTAGGACAGGGATGATTTTAAACTTTATTTTGGTGCCTCATAAAAGATAAAATAGTTTTTATCCTAATACTTTTGTACAGTACTATATACATATATATATATATATATATATATATATATATATATATATATATATATATATATATTCAAACTGAACGTTTTAACAAATATTATGTTGCGGAGAAATTAAAAGGTGTTATCAGCTGTTACTATAAATATATAACGAATTCACTATGATGAATAAATCGGAAATGTAAAACTACCTTTCCAAGAATTTTGTATAGAAGACTAAAATTGTAATCAGAAATATAACCGTGTATTGCATGGAATTGGCTGCAATTGAGTGAAATAAAGGTTTTTATAAATATAAAACGAGTTTAAACATGAAACATTATATGATCAGTACAGCTCTTTATACATTTCTTTGGGGCAACTTGAAAATGAATTATAGACATGTGAAATAATATCGAAAATGCTGGAAAATATTAACGTTTAGCGGGGAAGAGAAGATAAATAAAACCTGTGCTTCAAAGATAAATTAATATTGCTGAAACAAATCGGAAAAATTTTCAAAGACAAGGACGAAACTAAGATCAGAAAGCAGAGAAAAATGCGAAATGTAGGAGATAGACATATGCGCAATTAGAATGATTAAACACTGATAAATTGACCATTTGAAATTTTCCTAATTAATGATTCATTTCAAATTATTTGTTGCCATAACAGCCTGTAAACACCGAGTAGCGGTAGAGATAAGTAGCAATATAAAATATCATTAAGCACGCACACACACACACACACACACACACACACACACACACACATATATATATATATATATATATAATGCAACCTGACGTATGCAACCACTTCTAATGTCATCAAAATCTGGTCGCATACAGCAAATTAAAATGTCATGGTCATGACTTATTTATGTCAGGAACGTATATTCACTCATCAGAATCTACATATTAGAATTTCACCATGTCATCTGGTCATAAATAAATAAGAACATAAGAAAATGGCCTAACTTTAAAGAAATATGTTCAGCATAATTCATTTAAAATTTTTAAAAACCGTATGCACAACTGTCAACAGGAAACCAAAATATTTATTCACAAAAAATATGTATTTAGTATACGGTTTCAGTATTCTCTTAGAATTGAGTGATAGTAAAAGAGAATCTGCGATAAAAAACAAAAACAAAACATACAAAATTCTGACAGCGATCGTGGGTGGGCGTAGAGAAACAGAGAGATAGATATACCCATATAGATACAGAGTAGATAGATACACAAAAACTAAAGAAACGAAAGAGATAGACATTTGAGGAAGGGACAGAACTGTGAGTTTCCCAATCTCTGAATTTATCCAAGTCAGTACAGAGACTGTAATAAATCCATTGAACATGTCAAATGCAATACATGTTGTACAGAACAGCCGATGTTTGACTGTGAGGTGAACACAGGCAATGTACATTTTAAACAAGAAATAAAAGTTTGATACAACAATACAATAACAAAACGATGAGGAAGTGTTCCTGGCTTAGTAAAATCAAAATGAAATAGATTAATCATTTAGTTTCTCCTAATTTAGAAGTTCGCAGTGTAAGATCAAAATGGATTTTTTTTTTCGAAGCCGTCGCTTGATCAGTGATTTTCATTCGTTGATGTTAGTCGCTCATCGCGTACTAGAGGTGGTCGTTGACTAAGGGTCAATTAACATAGAAAAACGGTCGTTAATATCAGGTGAAGGGGGTCACATACAGCAGGTTCCACTGTATATATAATTTAATTGTTTGAACATTATTTTTAATCGATACTCGCATTTGAGTGGATATTCGGTTTTTATTATATATATATTAATTTAGTTATTACAATGTTTTGTAAAAATTTATATCATTAACTATTTTTTTATGTTTCAGAACAATACTTATGTCAAACAGGATGTATGTTTAAATAATTTTTATTTATTTTAACATATCACCTGAAACAGAACAGTTTTCTTCTGATACATAGATATATTTACGTAGAGATATAATGTTTCTATAATGCATTGTAATGACAAAATTACAATATTAACTTCTATTCTGCATCAATCACACTTCATAAAAGTAAATGATTGAACAGTGGGTTTTAATATACGTGTATATATATATATGTATACAATACTGGCCATAATTATTAAGCCACTCCATTGTTTTAAAAATGATGTATTTCATACTTTTTTACTGTTTATTGCCAAGTGAATAATTGTTAATGGAAATAGAATGGTTCTTTTGTTAATATTGAACAATAAAATAACATTTGCATCAAATGAATTTATAAATATTAAAAAATTACCTATATTGCAGTTTCATTAATGAAAGAATGAAGAAAATCTAGGGTGATTCGGACGAGTTAATCTTTCATTCAATGACTTGTAAAATTTTTCAAACTAAAAATAACAAAAAACCATTCCTTTTCCATTTAGAATTATCCACTTAAAAATAATATGAAATACATAATTTATTTTAAAAATCTTGGGTGGCTTCAAAATTATGGCCGGGAGTGTATGTATAATAAATATTCATTTCTCTGTTTTTGTATTGAACACACTTATAAATTAATGATTTGAAACTTGCAAATATTTTCTTCGTTTCTTATTCACTTGATATATATATATATATATATATATATATATATATGTATATATATATATATATATATATATATATATATATATATATATATATATATATATATATATATATATATATATATATATATATATATATATATATATATATATATATATATTATTTGGCCTTATTATTTATGAGATATTTGTAGGAAAATGTATGTCATTCAACAAGATTGGACTCTGGGACTCTTAATATCATATGAAAAACCTCCAACTCACCTGTAGCGTCTTAGGTCTCTCAAACATTAATGATTTCTCAGTCTAAACGAAGTCCAATGAAGCCATATATGCACAATGTTCGAGTTCACGTAAATAATCATCTCTGCTCTGAAATGTATCGCAGTGTAAACAAAGATAAACTGACGATGTTGCAGAAAGTTTTGAAGATTAATTCAGTGTAATTAACAAATGTTTAAAAATTAAGTTAAATATGCCGTTTGTAAAGTTTTATTTCGTGTCCGGAAATTCCGATATATATATATATATATATATATATATATATATATATATATATATATATATATATATATAAACAAACTCTAGTCTATTCATAAACGTTTTCCTACAAGAATAGAGAAAGGATCTGTGAAAGATTTTCTCAAGTCCTCATTTAGCTTTATCCTTTCCATATCTCTTTGGTACAAGGGAGTGGTTACTCAGAGAAAAGTTATTCTCTAGCAGTGATGAGGTGATAATCAAATGTTTATAGTTAAGAAAACACAGATGATTTTTAAAGATCAATAAACAGGACTTTATTAAAATTGAAAGATGAGGAGGATATATTATTTTGAGTAGTATATAGTAAAGCTCAATAAATTTCTTATATGTAACGATATGTAATATGCGTGTGTTGTCCGCTTTTTGGATATATTGTATATTTACTTAGCATTTTCTTTTGAACACTGATAACTAATAAAAGGCGTACGTCTTATAGAATAGAAATAAATAACAAAACATCTATGGCATGCAAGTAAAATTCCATTGATAACTGTTAACTTTCTGTATTTTTCTATACATCTTGAGGTATTATTTACATTATTATTTACATTTTTTGGGGTTGCTGTCCTCAACTTTATTTTCATGTTTACCGCGTTCGGCCGTTGTTACTGTTCTGCCTACTTCAGTTGCTAATCATTTCAAACCGAACTCTATAATTCGATCACTGTGGTATATCTCTCTCATTCCATGTGCAAAGGTAATTCTAGTAGCAATGTAGTTATCTCCCTTTAGCACAAGTTATTTGTTCACATCTGCTCTAGATTGATATTGAACTCTCAAGGACTTATTGCTCAGTGGATAGAAGCGTTGATTAATTCAAGTGACTTGACTCAAAGGGTTGTAAGTTCAATACCAGGCTACAGCCGTGGTGAACAAATAACTTACAGAGTTTGTTAAATGGAGATGACTACCGGAAATGGCAACACAGATGGAATAGAAGGATATACCATAATATAGGTATCTCCCTTTAGCTTGACACTCTAAGTTATTTGTTCACCACTGCTGTAGCCTGGTATTGAACTTCCAATGACATGCTATTCAGTAGATCGATGCGTGGGTTAATTCCAGTGACTTAAACTAAAGGGTTGTATATTCAATACCAGGTGAATAAATAACTTGGAGAGTTTGTTAAAGGGTGATGACTACCGGAAATGGCATTGTACATGGAATAAGGAATATATACCCTAGTGATCGAATTAAAGGGTTCGGTCCGAAGTTCCTGGCACATGAAGAAGACAGGAGAGCATAACGACTGAAACGTTATAAACATAACAATGAAGATGAGGACAACAGTCCAAACAATGTAAATAATAATATAAGCTTTCTCCTTTTTAATGTATTTTGTTAAAATTCACGTAAATACAAAACTAAGTGTCGATGATTAAAAGATAACTGTTTGATTTTGAGATTCAACTTCAAATAATTTTTATAGATATTATATATAAAACGTAACTCTAGAAAACCGTTTTAAAAATAATACATCATTTTGTCTTTTGCATGTTAACAGGTTTGTTGTCGGATTTTACGTAGGTTTAGAATCAACTATTTCCATAGAATATTAAATCAATTATTGTTGTCTTCTGTTATGGCCATCATATGACTCAATATATAAAACTGATCGAAGATTAAAACCACAGTAATAACTAATACAAATTTTCTTCAATGTTTAATACTTCTCTCGAGTGAACAACGACAATTGCTTTATATTCCCAAGGGACACAAGCAAATTGATATTTTGTGTCCAACATTTCTATCCAAATCCTTAATCAAATTTATTTCCTATGAACGAATGTATTCATCGCAATTCTTTGACAACTTCTGATGTTCCAAATTTCTCAAGTTGAGATTAGTTTATTCTAGATAACTGAGATGCTTTTGCATTCAGACTGCCGTAATCCCCCTTTAAAATGATGCACAGGGGGGTATAATACAGGAATTTAATTGGATGCTCATTTATCTGAGGGAAACATGGTACAGGGATTCTCAATGATCTGCCATTCCTTTCTGACCGCCAAACTAATTTCATTAACCCACATCACGCGAAGCAATTAATGACATTTTTGTGGCTTCAAAGCTGATTGAAGTATCAAGGTGATTACACTTAACGGCCGGTAAAATGAAGCGTTCCCACAGGAAGCTAACATAAGCGGAGACTCAGTCGACAGCAACACTATCAAACCAAAAATGTGTCTATAAGTAATATATATATATATATATATATATATATATATATATATATTGAACAGGTGAAGAGGCTCATCCCTTGTTTCCTGTTTAGGATGCGCTTTACGGTTTTCTCTTTTGAAATCTTCTCACTTCTTTTTTCAATTGGAGTAGATAGATCTATCTATCGCCCGGTTCACACTCCACCCACGTCTATTGAACAGGTTAAGAGGCTTGTCCCTTGTTCCCTGTTTAGGATGTAGTTTCCGGCTTTCTCTTTTCCGATCTTTTCACTATTACGTAGCCCCTTGCACATCAGTGGCATTACCGCCTTGCTCGGGGTGATACGATTAAAAAAAAAATCACCAATACTTTATAAATGTTTTCTTAAAGACGAATAACGAAGTAGTGCCGTTAAGATTTGTGTCTAATATTTCTTGAGATAGTACAAGTTTTTTTGCAAAAAGTCGGTAGAATTTGCTAGAAAGTTCTGCAAATCCGAACCATTTCAGCAATTCTTTATGCCATTGAACTTCAGTTGTCTCTTCTTGATGCTCACTATTAATTTATTTTCGTTGCCATTCTTTCCAACACCTCATTGTTGCTCACATGCTCGGCCCATGGCATCCGCAGCATCCTTCTGTAGAACCACATTTCTGCTGCTTCAAGATTTTCCTCATCTTCAATGATATTGCCCAGATTTCACTGCCGTATTGAAGAACTGACATTACATAGCAATCTAGCACTCTCTTTTTTGATTCTAGTGAAATTTTCCTCTGTCTTAGTACGTTACTCAGCTTCTGGGACGCGTCCTTCGCCATGCTAATTTGATACTATTATACTTTATTTTCTACTAGCATATGTCAGATTTTTTTTTTAGCGTGTATATTATCATCATACCCGACGAATAGCCAGAGTGCTCTAATTCACTACTGAATGAGCGATGCGTACATGCCAGAGTAGCTACAGTTTTTCAAAGTCTACCATTCTTCCAGAGTGCTCAGTCAGTGTGTGAGAACATAAGTAGTCGTCCGCAGACAGATATATTTCGCTGCATCACAGCTCATTAGTACGGTTAGACTCCGATTACTTTTAATCCAAGATTGAAACCCGACCGAATTGGCGTCAGTCGGCGATTCTACCTCTGGGCTATGGGCGCTCGGTAGAAGAAGGCAAACATTTTTTAGCGTGTATAATATCAGTATACCCGCCGAATAGCCAGAGTGCTCTAATTCATTACTGAATGAGCGATCCGAATGAATAAAGAATGAAGAAAAAAAATTTTTACAACGTCCAAAACATTAATTTAAAACAGTGCTCGATATATAATATAGTGAGCTGTGTATATTTATTATAAATTATATTTTAGAACATGTGCAATTTTTTATATATCTGCTACCAATCGTACGTTTGTTTCGACATTGAAAGTACAATGTCTCATCAGGTGGTGTGGACAGGAATTGAAAGCCTCTTTTCTTATATTTGGTGAGTTGTGTGTGGGATGTTGGTGGGGGTTAGTGATAAGGGAATAAGACTTGTGAAATGTCCGTTTGAATTTTGAAGAAAGTGGTGTGGGTAGTGAATGTAGTTAATGTGTGTCTTGGAATTTTGTAGAGAGAATTTTGTAGGCAATGGGTGCGTAATACCTAGAATATAATGTAGGAGTAAAATGTAATGCTGTATTTAAGGTAATAGCTAAATAGGTAATAGGCATGTTTGTATTTAAGGTAATAGGTAAAATTTAATGTGTGTATTAAAGAACAGTTGTTATAATTAATCTAATTTTGTATATTTCACTTTCAATTTCGAAACAAATGGACGATTTGTAATGGATTTATAAAACATTTGCACATGTTCTAAAATATAATTCATAATATATATATATATATATATATATGTAGATATTAATCATTTAGTTTTTGTTCGTAATTAAATTAAATGTAGAATATCTAAAATTATATATATATATATATATATATATATATATATATATATATATATATATAAAGAGAGAGAGATAGAGATATTAATCATTTAGTTTAGTTTATAATTAAATTAAACCAGTACTCAGTTGTATTAAAAAGTGCTTAATACATATATGTTGTAGAACTTTTAAATATTTTTCATCTGGAAATGAGATATTCCCGGAACCTACGTTTCAACCTTTCGGTATCTTTAGGCGATTTAAAATAACTGATTTTCCAACGTTTTCCAAACTTACAACAAATATTTTTACGAACGTGCGACTGGAAATTTAAAAACCCAAAATTTTCAAAGTTAGGATAGATTTACTTAAGGATATTAAAAGAATTCCATCATTGTTGTTTATGATCCTAACAGGGATTTTTATGTGTGATTACATCCGGGCATTACTTTTGATTTAGTATATATTTTTTTTCTATTTGGAAAACAATATAATTGCTAACCTTTTCTTTTATGACACAATCCGCATATATCACCTCTTTTCTAATGTTTGGCTATTTTTACCATACTCCATCTTATATTAGGGTCTTATCTACTTTTCTGTTTTGATTTACACACGGGGCTAGCAATTATTATACATGTTTAAAAGATTTTCAGTTTAAATAGATTTCAGATTATTCCATCTGTTTAAAAAAAAAAACTTCTTTCGACCACAAATATTTTTTCATCAGCATCATATACCCCAGATTTGTAAATAACCCCTTTCTTTTTATTACAAATTCCGTTAAGCGTGCATTTGCTTTTGCCTCTACATTTTTATTCGTTATTAGTGATATTATTTTCTACTTTATTTTTTAAGCTGCTGCGGATATTTTATCAAATTTCCTAATTTTCTATTACAGCTATAACTTAAATTGATTAAATTCTTAGTGAACACTTTATTTAATTCTGAATTTTTTGGGAAGTGTTTATTAATTTAAAAATAGTTGCCTTTTTTTTATTTGTAAGTTAAACAGCGGGTTGAATCAAATAATGTTTTGATTTCTAGTTTAATCTTTCTTTTTTTTTACTGAATTTTGTATTCTAATTTAAATTTTATGGACAGTTACATTTAAAGGATATGTTACAAGTTAAGTTTAACAAAAGGACAAAAAATGATTGAACAAAACTCAGAGATAAATCACAGACTAATATATGATTTACAAAATACACCAAATAAAATATTTACAAATATACAATTTTTGTTGCATTCAAAACAAGAAACATAGATTTCACGAATGGCAAGTGTTACAAGGAGAAAATAAAAGGTAAGGTCAGTATTTTTACCCAGTTAATTTGGGAAGGAAGTTAAATGCTATACTTTTTGAAATCCTCAAATAAATATATAAGAATAATTTTAAGTATGGTCAATGAAAGAGTCAAAAATATGTTTTTACCCATATAGTTCCATGAGGTTCTCTTTCAAGTTTTAGTTGGTCGGCAAATTCTTATAGATTCTTTCGGCTGGATATAAATCCTTGAATCATAACAGGAGTTGATAACATCAGCAAACCTTGGTAACAACTGACTGTTCTCTGCCCAAAACCTATTTTTTCAGGGGCTGACACCTAATTTCCATATTTCTTGAACCTTTCGAATTCTCTAGATCTTACTGGAACATTCTCGACCGTTCTCGTACCTTTCAAACGTTCTATTTCTAATATCCTTATTTTTACGACTACATCATTAATGAAAACATTTTTGGAATAACACTTAAGACTCAATAGAATCCATTTCCATAACTTTTTAGACATTATTAACATTATTCTTATATATAAATGCATCCTCGTAACACATAATGTTTTCTCTTTTCATCAAATATTGATTTGTGGGAAGAATATTGTAATAGCCTGTGTTCTATTCCCTTGGGAATGCCTTTGATTAAGCTGGTTGGTTAGATTTACTAATTACGTATTTGAAGTTCTATTTCTTTTTCGTATCTGAAGGAACACTGCCAGTTTGTAGATTAAGTCATATTTCAATTTTGAGCAAGTTCCTTATTTGTTTTGACTTCTATCTCGAAATCTGGGTTTATATGTTTCAACAGCAGTTTTTTTTATTTATCATTTTAATTTTGTTGTCCGGTGCTATTATTAATCCGTCGTCTTTGTATAATCTGTTCCTGTATATGTATATTTTCTCTTTAAATTTATTTCAAATTCATAGTCTTATTTATTCTGAAATTTCGGCTTCGTCAAACGAGAATTAATTTGATTATACATTAATAGGAATTAATAAAACTAAATAATAACAGGCAACATAAAATCACTAAAAAAAAGAATGGAAATCGAAGAAAAACAATTCTACTTGACGAACTTTGCAAAACAGAAAGGCTTATAAACAAAGCAGATTTACACGAGACAGAGAGGAAAGAGAAAAATATTTTGGGTGTAAACAGAGTATTTTTGAAAACAGATGAAATAATCGCGAATCAAAATTTAAGATAAAAAATCTTCAAAATTGTACCAAACTGTGTAGATACGTGTGGATATTAAAACAGAAAAATTGAAAAGACCCTGAGGCAACATGGAGCAGAGTAAAAATAAGTCAAATCAAAGAATAAAAGTTAATCATTATATTTGTTTTCTAGAACCAAAAGAAATTACTGAATGAATGATGAGAAGACATATCCAGATGTAATCACACCAATAGATACATGTTAGGTTCCATGTTAGGATCATACAAACCTGGATGAAAGGGCTTTAAGATTCAATAGAAAATAATTTTTAAAATTTTCGGTTGTTGTAAAATTCCAGTCACATATTTGTAAAGAATCATGTTGTTCATTTCAAAAACGTTCGAAAAACAGTTATTATATATTGGCTGAAGATGCCGAAGTTTTCGAGAAATAACTCATTTCTCATTGATATATATATATATATATATATATATATATATATATATATATATATATTATATCTATCTATCTATCTATATATATATATATATATATATATATATATATATATATAGTCACCCGCAGACAGTTCTGTTTTGCTGTATCATAGCGTATTTGTACTGGCAGACATTCGTTTGCTTCTAGCCAAGATATAGGAAAAATGAAAAATGGAGAAAATAACCCAAAAGATTTAATCAAATTAATATAATATATTAAAAAACAAAAATATAGTGCTCAGTGGATATTATTCAGAGCAACATGAAATATTTAGAGGAAGCTCAAACATAATTATATGGTTATAAATCCAGATTTTTTTCAACAATTGTAAAAATTGCACACTGCTTTGTCAAACCAAAAAATCAAATGTTACATTTAACTCAGAACATTAAGAAAAATTCACAGAGAAGAAATAAGTGTAGGGGAGAATTAAAGGGGTATACCATTAGGGAGAATTAAAGGGGTATACCATGAGGGAGAATTAAAGGGGTATACCATTAGGGAGAATTAAAGGGGTATACCATTAGGGAGAATTAAAGGGGTATACAATTAAACATTGCTACTATAGAACAGGAAGCATCACAAAATTCGGAACACATACAGAAAATCACACATACACAAAAACATTTTAAAGGACAAAATATACAGGCTCAAATCAGTAGAATAGATATCAACATACAAACCACAAAGAGACAAATAATTCTAAGAGGCTATAGATACACACAATACTAAGACAAAATTACAAATATAAATAACCAATCACGAGAAGAGAAGCAAATACAAATTGTAAAAATGATTATCCTTACAGTCACGAGTAAATAGAAAAAAATATTTTTCAAAAATTAAAAAAAAACAACAAGGAAAAATAAAATATTAATTAAAAATTCACAATAAAATATTATGCAAATAAAGAAAAACGATTCATAAAGGAAATAAATCACAAAATGATGATATAGACAAAAATATTAATAATAGACTAAAAAGGATAATTAAGCAAGAAAAACATATACGAAAAAAGGAACCAATATAGTAAACAAAAATTAATACAGTCCCAAGTCATATATCAAAGAACGAATCCCACCTCACTTACTTGCTAGTTTTTGATCATGATGTGTGTTTGTTTTTTCTGTGAAGAGACCAGTATATATGAAACCTACGTAGCAAGTAAGTGGTGTGTGTTCAGTATTTTGATATATTTTTGGCTCTTCATTTTCAGTTCATTTGTTTTGATTCAACTAGAAGCTAGTTTACTGGCATATATATATATATATATATATATATATATATATATATATTATGATATTTATAAAGGAAAGCTCAACACGTCATTTCAATTGGTTATAAACTACAATTCATTTCTCTGTGCTTAATTAGCTCATTTCATCAGACCTTACAATATCCCTTCGATTTGGTACAAAACATTTTGCTTGAATATATATATATATATATATATATAAAACAGGGTTTCAGTTTTAACTATCGCCACGAGGATATGGATGAACGATTGTTTTTTATTAATATCAGATGAATAATTTAAATTTAATATTCTCCAGCATAATTCAGTTACAATATTATTATAAATTACTGTTTAATCATATCAGACTGAAAGTGACAATTTGAAATAATCCTGGGAGGTATGAATTAATATTAGTAAACATTGTTGTCGAAACTGCCTTTGAAAATTAGATTATTGAAGGTTTTTCGTTTTCAATACTGAATTCTTTGACTCATAGAATACTAGCATTATAGCCGGGCGTTGCTCAGGTGTAATGAAAGCTTTAAAACTAATCCATGGTCCTGGAGCTCGGACTCTTTGGACGTTGGCACGAAAGACTAAAAAGCAATAGCTGTTACCAATTAAAGTGAAACCGTAGACTGAAAGAAAAATGAATGGATGTAAGTCAAATTTTGATTTTCTGGCATCGATATCAAATAAGACTTGTTTTTTTTTTTTGAAAAAATAAAGAAATATTCGCAGATAAACAGACACACATAAACATCTCGCTTTATATATATATATTATCGATTTTCTGCACTATTGTAAGAACTGCAACCTGGAAACTTCTGAATATCGTTTCTTTGTCTGTGTGTGTATCAAATTTGATTAAAATCGGACCACTCCTTCCATAACCCGATTTTTTCGATTATCGATTTTCGTCATTTATCAGGAGTGTGTAAATTTTCTTATAGTACAACTGTGTAAATTTTCCAGAAAATCGGTTCAGCCGTTTCTCAGTCAATAGGTAACGGACACAAACACAGACAAACAAACACACACACACACACACACACACACACACACACACACACACACACACACACACACACACACACACACACACACAGAGAAATTTCCATTTTTAAATAAATTTTAATTTGCTAACCAAATTTAAAGATCCGGACTTACTTCAATAGCATTAAAGCAAGTTGATGGTAAACTATCTATACTCTATTGAAAACCGAATTAACTCCAAAATCTGAACCAGTATTTGTCATATTCAAACACGTCCACCTTCACTCATCGTGAGATATTTAACTCAGGTTTCTGCAATTTACAGCGGTCACTTTTCGAAATATTTGAATTTATAAAAATTGAAAAACTGAAGTTAATATACAGATTAAGCTAACATTTGTTCAGACCTCTGAAATGGAATATAAACCTTTATTTTTGTTTGTCCATAATATATATTGAAACGTGGGGAAAAACATCAGCTTGTCGTCTGTTTTGTATTTTTGAAGTGTTTTTATTGCAAACACTAGAACAAGTTCATGTTCTAGTACCATTATACCCGATCGTGCGTATTCCTTTTTGTTGCAAGTAACTTAGTCTTGTGATTCGATTTTTTTTATGTGTGCTGTTGTGGTAGCTCCTCTATTATGGAGACATCTTTCCAGCGGATGTACAATCATGTTATTCGCCTACTCTATCAGCACAGACAGCTGACAGACCAAATACGAGCCCGGGGTATAACAAAGCTCAGAAAGAATGCTCTCAAGTGTCAGTCAGTTAAATGCCATACATGATACACGCTTTGGACGATCATGTTTCGAAAGAGACATGGCTGACTGGGAAGGAGATTATCCAGCAGTAGGTTGCCATTGAACCCAATCTGCCCTATTATTTAACCCATGTCAGGAGGGAATATACGGATTAATACCTTACCCAAAGAGTATTTGTGCGTAAGTGAATGCAGTTAATTCAACTTGAATTCGAACTCGGATAACCGATTTTTTCGTTCCCTGCCGATAACTACTGACCGCAACGCACATTCTACATAATAAATAACATAAAATAAAAATATCGGCTTATACCGTGCAAGTTTTGTTAATTATTTCCTTTATCATTATTGATAAGTAAACTATTTAAATCTTTTTTTCTTTGTAGAAATTATGGATTTTATCCTTTTTCCCCGCAAGCGTATTTGTGTGTAAGTGAATGCAAGGAACTCAACTGGAGTTCGAACTCGGCTCCCACAGCGTAGATTTTTCTCCTTCCATATCCGATGCCACTTACGGATGCCATGTTCGTATCTTCCTTTAACTTAACTCTCTAAGTTATTTGTTCACTTCAGTTGTAGAAAGGTACTGAACTGAAAACATTTTGGCTCAATCACTTGAACTACCTATCGTCTGTATCCACTGGGCTACATTACATCCAGATATGTCCTCCCACAGAGAACGAGAAAGATCTACCCCAGTGTTTGAAGTAAAAGGTTCTGTCAATATCTCGTTCCATTCCACCCCTACCCAAGAAACCCAGACAAACAGAATATCCTACTGCTATCAAAGAGCAGACTGGGATTCGTTCCGTGACTTCCTCTGCGACGTCACTTGGGACAATGTTTTTAGTCTCCCATCGAAGACTGTGCATCAGAGGTCTCCTCCTGGGTGAAGCCTGGAATCGATGCATTCATCCCTGCCAGAAAATTTCAGCTTCAATCCTATTCGTCTCCCTGGTTCTAGCCCGCTTGCTCGGCCGCCATTGCCCACCGGAATCACTTCTTCTGGCTTTATCGTAGCCACACGTCGGACCAAAACACGCGCCTTTTCGACTCAGCTCGTAATAAGTGTAAAACGATACTTAACGAAGCTAAGATGCTGTTTGCTGCCAGAATGAAGCACCGCATAGCATCCTCCAAGTTCGGTACCAAAGACTACTGGCGCCTCTGTAAACGCGTGCTTAGCAATAGTAAATCTTCAATACCCCCACTAATAAACGAGTTTGAGGTCCTCACCTTCTCAGCGGACAAGACTGAATGCTTTGCCCGTAGATTCTTGACATATTCGACTCTGGATTCGTCTGGAATCCATACACCCGATTTCCTATCTAGAACTGAGGCCCAAATGAATGACGGCCACATCACGCCCTCTCTGATTTCTAGCATAATCTCAAAACTGGACCCTCACAAAGCGAGTGGTGGGGATGAATCCCAATCTTAGTTTTGAAGAATTGTGCCCCTTAACTCTCCTCTATCCTTTCTAAGATCTACAACCTCTGCCTATCTTTCTCCAGCTTTCCTGCCTGTTGGAAGTCTTCTTCTGTGGTTCCAATATTCCAGAACACTGGTGAACCATCGGACCCCGCAAATTACCGCCCCATCAGCAAAAGTGTCCGAAGCCATTATCAACGCCGAGGTCGTTCAGCATCTCACAGCCCACGGACTCCTCTCGGACAAACAGTATGGCTTGCGCTTCACCAGGTCTACTGCTGATATGCTAACGACCATTACCGAGTACATATACCAGGCTCTCGACAAGAATGATGAAGCCCGAACTGTCGCCTTGGATATCTCTAAAGCATACGACAGAGACTGGTATGCCGGCCTTCTACGGAAACTGCGAAGCTATGGCATAACTGGACTTTTGTTGGACTTAATCCGGTCTTTCCTCTCTTACCACACACTGAAGGTGGTATTAAACGGACATGCCTCCCAGAACTACCAGACAAACGCGGGTGTACCCCAAGTCTCTATCCTAGGTCCTACGCTCTTTCTAATCTATATCAATGATCTCCCCGACGCCATAAGATCACAAGTAGGCATGTACGCCGATGATACCACAGTTTACTCTCGCCTCGATCAAAAATCTGGTGTTGGTGACAAGGCGAACCTCGCTGCCGAGCTTGAGAAGGACCTCTAATCCGTGGTGGATTGGGGTAAGAAATGGGTCGTAAAGTTCAATTCTTCCAAAACGAATCTGCTGTCAATTAACCACCACAGACAACCGCACCTCCCTCCCATTAGTATGGAACAGGCTTGCCTCCCAGAAAGTAAATCACTACGCCTGCTCGGCCTGACACTCTCAGCGGACCTCAAGTGAAATGACTACGTCGAATCCATTTCTAAATCCGCAGCTATGAAAGTCGGCTCTCTGTGCAGGGCCCGGAAATTCTTTCAGGCTGAATCTATCCTACAATTATATAAATCCACCATCCGCTCGTATATTGAGTACTGCTGCCACATCTGGTCGGTTGCCGTTTCTATTCTCCTCGGGATTCTTTACAAAATACAGCGAAGAATCTGTAATGTGATTCATACCGACTTGGCTGACTGCCTGCAGTATCTCTCTCACCGGCGTGACGTGGCTTCCTCGTGCCTCTTCTGTAAATACTTTCATGGCTTCTGCTCTGACGAATTTAAATCACTGGTGCCCCCTAGATGTGAATTTGCACGAGATACTAGATTGGCAACAAGGTCCCACCCTTTTACAGTGAAACCGATGAAATGTAACCGCAATTTCTACTCCAACAGCTTCTTTCCTCGCACTTCCCGCCTGTGGAATTCCCTACCACATGCTTGCTTCCCTGACGGCTACAACCTCCAGGAGTTTAAATGTAAGGTCAATAGACACATCCTAACACACTAACCCACACCCACTCTCTCCACCTCTCTCCCTATATACATCCTAAGTCGTCTACCACCCTCCTTCTGACATTTCCCATACCCAATCTCTCTATGTAACCCCCTGCGCTATAGTGGCAGTGGAATGCCTTGCTTGGGGTGACACGATTAAAAAAAAACAATAGAAAAAGGCCAGAGCGTACAACGAATGTAAAGTGGTAAACATGGCAATGGAAATGAAGACAACAGCCCGAACAACGTAAACAATGTAAATACTACTTCATCTCAGAAGTATAACAAATACTTTTTAAATTTTTTTGGCAAATAATCTCTCAGTGTAATAGCTCATTACACAAAATTACGAGACTGTACTGAGCTTAGTAAACTTCTTTACAGTTTTTGGGAGAGATTACATAATCTAGCGAGGTTAATTCTGTGAACCAAGCCAGTACGCCCAAACACATGTACGACTTACGTGTGATGACAATGATGATTGTCATCTGACAAGTCCCATCTTACAATGCTTGGGTCAAACCTTATTTTAATTGTCAGACCCTTTCTAAAGGGAACATTTAGACGTTGGGTTCGCATCTTCATGATGATAACAGCAGAAAGTCAATTATCAAATTGTCTATTTTGAAATTGAACCTGGATCCCATTGTTTGAAAAATAACATACTTATAGGAATATCGCTTGTCGTAGAGTCATTTTCGAAGTCACGAAATTTTATATTTTTGCTTATTAAGATTGAACCTTCGTTGCCTTCCATATATACTAAGCAATGTAGAAGAAGTAACTATTCTAAACTGGTGAACGGTAAGCAATGCTCAGTTATATACTTCAATCTTTAGGATGCTTTTAAATTTCATGGACATTGTATTAGTTACAGATCATAGAAATTTAATTTAATAATGCTACAATCCTAGCCCATATATTTGATACGAACATTGAGAATAAAGAGGTTTTAATATTGTATTTACAGTTTTCATAATGAATTTTCCGGATTTGTGTCATCTATATACAGTTGAAAATTGTTGAGCTCAGCTCAGCTATCGATAAAAATTAGAGACAAAAATATACTCCTGAGAGTGCCTGCATTAAACAAATGATCTAGAAGAGTAGCCGTTCAAATCAACCTTCATCTTGCGATTGGATAATAAAAAGAAAATCAAATAAAAAAATTTATCCTGAAAATCCATAATCTTTAAACTTGTCTTGAGTTACCTGCTAACAGCGGAAAGAAATATTTCTTGACTTAATCTGTTGACGGAGGAACCTTGAAGCCTTTCTTCAATTAAATTTTTGGAACTTGAACACAACTTTCTGAATTCCTATCCAGCTTACCGATTATATTTCCTGTATATTAACAATTTGGCTAAAGCAGAATCATATTTACATTTATTTTATTTAAAGCAGTTGTTGATTTTTCTCACACTTTTCCGTTATTATCTATGAACCGAAACCAGAAAAAATCTCTATATCCGAAATGAAAACTACAAATAGTTAGCTAGGTATAATCTTTCTTCAAGGAAACTTCCTTTTTCTTCGAACTTTCCTATACTAGAATCGTCCATTAAGTTAAGATAATCCTATAGCCACTCAAGGAAAATTGCTATTTTTCCTGTTCTATTTTACGAAGAAATATTCCAAATAGCGTAGACATCGAGATTAGTGTCCATTACTTATCTAGATTTTTTATACGCATTTTCTTGTTAGAGCATTTTCAACCATTTTCACTTTCTTCTTCATGTTCCGTTCTTCTATTCTTTTTCACCATTTGTAACTCCGAAAAAAATCTCTTGTTTACGAAACTGTTGCCTTTGGAAGAAACGCATACTTTATTTCTGCTTCCTCCCTGGTGCATTTTCTGGACTTAAATATAATACGAACGTAATCCCAAATGTATTAACAAGCTTTTACCAAATAATTTAAATATATATTACTATAGTTAATGCAAACCTCTAGGCAGATATTACTTTTTTTCAGGAAAATTGTTATTTATAAAAAAAAATATAATTCTCAGTAGTTTCTACAGATTTCTAAATATTCTTGTTTTACTTAACTATCTCAAGTTAATTATATACTTTTTTTTTAAATTTATCTATATTGCGTGATTTTTTTCTTTTTTAAATTCTTTCGTTTTTCATTTCAGGTTTTGTGGGCAGTTTGAGATTTTTTCCTCGCACATCTTGTAAATTTCGAGGGGAAAGTTTTATTTCTTGATTGTTTCTCTTTGTTTCGTTTCGTTTTTCATCCTGAATTTAAGCAATTTCACAGCGTTTGCAAGTGTATCGCCTTCTTTTACATGAAATAATCAATATAACAA
Organism: Ascarosepion bandense; assembly: GCA_037127315.1. Classification (NCBI taxonomy): domain Eukaryota; kingdom Metazoa; phylum Mollusca; class Cephalopoda; order Sepiida; family Sepiidae; genus Ascarosepion; species Ascarosepion bandense. Next base: position 6,162,915 of record JBBBDQ010029769.1, on the reverse strand, counting down.
TTTCAGAGAATATTTACAATTTTTTTCTATTCACTTTGAACAGCTACCTCCGCATAAAGGAAAAATAGAGTAAATAAATTCTCTAATATGGGGTATGTATTCCTGCTCATTTAATAAAGCTGATTTTTTTCTCTAAATTTCTATGCATATTTGTAAACTCTATTTTGAATCACTTCATTTATCGACAGTAATCTAGTAATTTCAAGATAAGATGCCATATTTCTAAGTATACGATTTATCGAACACTAAAATATTAGCCTTCCCACATCTTCAGTAATTCGTTATCTATAATCCTCATCTGCACTTCATTTTTCCTTGCCTTACGTACAGGTAATGGTCAAAATGGGCGGTAAACATCGATTCTTACAGAATTTAAGCGACGTTGATGAAGGGGTGCAGTGGATATTGGCTCTGAACGAGAAATCAGGGAGCCGAGGCGTTGTTGTTTTTGATCGACTCTGAGCACACACGGAACAAACTTTGAACACATCTTTCTTCGTGACAAACGCACATGCAAAATGTTTAATGCACTGTTTTGTGATTTGTTCAGCTCCTCTGCTAGCACACGAAACTTCAATTTACCATCAGCAAAAAGGAGTTTTTATACGTTTTTTATGGTGTTTTTCTGGGTAGTTGCTAAAATTTAAGGTAATACAATGTTAAAATATTTACGATGACATTATAAATTCAAAAACTAAGAAAAAAATTTCTAAACTTTTTTAAATGTCAAAAATTCTCATAAAGTAGCTAATGGTAATAATGAGATAGGCCGTTTCTTTTCCAGGAAATATTTAGCATTCACATGCCAAAAAGATATCGGTACTGTCAGATGACATTATATATATATATATATATATATATATATATATATATATATATATATATGGGAGGGTGGGAGAGTTGGCCACAAAATCTTCACTTTTATGAGGTGATTGGTCTTATCAAACTGAAAATTTGCACATCATAAACAGCACACATTTTTCATGATATGGAACAAGTTTTATTCATTTCATGTAAGTATGTAAAAAAATTTGAGAACAAAATTCCAGACATGTCATATACGGGGAGAGTTGGTCAGGGCATGGGGAGACTTGGCCTCTTCAGTGGGAAGACTTAGTCACAAATGGGGAAAGTTGGTCACATTAAAAGAAGTCAGCCTTTTCAGCTCTCAATAACAAAATACCACAAAATGAGCATATTTATTAGTCTTTACATCATTTCTGCATCATAATAACACCTGATAATATTCTGAAATGTGCTGGGCTCAGCGATATAATGGTTTTCATATGATCAATACTACACATGAATGATGAAATATAAACACACGCACACACACTAGTTACAAGTCTGTGCCACAGATGTGTCCTAATTAGTAAATTAGACACCCTAATACAAAGGAATGCATGAAAAACAACCACAAATTCATTTAGAACCCAGTCATGTGAAGATATAAATCCAGTATGAACAATGTGGAGATTTGGCCAGCCTGTGGTCAACTCTCCCCACAAGGAAAATCTGAACAAAAAAATCAGTAAAAATTAACAATGACTGTCACTTTTTAAGAAATATGATGAAAGCTAGCCTAAATGGACACTCTTTACAGACGCAAAAAACAGAACACTGACAATGTCATCAAAGCTTCTATGGGTTCAAAGGTTAAACTGAAAAATTGAAAAACTTACCTCCAAAATGAGTCAATGCTATCTCTCAGCCATGTATCAAAGGAAGTAATCCACAGTGGGCCAGTTATTCCTCACTACAGACGAGCTCTCCAGAATCAAAGCTAAGAATTAGTTTCATATTTGGGTTTTGCTTAGACACAGGGGTAGCTAAGTCTCCACACTGGCCAAGTCTCCCCACCCACCCCAACATCTTAAATTCGTTTCATATTCTTCTTCTTCTTCTATGTGCCTTGTCCCTTCAGGACGTAGGCGATCATGGCTCTCCACGTCTCCCTATCCCTTGTGGCTCTTAGTATGTTTGCTCCTGTTGCTCCTGGCAACCCCACTTCCGTCATCGACCTGATCAGGCCCTGCATATATGTTATCCGCTGTCTTCCTCTGTGTCTGAATGTCTCAACTTTTAACGCTCGTTCTAGTAATGTCGGAAATTTCCCCTTAGCCTTTTATGTAATGTAGTATGGCAAGTTCACATTTAGTTTATATCATTATTTAAACTTTTAGTTACATGCAGTAACCAATATAGTTGTTTCTGCTTTGGGCACCTCGAGGTGCCGAAATGGTTAGGTAGCTTGTCTTGGTAGAACCATTACAGCTGAGTAGAGAGTTCTATCCTTACTCTGTGTCTCATAATTTCGGCCTTGCGTCACCTCTAAGTTACTCTTAGAAAATCACTATAGTTGTTTCTGCAGTTGGAATTCTTCAATAGAGGTGATTAGTTGGTGGCTGAATTTTAAGCAGAGGCGTATAAATGTCGACAAAATACGACACAAAGAATTGATGGAAATGCTAGGCAACCTCGACATTTTCGGCAAAGACATAAGAATAATCAAGAATCTCTACTGGCAGCAAACGGACTGCATCCGGACAGGTAACGACCTCAGTAGATACACAAAGATAGAAAAAGGCGTAAGACAAGGATGTGTCTTTTCACCGGATTTGTTCAACCTATACAGCGATAATATTTTGAGGACCCTAGATGACACACCAGGATTTGTTATTGGAGGCCACAACCTGGACAACATAAGATATGCGGACGATACAGTACTGATTGCGGACACGGAAAGGAAACTGCAAGATCTCATACAGAAAGTAGCAGTAGAGAGTGACAAGAAAGGACTACAAATGAAATTTAAGAAAACTGAGTGCATGGTCATCAGCAAAAGATACAACCCAAAATGCCAAATACAGGTAGGGGATAACAGAATCAAACAAGTCCAAGAATTTAAGTACCTAGGAAGTGTTCTAACAGGAGATGGAATGTGCGATACGGAGATCCGAAGGCGAATTGGCATGGCAAAGGACGCGTTCCAGAAGGTGAGCAAAATACTAACACACAGGAAAATCTCAATAGAAACGAAGAAAAGAGTGCTAGACTGCTACGTGATGTCAGTTCTTCAATACGGCTGTGAATACTGGACAATATCATCGAAAATGAGGACAAAACTGGAAGCGGCCGAAATGTGGTTCTACAGAAGGATGCTACGGATATCGTGGACTGATCATACAAGCAACGACGAAGTGTTAGAAAGAATGGCAACAAAAAGAAAATTGATGCTGAGCATCAGGAAGAGACAACTGAAGTTCCTGGGACATGCAATGAGGAAAGAGAGCCTGGAGAACCTGATACTGACTGGACAGATAGAAGGAAGGAGAGACAGAGGATGGCAGCAGATAACATATTTGCAGGGTCTGATCAGGTGGATGACGGAACGGGGGTTGACAGGAGCAAGAGGAGCAAACATACTAAGAGCCACAAGGGATAGGGAGACGTGGAGATCCATGATCGCCTACGTCCTGAAGGGACAAGGCACATAGAAGAAGAAGAAGAATATAATAACTCTTCAATAATGTCAGGAAATTGGGGTTCATGCTAGGCTTTGCATATATAAATCTCTGATGAGCTTTAAATTTATATTTTTGTAGATTGCGATGTTATATATAGGAGAATGTCGAACTATTCGAACAGTTATTTGGATGTATCAGAAATGTTTACAGGTCATTATCCTAAATATTATTTCATATAAACATAAAATATTTGCAATGATTTCGCAATAACATTTTGTTCAAATCATCTGCTACCACACAAAACTTAAATTTATTTCATGTACACATTATATATATATATATATATATATATGTGTGTGTGTGTGTGTGTGTGTGTGTGTGTGTGTGTGTGTGTGTAACCCCCAATATTGTACATTATTATATCGGGCATGCAACTATGAAACTGACGCGAAAACTGAGGATGTATCACTAGGAACAGAGCTGAATTCGATTTCATTAGAACATAACCTATTTGTAACATATCTGTTAAAAACACAAATATAATAGCATCATCCAAACGCAGAAAAACTGCTTAAAATAACGGAAGCATTATATATATATATATATATATATATATATATATATATATATATATGTAATCGCATCACTGAATTATATCAATTACGGAAACGCTAACAATGTGGTTACCATGTTTGAAATATAAAACATATACCCTACTCTATAAATATACATAACACTGCATGCATTCTGTTATACGTAAAATAAAATACATCCTCGATAATAGATGAAATCATAGCTAAAAGCGGTCGGATTAACAAAACATTTGGACAATTTTTATATAATTTATCCCATCAAAAGAAAAAATATATCAAATCACAAGAAAAAAATTACATAAAAACATAACCACAATAACTTTCCGTCATTTTTAATGAAACCTGCATAAAGGAGATATTGACGCCCATATATATATATATATATATATATATATATATATATATATATATATATATATATATATATATAGTGAGATAGGGACATATCAAAAATTATATCTTTTCTTCAGGTGTTCCCGGATGTCAGAAATAAAACAATATCTGATTGTTTTGTCAAAAATGGTTTTATGCGTTTTAAACATATTAACTCTAGCAAAATTCGACAATCAAATTGTTGATTATGAAAGTTTAAAAGAACAATAGATGAATACATGGCCAGCGATGAGTATAAAATATTCAGTTTTTAAAACATTCAATAATTACGTGGCTAGGATATATACAATATTTCAGAGAAATTCTGGAAGTCGAGAAATTCAGGCCCTTAAACAAGCCTTGTCCATCTTCTGCATTTCCGAGGAAAATAAAAAAAGATGATAAAAATTAAATGCTGTCACATGCCAGTTGACCGTATAAAATGTCACCTGTCAGACTAAATACTATCAACTGTAAGACTTAGTAGTGATAATCTGAACAGATGCAAAGAAAAATATTGCTTAGAACTTCCGAGTGAACTGATCTCTATGTTAACAAGTAATGATTTTTTTATTGAAAATTATTCTAATTATTGCGGAAACAGTTTTCCTTAACTATTGGGACGATAGCACAGTTTAATTATCAGACTATGGGTCAATAATGAACCCGAAAACAAAATTAAAAACTTATGAATGTACAAAAATATATATTTATATAAGAAATGCCAACAGTAAATATCGTAAAATTACTAAAAATACCGATTTTTAATGAAATTACCAACATTAACTATTTATAGCCATAAATTGTGTTCAAAATATTTAGATTTCAGCATTTTGTATCCAACGATGTGTTGGTATAACGCTAAGAATATCAACTAAATGTTACTATTAACTTTTTACTGAGTCGGTGCCTTATTCTTTAGTGTAAGTAATCTTGCAATGAGCAATTTTGGTGTCAAGTGTACCAACATCCAAATCGATCATTTATTCGTAACGTCCAGACCGATTGTAAACGAGTAAATAAATGTGTAAAATTTTTAGAAAGTGCGAGCGTGTTTTAATGAACAGTGGAAAGCAGGAAACTTTAAAAAGGCAATCAAATAAAATGTATCAACCATTCTAGATCTTAAAGGATGTAATCAACCCGCATTGTCACCATAATGATTGAGACAAAAACATTTACAAGCGTAACTGATTGCTTTTTTTATCACATTCAGCTACAGCCGGACATTCTGTTGTTAGGGTTAGTGTCTGGAAGATTTCAGGAAAGAATGTAGGTCGCGAGACATCCAACTAACTGGATAGATGTTAATTCTCTTTTTTATATTTCGAAACGTTTCTTTTGTGGTAAATATTTGCAGTCTAAAGGAAAACAAATTCATGCACTCTATCGTTAAATTAGCAAACTATTCAAACTTTTCTTGTTAATGCATTTATGTCTGCTTTCATCTAAAACAGTCTTGATTCAATTACTTTGTTATTTTGAAAACTTGTTAATGATTCTTTGAGGAAGGAATATTGCTTTGTGATTAAACAAAGATAATTTGAATTTGTCTCATTCAAATCTAACGATCTGAACAATCATTAAGGAGCGTTTACACTAAACAGATTTGTTTCTGTAGATCATTTATACCATGCAGGTTATCAGTGGAAATAGACACATTTGGCTATATACCCATATTCTTCAGGACATAGTCGATCATGGCTTGCCACGTTTCACTATCCCTGGTGGCTCAGAGCAAGCCTTCTCCTGTTACACCATGCAATCCTCGTTCCGTCATCCACTTCATTAGGTCCTTCAAATATGATATCAGTCGCTTTCCCTTGTCTCTTTTCCCCTCTATCTGGCCTGTAAGTATCAGATTCTCCAAGCCCTCCCCCCTCATTGCGTGTCCCAGGAACATCATCAGTGTTTTCCTGATGCTCAGTATTAATTTCCTTTTTGTTTCCAACATTTCCAAGACCTCACCATTGCTCACATGCTGGATCCATGATATTCGCCGCATCCTTCTGTCGAACCAAAATTAAGTTGCTTCAAGGTTTTCATTAATCTTTGATGTTATTGTCCAGCATTCACTGACATGATGAAGGGCAGACATCACGTAGCAATCCAGTACTCTCTTCTGTGTTTCTAGCGAAATTTTCCTGTTTCTTAATACCTTACTCAACTTCTGGAATGCTTTCTTCGCCATGCCAATTCGTCTTCGGATCTCTGTGTCGCACTTTCTGTCTTCTGTTATACCACTTCTCAGGTATTTAAATGTTTGTGCCTGCTTGATTCTAGTATCCCCGACCTGTATTTTGCATATTGGGCTGCCGTTTTTACTGATGACCATGCATTTGGTTTTCGTGTAGTTTATTTCTAGTCCTTTCTTGTTACTGTCTTCAGCTACCTTCTATCAGCACTGTATCATCAGCGTACCTTAAACTGTTTAAATTGTGGCTTCCAATTATGAATCCAGGCATAACTTCTAGGGTCCTCAAAATATTTTCTCTGTACAAGTTGAACAGAACCGGCGAAAAGATACATCCTTATCTTACGCCCCTTTCTTTCTTTGTATATCTACTCAATTCATTCTCTGTCCGTATTGCAAGCAGTTTGCTGCTAGTAAATATTCTTGATTACTCTCAAGTATTTCCCAAATATGTCCAGGCTGCCGAGCATCTCCATCAGTTCTTTGTGGCGTATTTTTCAAACGCCTTCGCATAATCACTAAAGCACGGGTATAAGTCCATCTTCATTTGTATTGCCCTCTCGGAGAGCATCCTAATCATAAATAGGGCGTTACTTGTTCCCGTGTATTTAACAAAACCACACTGTTCTTGTCCTATCTCTGGCCTGATTCTGCTTTTCGCTCTATTCATCAAGATTCGGACGATCAGTTTTTGTTATATGATTCATTCTGTGGAGATCGCACTCGTTTGCTCCTGGCTTCTTATGTAGTGCTATAAAGATAGACTTACTGAGGTAATCTGGTATAACCCCACTATTATAAATTTCATTTATTGTTTCAGTAATTTGTTCTATACTAAATTCTTCCAGAGTCATCAGCTGCTCTATGACTATGCCGTCTGGTCCCCCTGTTTTGTGTCTATTCACTTTGGCTACTACAGATTCCACTTCAGACTTTAATATTTCCGGTCCGTCCTCATCTTTGCGTATTATTGATTGCTCTCTCATGTTGTGGAAAAGATTTTTATATATTCTTCCCATCGTTGGAGTATTTCCGCTTTCTCCAAAATGATTGTTCCATCCTTTGACTTTAGACATCCTGTTGAAGAGCAGGTTTGTTGTCCTGTCAGTTTTTTATTTCCTTATTTCATTATTGCTTCTTTTAGCGAGTCCCATTTTGAGTGTCCTTTCCTAGTTGGTTCTTCTAAATACACTAACACCGTGAAAACTAAATAAGTTTTCACGGTGTTAGTGTATTTCTTCTGTAGTTTGTGGTCATTCACGAGTTCGTTGTATATCAGTTTTGGTGCTGCATTAGGTTTCTTGAATCTCCGGAGTTTCACTTTTAATTCGCAGATGACTGTGACGTGGTCGCTTCCACAGTCGGCACCTGGATAGGCTTTGCTTTGAACCACTGCATTTCTGAATCTGCTGTTTATGGCTATGTAGTCTATCTGGTTTTTCGTGTCACTTCCTGGGCTTCTCCATGTCCATAGACGTCGTGAGTGGTCTTGAAACCAGGTGTTAGTTATTACCAGGTCATTTGCTATGCACGATTGCACCGATTTTCTCCTCGTTCGTTGCGCATTCCTAAACCAAAATTTTTAGTTGTCATACATTTCCTTTCGTTGCCTACTTTGGCATTAAGATCCCCATGTGACCCTGATTTCTTGGCTTTTACATTGAATCTTGGCCTTCTTTAGAGTGGAGTAAAAAAAATTCTATTTCTTCCTAGGTGCTTTGTGTTGTTGGTGCATATATGATTACAATTGCTATGTTGAACTGTCTCCCTTTCAGTTTGATCAGGAGAACTATTTCGGAGAACCGGCAGTATCCCAATCGTAGAAATGTTCTGCTTTCGTCTAGTTGAGGAACGTCTTTCTGCTATTCTTCCTTTCTTAAATGATAATTTTGTGCATTTATCCAATTAGAGACTCATACCGATGTCGTCACCAAATTATAATATAGTATTGTGAATATTTTTCGAATCCTTGTCGTTTGAGATCATTTTAAATTATTTCATCATTTTCTTCTTGTTCTTGTTGTTCTTTTGTTTCTTCTTCTTCTTCTTTTTCTTTTCTTCTTCTTTTTGTTCTTCTTTTCTTTTTCTTCTTATTTCTTGCTTGGATTTCAGTTGTATACATATTTCCATCTGGGTTCCTTACAAGAAATTCGGAGATTACTTCATGATGACATTTTTATATTATTATCATTTTTTAATTAATTAAATTAGTGTTTAAATACTACAAACCAATGATGAGTGTTAACACATGAGTCACAAATGGCAATAATATGTATATCTTCTGAGGGAACTGAAGGATTTTCTACTTTAGAACCTATTACACACTGACGCATTTTCGCATCTCTGCCTATATTCTTTCGTAATCCTATACATAAGCATGGGTCTTTAGTTCCAACAGTTCAGCTATTTAGTGCTATTACACAACATTCTATATCCACAGCCATAAATCATTATTATTTCCACCGTGCTCCAATTGAAAATAATATTTCTACCGTTTGTTTGTGCATTGAATACTGTTGTCATATCTGGTAGAGAGCTTCTGATATTAACATCGAGGTTCTTGAAAAAATCCAGAGATGAATCTGCATTATAATAGGTCCTGACCTGGCATTCCAATTTCAGTCACTTTCCCACCGACGTGTCGTGGCTTCCCTCTGAATTTTCTGAAAATATTTTCATAACAACAGTCCTGGTGAGCTTTTGTCTTTGGTGCCCCGTCCCCGTAAATTAAAGCTTGATACTAGATTGCCATCTAGGTCCCACCCATTTACCGTTGACATAGTTAAATATAACCGACACTTCTACTCAAACATTTTCTCGCAAGTACAGCCTGTGAAAATCCCTTCTATATTCTTTAATCTAATTCATCTTTTATTTTTTATTAAATACTCACTCGTGTTTAGTTTTTTTTTTCACTGTGACTCACTGAGCACAAGTGGCAGTTAATCCTTGCTTTGGGGGAAATTATGAAAAAATAGAAAAATAATGTTCAATATATTTTCAAGATTTTCTTTAAGATTGAGAAGGCATTTAAATTTGTAATCAGTAATTCACCAAAAAATCAATTTAAATTAGTAAGAATACGAATTTATATATAAGTAATCCTATTTCTTAACTTCACAGCCGTTAAAAAAATAGAGAATATCAAATTCACATATATGTTTTCCTTTACATTTAAATTTAAAAACATAAGAAAACATATCAAATACAATTATGTACAAATTATTTCTTTATTAATCGGTGAATAAATAAGACACAAACCATGTGAGGTTTTTATAGAGAAAATCTCCGGTGTTTATCGCCATAGAATAGTGGTAGATTCGTGACCATTCTAAACTAAAACAAACATGCTAAGCAAGTTACAAGACGTACTTGGAAATATTATCGCTAATCAGATTTGTATTAGTGAATCGAAGTAAATGAAAGTTTACCTTGGGCGAAAATCGATGGTAACAAGAAAAGAGAAATGTAAGGGAGGTTCTTAGTAAAGGAAAATTCCCAAAAGGCTCGCAAAGATACAAGCAAACTTTTCTGTCTGCAAAATCTGTTTGTCTAATGCTATTTGTGGACATATCAACTATTTTCTTCTTTTCTAACTCCACGCACATAATCACACGCACGAAGACATAAAAACATATAGATACATATAGAAGAACAAAAAGAGTCCCCCTGAAACACGCACTTAGAAAACAACACTTGCATACACACTTATATATATATATATATATATATACACTTATATATATATATACACTTGTAAGTGTATAAGTGTATATATATATATATACACTTATATATATATATATATATATTAACTTTACATATAAATCTATAGTTATGCCTTCATCTATTGATTATCAATATGATGTGAATTAGTGGAGATTGTCTACATCGCAATGATTCAATTTACTAATTTAAATGGCTCTTTTACAAAAGGACATTCCCTTCTCAATTTATGTACCAAAACACACCCTACTAATCACAGATATTGAAATGTCAAATATATAGAAGGCTATAGCAAAGAATATTCTAAACCTTGAACAGGGTTTAAGCAAATTTAAGCCAGGAGAAATTAGTGAAAATTAAATACTGCATATATATATATATATATTCGCATATTCTCCCGTTCCTTTGAACACGAATAGACATTTAGTCGATGATTTCTGATTAGGCTTGGTTTTATTTTAAAATAATTTAAAAACACTAAAATTTAAAAAATATTTAAAAAAGAAAATTTTTATATATTAAAAATATTTAAAAAATATTAAAAATATTATAAGTTAGTATTAGTTAATGTTTTAAATAAAATATATTTTTATTTAAATTTTTTATAAAAATTTTAATAAATTTTAATAAAACATATAAAACACATATAAAACTCAAAATATAAATATAAATATAATTTATAAATATATAAATATATATATATAATTATAACTATATAATTTATAAGTATAAATTTATGAATATAAATAAAAAAAATAAAATATAAAATAAAATTTTTAATAAAACGCGAGTAAATATAAACATTATACATATTAAAAATATTTAGAAATATTTTGAAATACGTTTAATATATTTTTCTTTCCTTTTAACTAAGTGACCGTAGATGCCTTGTTTTGAATATATATATATATATATATATATATATATATATATATATATATATATATATTCACAATAGCATCCACGCAACATTCATTTATTAATGAATTAAAACCATCTGCGTCCTTCTACCGAGCGCCCATAATTCAGAGTTTGATTCGGGGACTAATGATAATTAGGGCGGGTTTCAATATAAAAGTTATGGGATGTCTAATCGTAATGATGAGGTGTGATACAGCGAAACAGATCACTCTGCGGATGACTATTTACGCTCTCACACCCTGATTGAGCACTCTGGATCAATGGTAGACTTTGAAACAACAGTAGCTACTCTTGCATCTACGCACACTTCATTGAGTAATGAAATAGAATAATCTTAGCTACTGGCGTATGTTTACATGGTATATTACGAACTGGACATCTACACACACACACACACACATATACACACACACACACACACACACACACACACACACACACACACACACATATATATATATATATATATATATCCGCTCTCGTGCATTACATAATGATGCCATATCTGGTCGAGTGCCCCTGCTATCCACCTCGATGTCCACGACTAAATCCAAAGGAGAATCTGCAATGTGATCGATCCCGAATGGCAGCTACGATACAGTCGCTTTCGCATCGACGCAGTGTGGCTTCCCTGAGTCTTTTCTACAAATATTTTCACGGCTTCTGCTCCGATGACCCAGCTCACTGGTACCACCTATATATTAATTTCCTCGAGCAACAAGATTTGCAACTAGGTCCCTCCCTTTTACTGTAAAACCAATAAATTGTAAAGGCAAATTCTACTCCATCAGCTTCTTTACTCGCACTTCCCGTCTGCGGAATTCCCTTCCACATACTTGCTTTCCCGACAGCTATAATCCCCAAGAATTTAAATGTAAAGTCAATAGTCATCTCCTGTCTCACTAAATTACATCAACTTTCTCATGCGTTTTTTCCGTCCACCCCACTCTCATCAGTATTCTCGTTCTTCTCATAGTGTCTTTCTGAGCCCCCTGCAACCTGTCACTTCATTTTGCAACATTCCTCTTATGTACCCCCCTGCACAACAGTGGCAGTAAAATGTCTTGCTCTTGCTTGGGGCAACCCGATTAATATTTATATATATATATATATATATATATATATATATATATATATATTCATCTACGTATAAGATTTTGAATTAGATATCGTTTTTTCATGTTTGGATTCTGGCATTATTTAGAAATTGATTAAACTGCCTCTATGTATACATGTTTTTATTCATTTTCTAGCGTTTGTTTAAAAGCATATAATGTTATACATTATGTACATTTTTGTTTATCTATCCTGAATCGACCATCGTTCATCTCCCAATTCCTGAGTACGTTATCTGGCATGCGTATGTATCTGCATCGTCCCAAATAACTTGATATACTCGGATCATTTCTGTACGGATCAATACGTTGTCTGATGGAAGCAAAATAAAACCTTTGCTAGTGTATAATATATATTTGAAGTACAACTCTGTTTTATTGGTTTGCCATTCCTTTACTTCTGTTAGCATCGGGTCTCTTTTGTTAAGTTACTGGTTTTCTATTCTAGGTTATTTTTTGCTCTTCTCTTGCTCGAAGCATAGAAGTTTAAACGCTACCGTAAATTGGATTTCATCCTATTCGAAACTTTTTCAATGGCTACTTGGACGCCGCTACCAAATCAGGCATTGAAGATTCCCTCGCTGTCTCTTCTTTTCGTCAAATTATCTCGCTTGTGTCCGACAAACGTTGACACATTTTTTTCTCATTCTTACCAACCAAAGTCTGCATCCTAAGAATCAATACATGAATTAGATTTGAGGTGTTTAAAGAAAGAAATCCACTAAGAACGATTCGGTTCTAGAATTGGCGATATCATTTATTGTCAGTGAACATCCAGTCGAAAGTAAGTCTTTGTCTCTACATCACTTTCTGCCCTAGTGAACCTTGCTGAAAAAGGCAAGAATTTTTGTCAGACTGCTGGCATCATTTTAAAATCAATTTCTCCTTTCATCAGAATCGAATACTTTCCGATCAGCAAGTTTCAAACTTGTTTTCGTATCGAACGATTCCATTTGTGAAAGAGTTGCAAATGATTGATTTTATAACAAGAATACAAACATGATCTATTTGAGGGGTAACTATGAATTAAATAGCTGAAACATAACTTTTCAACCTAGATGATTTTAAGTACCTTCCATTTGTAATATTTTATATGAGGCTAATGAAAATGTTCTTGGTATTATCACTTTCACAATGTTAGGAAAAACTTTTCAAATGCATTTACTTATTTTCAGTAGACTGCTTTTATTTAGTTGATATGATTAGTGTAAACTTAAAAGTTTTCAGAAGCAATAATCAATGTCTACTCTAACCTATTTTCGAAATATCAAGTTTGAATGTGTTACTAATAAGAGCTTACAATTTTAAACAAGACAATAATACATTAGATGTACTGACGTAATTAAAATGATATATATATTGAGACTGGTTCTGTGCCGTCAAAAATGACTGCAAAATATAGATATTTATATGCCGACTAAAATGACGGCAACATGTATATAGATGTACATAATATGTAGTATCTTATATTAAAGCAAAAAAAAAAAGAATTCAAACCGTTACAGTTCCGTTGAGGTGGGAATTATATATATATATATATATATACAGAAATATGTATACAACAGTCTTTTTATAATATCAGGCCGTGTTTATCAGTTTGATTTTGTTACGCATTCTTTACACTTATCCCCTGATCCTTGATCATAAAACAGGCATGTTGGTGGTTATCTCCAGCGTATAAATTTTTATGCTAAGGTGGTTGTGTGGTTTCATCGTCCTGCTCCTGCTCCTGTTCCGTTTTCTGGTTTGGCAAAATGATATATAACATGTCACTTGAGGACTCATCATCGACCGCTTCATTAGTCGGGATAACGTTTGTCCGGGCTCGTAGATCCTTGACATGGCGTGGAACCCTGTTGAACACAACAGATTGCGTACTGATACTTTCTGTCACTTGTTCCTCTTGTAATTTAGAAATACGTCGGTAATAGGGTGTTTTGACCAACACAGTCTCCCGAATTATATTAGTTTTGTGGCGAGGTAAGTGAAGCTACTATTGGGTTAACAGTTTTTACCTTGATCTCATATATGTTGATCCGTTGGAGGATCAAGTGTAATCTTCCATCTTTGGGAGCAACGTTATGCCAATAGACGGATCCCTGAAGGAATCACACAATCCTTGATGCAATCCGTTTAACAAATCGATACATCGCTAGGCGATTCCGTTGCCGGTCGACACATAGACACACAAAAGTGTATGCGCTCTCCCCAGCTGGCTTCAAACTACTTGAACTCGCCGCTAGAAAACGCAGTGACGCTGTCTGTCAATTATTCCTGTGGTGGGCTACGTTAAAAACATTAATTCAAGTTGCCAAATAATAATCCCAGTGTCCAATCGCGACAGTTAGCGGCATACAGTAAAACGGCGAATGTTAAAAGTGGTTGTTGTTGTAGTGGGTTATGTCCATCTCCACTTTTTGCCAAGTGTTTGCAGTCACTCTCTCACCGGCGTGACGTTGCTTCCCTGTGCCTCATCTATAAATACTATCATGGCTTCTGCTCTGATGAACTTAAATCACTGGTGCCCCCTAGGTGTGAGTTTGCACGAGATACTAGATTGGCACATTTTACATTGAAACCGATGAAATGTAAACGCAATTTCTACTCTAACAGCTTCTTTTCTCGCACTTCTCGCCTGTGGAATTCCCTTCCGCATGCTTGCTTTCCCGACGGCTATAGCGTCCAGGGGTTTTTATGTAAGGTCAATAGACACCTCTTTACACACTAACCATCCCATTCTCTCCAACTCCCCACTATGTACATCCTAACTCGTATCTCGCCCTGTGTAACCCCCTGCGCTATAGTGGCAGTAGAATGCCTTGCTTGGGGTGACATGATTAAAAAAAAGTGTCTTTGACTGCCAGTTCTCGCTTTGTCCAGTAAACATTACATGTATGAATGGCAAACCTCACAATTTCCTTGATAATCGATAGGCAGAACCGCCGTGAAAAATGCGTAGTGCATCGGGTGCCTGGGTGTCCAATAATTACGTGTATTTCAAGAATTTGGCCTCACATCGACTACCGCGTCACAGGCGAGAGTCGCAGCTTTGGTAGAACTCTTTATTATCTCCAGCCGTCATTGCGGTACTGCGGACATAGGATGTGCCATGTTTTGGCGCGATGAGATCAAGGTTACGTCTACAAATAATCCATCTTCTCCTTCCAAGAGCTTCATAATCTCTGATCTTTCGATGAAGCAGCATCTCGCTAGCAGCACATGGGCTTTACCCATCAGAATGTCCATTAGCCAGTGTTAGACGCTCATTGAATCTTTTTTCAAATGCATGGCCTTGATATGCCACTGCAATGCCAAAGTGATGCCTTTCAGTATTGCATTAATTTTAGCTAGGTTGAAAAGGTGAGCGTCATTTATAAGTCGTATCAAGCATGCATTTTCGAATGCAACATCATCACGTTCCATGAATACGCCGGTCGCTAATGAGTTTGCGTCCACCCATACTTTGAAGTACTGTCCACTCACACCCGAATGGCCCCGCGAAAGATCGCTATACTTGACTCTGGTTATTATCTCCTCAACAATATGATGTAGCAGGACATCCTCGGTGAAGTAATTCCAGGTTCGCGTCATGGCATGGGCCCTTCGCTTTATAATAACCACAGCCGCCCGGAGTCACTAGCAAGTGTACAATTAGTTTCCCACCCAGAGAGAAAACAGAAAGCTGCGGCTCAAAGTCAAGGTTATTAAGAATTGCAATCTTTCCCGCCTAGAGCAAAGTGCCAGACTCCCCTCAGATCTCGAATCGAGGTACATGCGCACCGTACTCGAGGCGCCCCGGGTCCTAGCTCTCCAGCCCGAACTGAGATAAATGCTGCTTCACCCGCTCTACAGGTGCCATGCAGTTGCTTTTATACACATTATCAATAAATGTGGATGTTGCCCGCTGAATGGTCTCATTTTTGATAACACAGCCTCCACGATTGACGGCATTAAGGTTGGTACAACGTTAAGCACAGATCTCCTGCGAGTTAAACTGTTCCTATATTCATTATAAAGCCAAATCTGGAACGTCCACAGTGAACGGTTCCCATGCATTTGGAGGTAAACTCTTCTGAGATTTAATAATGACACGACGTATCTTTCCTTACTCCAGTCTATTAATCTTTGAGAGCACATATAGGCACGCGCAATGTATGCATCGACGGGGTCGTTCAACTTGCGATAGTCCATTACATGTCTCACTTTACATTTGTTTTTCTTGATAGTTGACATTAGGGCGAATAAATCTCTCTCTTGTTACGGTGCCGACCATCCATTTCTAATACAATTCAACCACTCACGGTCTTGCTCCTCTCTGATGTGTTTAGGCACGATGTATTCAGACGTCCGATGTATTAAGCGTTCTATTTTCTGACCATGTTTTCTCAGTCAGGTTGAATTCTACCTCAAAGCTAGGTTCTTTGATTTTCACTGTGAGGGCGGCACTGACACTGGCCACTTCACTGGGAAAGATGTCTTCACCTTACCTCACTGATATGGACACCGCCCAACGGACGTATGACATCCAATCCTCCAAAAAACAGAACCGTAATAAGTCACCATCCTTGACTAATATTTCAACCACAAGGGGGTCGTCCTTTCACTTACAATGTAATAATATTAACTCCTTTGCGAACCTTATATCTTCCATTAACCATTAATACATCGGTCTAACCCACGAAACGCAAACCAAAGTTTTTACAATAAAGCGAGTACATACCTAATCGACCAATGCACTAGCATCATTCTGTTAGAGTACATTCGCATCACTAGCAAGCTAGTTTTTTTTTCATTACACGAGACAAGGGTGGAGCTCACTTCTAGGCACGTTCTCCGTTTCTCGAACACTTCGACGCAGTGTCTCCTTCATTTTGGCATTTGTAATATCGCACGTTTGGTTTGCCGCGCTTTTAAAGTATCTCAGGTAAACAGTGCCTAGCCATATGATTGGGCCCGGAACAGGTAAAAAGGCTTTAGTTTTAATGTGGCTGGTTGGTCAGCCGTTGCTGCAATGTTTTCATTATTGATGATGGCCGTCCTCGACTCTGCATACGTTCTGCGGATATGTGGTCAATAACAGCAGATGCCGTAAAATCTCCTTCATTTTGGTGGGTAATCCAGCCATAAAAGCACATATCATTACCCTGTCAGTATTTCTCCAAACAGACTGGCAACTTCCTTTAACACGGTATAGAGTCCATTCACCGTCTCGGTGGGGTGCACCTTTCCTTTAGAATACTGCACATGTACTTCACATGGTTTGCTTGTCCATTGTGCACTGACCCAATCACTCACAGGTAGCTTCTTCTATTTTTTCAATCTCAACCCAACCCGAAGAATAAAGAAACTTCAATATTACAAAACAAATGGCTACCACAAAACAAGTTTTAATTTTCGCAACAGTGCGTCGACGGGTAGGTACTCTCATTTCTTTCAGGAACCCCCCCCACCGAACTCGTTTATGACGGTGTGTCTCGGTTTGCTTCTGTTACGCATTTGCTACAAATGCTACTAAGTAGCAATGAGTTACTAAGTGTGAATTGCGATAAGTAGAGTTTAGTGAAGAAAAAGACAATAAAATAACAGGGAAAACAGATGATAGCAACTGACGTTGCATTTAAACTTTCGAAGGTGTTAAGTGGCAGAGAACAGATAAATCGGGACAAGTTTCCACCAGCCAGAAGTGTGAGAGAATTACTATTAAAATAGAACAGTTATATCATTACTATTTCATTAGTAATACGATATGTTCAATTGACAATCTAGCATTTCGCTTCATTAAGTCAAACTAAATTCAGCGAGTTTAAAAGCAACTTAAATTCAAGCGGAGAACATTAGTGTCTTAATCGTAATTAAATTTATCCAAGTTTCGAATAATATTTTTTCTGATTACCTGAGATTCAGGATTATTATTATTGTTGTTGTTGTCGTTTTCATCTCATTACTATTTCTGCCTTGTTCACACTAGCTACTAAGTCTGCAGAAATGACTAAGGTTGGTAATGGTGTAATGTTATGGTTACATTTCATTTGCTTTGCTATCTCCCATTACATCACTAACACAGACATAGACATAGTTCTTCCTGTGTGGACTGTACTTATGAAAGAAGATTTTGAATATCTCTTAAGCCTAAATTTCCAGGGATTCTTTCAATGTATTGTTTTTGTTTTTGTTTTTTATCATTTCAAGCGTTCCTACTATCACTAGTACTATTATTGTTTACAATTTACAAAGTTTTCTTTTTCAATTTCCATGTCTTTAAACATCCATATTTTTCCAAATTCTATGATCGCTATGTTACAAACCTCTGGACAAGCTGCATCAATTAATAGGCGAGCTTTTTCCTTTAGCTTTTTGACAGTTATGCCCTCACTATTTACTTCAATTTTCATGTCTCTGTAGATGGTACATTCCCATAGAAGAGCGACATCTTCCATTTCCTTAATTGGTGCTCGGTGATGTTTGTTAAAATATTTTCCAAAGTTTCTGCATATTGTCTAGTGTAATTGCCCCGCTCTATCGTGAAAAAATATGTATTCATTTGAAGCAAGTATTGAACATCCTAAGAATAAATGCTATATTTTTCTTGGTATTTGTCACAGAATCTGCATTTTGGATCCATATTTTTATGTATTATATTTGCCTGAACATTTCTAGCTAAAATACTCTGGTAATGTGGTGTAAGTAGAAATCCTTCAGTTTCAGACTTTAATCAAAATGCTCGTAACCATCGATGAGTATTAACTTTATCAAATTCGGTTTATTCGTATTTTCTGGTTATTGACCTTGTAGAGTTGTGTCATACAAGCGTTGTTTCGCTGTTCAAAAGCTTTAGCCTTCGTTTTTCTTTTCTATATTTTTGCTGCAACATTTAGATCTTGGGTCGTGTTTAGGTTTTCTACAAGTTTTACTAAATATAAATCTTGTTTGTATTTACTGCATTCCCTTCTTTACTAAATATGTTCTTTTAATTTTCATGTTGTTTCATCCAGTACTTTTTTGATTCCATGTATGTTTAGTAAGCCAATAGTTGTAATGTCTGATACTTTTAGCTGAATGAGACCTCTTCCGCCTTATTGTGGTATGTATAGATTGTCTGAATTAGGTTTTGGATGTTGCATCTTATGTTTAAAAAGATTGTTTCTTGTCTTAGAATCCATTCGTTTGTTGTTATTTAGAGTTCAGTTGAAGATGCTGAATTTATTTTAAACTAATAGGATGACAAACTTATTAATAGCCATGCTTTGAGAAATTCACTTCTTAATATCAGTCGTAACTTTCTATAGTACACTTTATGCACTATTGTTTTTCATTTTCTTATGGTGAATTATTTCACCATTTTTATATATACCTTCTTCCTGTGCTATGAGAGAAAGTTTATTGTAGTGATCCTCGTAAGATTGTGGCTTTAACACATTTATCTCAAATGAATTTCATTCCAGTATCATCAACGAAACATTTTACGGTATGCAGAAGTCCTTCCCAGTCACTGTCATTTCTAGCCTACAATCTTATGCCATCCATGTGAAAGAGACTGCTTGTTTTCTTTTAAGCTATGTCATAACAAAGTTCAGTCTTGTTAGGTTGGCTGGTTACAAAATAGTATGTAAGATATAGAGTAACCTTGAAATATTACTCTGTTGATGTTTATATCACGAGACTTGTAGCTTGTATGTAATTAATTGAGTTAAAGCATTTTTCCAGATTGATATACATTGTTTGATTAATTTGATGACAACAGGTAATACTTTCTATATATATATATATATATATAGAAAGTATTACCTGTTATATACATATATATATATATATATATATATATATATATATATAAAGACTTTAAAATCCAGGAAGTTATAGATTATTGAATTCCTTATTATAATCTATTCAGAAACTAGTCAGCTCGTTCTTTGCATTGAGTTAGTGTTTCAGGTCCGTCATAATAATTGGACTTTCCAACTATAAGAGCCTCGTTTGCACACTGTTTTTCAAGCAGTAGTATATCACTTCTTTCCAAGTAGAAATATGACTGTCTCATCAAAATAGATTTCAAAAGTCTGTAAGATGTTGGAAGACATGTAATTGGTTTGCATTTTTTTTCAGGACATCTTTGTTCCCCCAACTAGGAGAGACAAATGGTAAACTGCCGGAATTTTAGTAAGATCATTAACAATTTCGTGAAGTTTTTCGGCATGTTTTTTTTTGTGCTGGATTTATATAATATAGCCAAAAGTTAGGAATGTTAGGTTTTCCTGAAGATTTTCTGTTGTGAGTTTTTCTCAGTGCCCATTCAGCATCTTCTGTGATTCCAGTCCATATTTCTTCTGTTTTATTTTGCATCCTTTCTATCTCTTGCGCGATATAACCTGCATTTTTCTCTGTTCTTTACGACAAACCAATATTTCCAGAAAACTTTAAAATGTCTTCAATTTTTTGAAGTAGTGAGGTTGACATTTGAATTATTTGTTTACCAATTTCTTTGTAACAAATTCCTTTGCACCGGCTTGAAAGATCTTATTCTGTCTGTAGAAGCTTGATCTTTTTTCATAGTGTCTTATTCAGTTTCTTATTGTTTGCTCTATTCTTTTCATTGAAAAGACTTCATTTTCATTCTTATGATGCATTTTCCATTGTCCCTCTTACCTTTTTAGCTCTTACCTTTATTCCGCTGCTGGTTCATCGAGTAATGACAATTCACATCTAAATGATTCAGTATATTTTTCTATTTTTCTTTTCCAAGATGGATTTATAGACCTTTTTTTATTTGATGTTCACTTTTTTGTTGCTGCTATTACTGAAGAATATATTGCTTAATATATTATTATTATGTCATTTTTCATCATATTTTTATTTCTACTATGGTCGCACTACCAACCAAATCTGCAGGAAACTTACGGCAAGTCGTGCCGTGTTGTTATGGCTCCATTTCATGTTTTTTTTCCTATATCCTTATCATCCTTAGCTTTACATAGACAATTTTTTTCTTAGTTTGTGGGCTGAACTTAATAAGAGAATTTGTTCCATATCTCTTAAGCTGGGATTACCAGAGATTCTTTCAATGTGTTGTTTTGTTCCATTTTGTATCATTCCAAGTGCATCTACTATCACTGGCATCATACTTGTTTTCATTTTCCACATTTTTTCTATTTCAATTTCCAGGTCTTTATATTTTGACAGTTTTTCGAATTCCTTGGTTGCTATGTTACAATCCGCTGGAGAAGCCATATCAATTAATAGACAAGTTTTTCTTTCTGGTTTTTAACAATAATGTTCCTTCAGTTTTTAGCAATAATGTTCCTTCAGATTTTCTATCTGTGTAGATGATGTAATCCCATAGAATGGTGACATCTTTTATTTCTGTAACCGGTGCTGGGTGATGTTCATACCAGTGTTTGTCTACAGATTTTCCATAGTGTTTGCACATTGCCCCACTCTATCGTGACGATTTTATATTCATTTGGGGCAAGTACAGAACCACCTGAAATTAGATGGTCTATTGTTTCTCGATGTTTATCACAGAACCTGCATTTTGGATCGACATTATTATGTATAAAATTTACCTGAAAGTTTCTTGTGAAAAGACTTTGGTCTTTCGCTGCAAAAATAAAGACTTCAGTTTCAAACATTAATCCAGATGCACGTAACCATCGATGAGTATTAACTTTATCAACATTAGATGTATTGACGGGTTATATCTTGTATATATTTAAGTCTTTAAAATCCAGGAATGTGGCACACTATCGAATGCCTGACGATAATCTATCCAGGCCGTACTAAGATTTTTCTTTGTACTGTAGCAGTTTTCCAGGATCATTTTGTTAATAAGCAATTGGTCTTTACATCCATAACAGCCACGTTTGCAACCTTGTAACATGTCATTTCGTTTGTAACATGTCATTTCTTTCTAAGAATAAATATGTCTGTTTTGTTAAAATAGATGTTAATAGTTTATATGTTGTCGGAAGGCATGTAATTGGTCTGTAGTTTTTCGGGTTGTTTGTGTCACCATTCTTGGGTAAAAGAAATGTAATTCCTTTGCTCATCCATGCAGGAGTTTTAGTGGGATCGTCAACCATTTCTTGACGTTCTTTGGCTAGTTTTTTATGTGCTGTATTTAAATAATATAGCCAAAAGTTAGGAAGTTTATCTATACCTGGGAATTTCCAATTGTGTGCTTTTTTTAGTGCAAAGTTAACATCCTCTTCTGTAATTCCAGCCCATGTCTGTTCTGGTTTAGTTTTCATTCGTTCTATCTCTTGTGCAATCCAATCTACTTCTTTGTTATGTTCTTTAGGGCAAGCCCATATTTTTTCCCAGAACTGTGTAACTTCTTCCATTCTGGGGGGGGGGACTCTCATTTCAATTCTTTTTTTACCTATTTCCATGTAAAATTTCTTTGCATCGGTTTGAAAAATCTTGTTTTGTCTGTAGAATCTTGATCTTTTCTCATAGCGTCTTATTCTTTGAGTCTTTAGTTGTATTTTTTGCTTTATTTTTTCCTTAGTTGATAAGACTTCATTTTCATTTCTAATGGTGTATTTTCTTTCGACTCTCCTGCTTTTCCTAGTTCTTACTTTTATTCCTCTTGTCAGTTCATTGAGTACTGATAGTTCACTTCTAAGTTGTTCGATTTCTTTTTCTATTTTTCTTTTCCAAGGTGGAACTTCATGTCTGCGAGACTGCCTTGTTTTTAATTTGATGTTCAATTTTTTTGTTGCTGCTATTGCTGATGCATATATTGCTTCATTGAGATGTGTATGAGTGTCTTCTACATCCAAAATTAATTTGAGTGCTGCATTGCAGAGCTTAATAGTTCGGAGGTTATGCTTTTTTGGTTGTAATTTTGCGAGCTGTTCTCGTTCCTCCATTGCAATATTTTGTATTTGACTTATATTTATTATTATTATTATTATTATTATTATTATTATTATTATTATTATCTACTTTGATTTCTGCTGAATACACATCTTCATCAGCTTTAAAACAGAACGACTAAAAAGCAGAACAGAAAATCACACAGGTTTTACAAATATGTGGCTCTTCCTAATGAGTTTGATATATTTTTCACTGCAAGTTTCCGTAATTCTTGAAGGCATCATATTACTAGTAGTATTAGTATTATACACGGTTTTAAAGGAATTAATGTTCTTATCGTGTGTATTATAGTAAAAACTGTGTTCTTCTTCATTCTGTGTTGCTTTCGTTCCGAAAACTTAATGCACTTCATGGTAACAGATATTTCTCATTTCATCGTTCATGCTATGGGAAATCTCATATCAGTTAAGTCTATCTACTTAATTCAGCTATATGGTACCTTTATTTTTCGTTCGATTGAACTAGTATAAATGAATGTCCCGGCCTGACCGCCAACTATGAAGCAACAACAATCAGGGGAAATTGAAAAACTTAAGCGATCGTTATCATTAATAACCCAGAAGGCCAAAGTTTAAACGGTTAAATCACTGTAACAGTAATGACCAAGAGTATAATTCTTCAAAAGTATCAGTACATGGTATTAAGAAGCAGGTCATAAGTAAGTTTATCCAGGATTATCAAATATCAAGTGATCTTCTTATAACAGAATCTGCAGGGAAATGATTTAAGAAATTATTCTTCATATATTTAAGTAATTATTATTCATATATTCCTGTCCGTTTTAGCTCTTAACTAGCAGTATAGCCAGGCGTTGCACATCGAGAAAGCTTTAAAGTTAATCCATGGTCCAGAAGCTCGGACTCTTTGGACTTTGGCACGAAAGTCCCAAAAGAAATAATTGTTTCCAGTTAAAGCGAAACCGTAGATTGAAAGAAAAATGAATGGATGTAAGTCAAATTTTGATTTCCGGTATCGTTGTCAAAAAAGGTATTCATCACAAACTGAGTTGTGAAAGCTACATAATTCCTGAAAGTAAATAGTATTATTGCTGAGATTACGAACTACATTTATACCTACTTAGAGCAAAACCCGAAGAAAAATCCAAAATAAAAGGGTGGAAACTTGATTTTTATCAAACCCAATAGGATATCAGGGTATCAATTTCTAATATCATAGTCAAATAAATCATCCAAAGATAAACTAACATAGGTAAGTCAATGAAAATTTATCGTACCCATCGGGTATAAAAATTGGAGAAGATGAGCCATATTAATATCAACAGAATATTTGAGGTATCGATTTCCGATGTCGGGGAAAATGAGTCGCCTGAAAAGATCTACTAATGTTTCAGACTAAAAACTATAATTCTACCAGGGTAGAGCAAATTCTGCAGAAAGAACCACGATAAAAGGCTGAAATTCTGATCTTATTCAGACCCGATCGGATATCGTTATATCAATTTCCAATATCGGGGAGAAATCAGAAAAAATAAGTAACCCCTGACCTGAGCGGAAGCGTAAAGAATATGTGTGTGAAGTTTAGTGAGAATCGGATAAAAGATTGCGGATTTGTATAAAGGACATACAGACAGACAAGCAGACAGACAAACGGACAGAGACACAAAAACAAATTGCCTTTTATATATATAGATATCGGGAGGAAATCGGGGAAAAATATGTAACCCATGACCTGACCGGAAGCCTAAAGGATATTTCTGTAAAGTTTGATGAGAATCGGATAAAAATTGTGGATTTGTATAAAGGACATAAAGACACGCACACACATACACACACACACACACACACACACACACACACACACACACATACCTTGCCTTTTATATATATAGATAAATTTTGTCATTTTGTTATTTTAAACCATGTACTACATTCATTTCCTCAGGCGTTTTAAGCACGACACGCGTTGCTTTTTTTCTGTCCGTTTTCCCTCTATCTATTCTGAGAGTATCATATTTTTCAAGCCTTTCTTTCTCAGTATGCACCACAGAAAGTTTAGCTGTATCTTCTTGGTGTTAAGTGTAAGTTAAATTTTTTGTTTCCATTCTCTCCAAAACCTCATCTTTGCTCACAAATTCAGCCCATATTATCCTCACAATCTATCTGTAAAACAATTCTGTTGATTTAAATCACTACTTCATCTATGACGTAATTCTCCAGCATTCGCTGCCATTCAGGTGGACAGACATCGTAACATTTCAGTACTCTTTTCTTTGTTTCCAATTAAATTTTTAAGTCCCTTAATATTGTACTTAGATTTGGAATGCATCTTTGGCCATATACTAGCTCGGATCTCAGTGTCGTACTTTTCGTCTGAACACCTGCCAGATATTTAAAGAAATTAATTTTGTTTATATTAATAGCTTCATGATACGATGCGGACTGAATAGTCATCCATCTGACAAAATAATCGTAATAGGAGGAAGGGGATAAAACCGAGAACCTTTCGGCATCTTCCAATTTCGATTCTTTATCTTCGGTGCCGTATTCCGTTAGGACGTTGCTCTCCACAATTCCTTATCCTTTGTAGTCTCAATAGAATATAAAATGTAAGGAACAAAAATGAAATAGATATAATATACTGGCAGTATAGACCGGCGTTGCTCATGTGTAATGAAAGCTTTAAAACTAATATATGGTCCTAGAGCTTAGACTCTTTGAACGTTGGCACAAAAGACTAAAAAGCAATAGTTGTTTCCAGTTAAAGCGAAACTGTAGACTGAAAGAAAAATGAATGGATGTAAGTCAAATTTTGATTTCCGGTTTCGATATCACATAAGTTTTTTTTAATCGTAAACTGAATTTTGAAGGCTAAATAAGTCCTCTGAGTAAATGGTATCATGGCTGAGACTAAGCATTACAATTATACCTACTTAGAGCCAAACCCGAAGCAAAAACTAAAGTAAAAGGCCTGAAAATAATACAGACAGACAGGCAGATAAACAGACAGACACACAATCATCATGCCTTATATATTATCGATTTTCTGCACTCTTGTAAGAACTGTAACCTTGAAATACTAATCTAATTTGATAGGCTTATAGACAATGACATAATCCTTCTATAACCCGATTTTTTCGATTATCGATTTTCCTTATTTATCGGGAGTATCTCGACACGAAACCTAGCTAAGAACACTCGCAGACGCTTATAGTCCAACTGTTTAAATTTTCAAGAAAATCGGTTCAGCCGTTTCGGAATCTATAGGTAACGGGGACACACACACGCACACACACACACACACACACACATACACACAAACAAACAATATTCCATTTATAAATAAGTTTAGACAGATTAATTAAAATATTATCTTCTTCATTACTGAACCAAACATGTATTTGTTTATTATTGTATGCCATCTTAAAAAGTAATTCTATTGGTTTTCCTTCCATTTTTCGTCTTTAATGAATAAATGATTTACCTTTCGAACATCATTGAATTGTTTCTTTACACGAAGGTAATTCCGTAAACATGAAATAAAATATTAACCAGGAAGTGTATTGCCTGAAGATGAAAGCGGATGAATGAAATCTTTTCAAAGAAGCTGTCAAATTTTTTGCTTACTCAATTAAAAACAAATATATACTGCGCTGTTTTCTTGATTAATATCATCTTAACTCGTTGAAATGATTGTGTCTCTTTTGACGAATACCATTTTTGATACAGTAAGCAATTTTCCATTTCCGTTCACCCAAAATAGCTTCCGTAGCTGATTATTTTTAAATACTTCATCGCTGAATTTCTTTGAATATTAAAATATATTCAGAAGTTTTAAATCATGAACTGAGCATCGAAATCTAAAGTTCTAGATTTTACTTTTATGGTCAGCTATGCGGAACACCACAAAATGATTTCATCAAATAAAATGTAACCTCAATTTCTACTCTAAAGCTTCTTTTCTCGCACTTCCCGCCTGTGGAATTCCCTCCCGTATACTTGCTTTCCCGATAGCTACTATCTCAAGGAATTTAAATGTAAGTCATCTCCTATCTCACTAACTCGTATCCTTACTTTTAAACTCTTTTCTCCATCCACCCCACTCCCATCACACCAGTATTCTCATACTTCTATTGCCCTCCTCTTTACATCGCTATAACCGGCCTATCTTTCTCATAACTTACCCCTATGTAACCCCCTGCGCATCAGTGGCAGTAAATCTGTCTTGCTTGGGGTGAAATGAATAAAAATAATAAGAATAAGAATAAAGCAAGTTATTGACAAGTATTTTCGCGGGTTGATTTTGATATATTAAGCATTGTAGCTGTTCTCATTTAATAATGTGAAACACAATCTCCAACGATGGAATTTATATATAACATTATTTTTATTCGTGTTCAACCCATGAAAAGCAGTAAATCTACTGAGTCATCAGATGTTACTGGGTTTGGAAGAGTTAGAAACAGAGACGTTGCTTAGGGGGCGAGAAGAAAAA
This sequence comes from Ascarosepion bandense, assembly GCA_037127315.1. Lineage (NCBI taxonomy): Eukaryota > Metazoa > Mollusca > Cephalopoda > Sepiida > Sepiidae > Ascarosepion > Ascarosepion bandense. The sequence continues at coordinate 6,135,200 of JBBBDQ010029769.1, read as the reverse complement.
CAGGGTATTAAGGAGAACAGTAAATAGAAATTGACATTGCATTTAAGTTTTTTTAAGATTAAAGTTTTTATAGATATATGAAGCGGGAAGAGAGTTCCACATGTGAAAATAGAACGAAAAGAAAAGTAATATTTTTTACATTTTTCGGACTGTTTGCTTCGTTTTTATTGCAATTTTCTCGACGTAAATAATGTAAATAGTAAATCATTTTTGATGTATAGAAAGAAAAGTAATAGTAAACTGCTGAGAAATCGTTGCCAGTCTAGGCAGTTAAGTGCCATACGTGATACACGCTTGGGCGATCATTTCTCTCTCGAGGCATGACTGACTGGGCAGAAGGTTATCCCGCAGTAGGTTGCCATTGCTTTCTGAGGTAGACTGGTTGCCGACCAAGGCTTTAGAACCCCATCTGTCCTGTTATTTGACTCTTAGCGAGAAAGGGAAGATATGTATTATATTATTATATATTAATAAGTGGGGGATCAGTTTATTACTTCATAACTATAAAAAACTGATCCCCCATTTATGCCCAGTAGAAACCTTAATCATATGTTCAACTATTATATTCAGTCAGTCAGTTAAGTGCCATACGTGATACACGCTTGGGCGATCATGTCTCGAAAGATACATGACTGACTTGGCAGAAGATTATCCCGCAGTAGGTTACCATTGCTTTCTGCGGTAGACTGGTTGCCGACCAAGGTTATAGAACCCAATCTGTTCTGCTATTTAACCCATAACTGGAAGGAAGAGACGGATTAATACCTTTCCCAAGGGTATTTGCGCGTAAGTGAATACAATGGATTTTTTGCCAGTCTAGTACTGAGCTTAAATTCAAGTAGACTAGGCATCATAGCGAATGGCTCATCCGGAAAATAACATGAAATTGTTATAGAAAAAGCGAAGGGAGACAACATTATGGCGGAAGGAAATTGATTGACTCAGAGACGCGAGATCATTGCCAGTAATACTGCTGATTGTTCGTTGGATCTTCAGGAGCCCACCTTGTCACATTTAAGATGCTTGATGCTCATCAGCAACTTTTAAGTAAATTTGTATTATAATTGATTTACTTTTTTTTTTTCTCGGTTTTTATTTTCTTTTTGTGTTGTGTACATCTTGATATTGATGTTCATTCTTGAGACATTAACGTCATGTAGTAAAATAGATTAATTAGTGCGTTTTACGTATATTATAAATATGATATATAATATTATAAATATAGTATTAAATGGAATGATCCGATCTGCGTTTTGGGGCAGTAGCTATCGGCCCGAAACTAGAAATCAAAGAGCTGAAATCGAATTCCACTTTAGTTCGTTGCATTCAATGACGCGCAAATATACTTGGGTAAGGTACTAGTCTTTCAAATCCCTCAAGCTCTGGTTGAATAACAGGACATATTGTGTTGGCAACCAGTCTACCGCAGAAAATAATAGCAACATGTTGCGAGAAGATCTTCTGCCCCAGTCAGTCAAGTGTCTTTCGAGACATGATCGTTTAAGCGTTTATTAAATATGGCACTTAATTTACTGACTGATAAAAGGGATTGTATATATATTACGTGGTTGCATAATCTGAAACTTTTTGAATCTTCTATCGTTTAAAAATCGGTTTTATGGATATTCATGATAGCAAGTGTGTTTGGCGGTTAATTATTTTATGTTGAGTATTTATTTATATACCTACAAACCTTGTATATTTTTTCCTTCGTGTTATTTTAATAACGGTAACGATCGATATGCGTTGTACTGCAGTGGATATCGGCTCGGAACGAGAAATCGGGAAGCCGAGTTCGAATTCCAGTTAAATTCATTGTATTCACTTATGCACAAATACCCTTCAGAAAGGTATTAATCCGTCCCTTCCCTCCAGTTATGGGTTAATAACATGACGGATTGGGTTCTATAGCTTTGGCTGGCAACTCGTCTACCGCAGAAAGCAGTGGCAGCCTACTGCGGGATAATCTTCTGCCCAGTCATTCATGTCCCTTTCGAGATATGTTCGGCCAAAGCGTTTATTACGTATGGTACTTAACTGACTGACTCTTGGGAAAGGTATTAACCGGTCTCTTCCCTCTAAATACGGGTTAAATAACAGGACAGATTGGGTTCTATATCCTTGGCTGGCAACCAGTCTACCGCAGAAAGCAATGGCAACCTACTGCGGGAAAATTTTGTGCCCAGTCAGTCATGTTTCTTTCCTGACATGATCAACCAAGAGTGTTTAACGTATGGCACTTAACTAACTGACTGAACGATCGATAAAACGTTTACAAATAGAATGAAGTTGTTTGTTCACCGTGTGTTTTGAAGAAACTGATTTTCAATCCATTCGAACTTTTAAGCAAAGTTTCTTAGACAATAATATTTCAAGGAGAGGAAGTGTTTCATTTTCTTAAAGTTTATTCAAGAAATATGCATTTGAACTAAGTGTGAAATTTGATGTTAATGTAGCCAAGAATTGAGGAAAGTTTAAAAGAGTTTTAAACTTCAAAAACATTTTCTCAAAGCAGAACTCATTTTAAGGTCTTCAGATATCTTACCGGCGACAGATTGAATTATAAGCTACAATTTTCTAGAAAAACCACGCACATTAAATTTATATATATATATATAAATATATATATATATATATAAGTGTATGTATGAATGTTGTGCGTAGAAAATTTTACGTGCAAAAACAAGCGCGTCTAACTGTATGTTTTAAAATAATATATTGTGTTTTTTGGCAAAAATTCTTTCATTAATGCATGTTAAAGTGAAAAGATAGCAAAACAATTACTAAAATGGTAAAAAGAGAAATAACTTTTTGCGTTGGCAATGGTTTGTCAAACAGCAAACATTTATATGTCCCTGAGTAATGGAGAATTCGTGCTGATTCTGAAAGAGACACTAAGAGAAATTCTACAACAGAAGTGAAGTCAAGAGAAAACATCTACCTCCGGGAGTTTCAAAGCGAGAATTATGGTACAAATGTCAGTAAGAAACAAGAAAATCGATAGATACCACTCACTTTGCAATCAACGTTACACTCTTGACACATTCAAAAACACAAACGATAGTATATATATATATATATATATATATATATATATATAGGTGCGTAAATACGCATATATTTAAGTGTACCTATACCGATATGTATACGATCTCAGTTTACGAATATCATCATGCATGTATATACATGCTTTCATGTATGTATGAATTTATGTATGCTTGTATTGTTTCTATAGATGCATATATAAATACACTCAACTGCATGCATATACACACATTTATAGAAACATATGTATGCGTTAATGTACTTTTACACTTGCATATGCGTATTTTTCCCTGCAAGTACGTTTGTATGTAAATGCAGTCATGGTTATATATATGAATGTATCCATATATCTGTGCTTATATGCCTTTTCTTTCTGCATTCACATATGTACATCAAGTCATAATTTATTATACCCAGTTTGAATATGATATTTTTCGCCTCCTCATTTATAATTTCAATGTAAAACTGTGATGTCTTTTTGTAAGATTTGATGACTTCTTCATTGGTTTTTCTTTTCCTGTAATATTCTACACTTACAGTATAAAAATTCCTTGTTTGAACACCTTTAGTAAAAATATTATGTGCATGTTATCGATTTTTTATACTTCTGTATTTAATCGTCATTTGAAATTAATATTAACTATTAACTGTTAAAAGTTAACCATATTATCATTTATAGAAAAAAATTACTATATGAAAAGTTTCAAATATTCTCCAAATCTATACACATCAGAAAATACATTTTAGTTTCATATCAAGCATTATGAATATATGTACAATACTATTTCAGTAGTCTTGACTCACTTCTCTTCTCCTTCTTTTATGTGTCCTGGCTATTCAGGATGTAGGCGATTATGGTTTTTCACGTCTACCTATCGCTGGTGGCTCTTAGCACGCTTTCTCCTGTTACACAATGCCAACCTCTCTCCGTCATTCACCTGATGTGGTCTTTCAAATGTGTTATTCGCTGCTTTCCCCTGTCTCTTTTTCCCTTTATCTGGCCTGTTGGTATCAGGTTCTTCAAGCCCTCCTTCCTCACTGCATGTCCCAAGAACTATACCTTCTCTTCCTGATGTTCAGTAATAATTTCCTTTTTGTTTCTATCCTTTCCAAAACCTCATCATTGCTCACATGCCTGATCCATAATATTCGCAACATCCTTCATTAGAACAACATTTCAACTGCTTCAATTTTTTTCTTTCCTCTTTGAAATATTGTCCAACATTCCCTGCCATATTGAAGATCGGATATCACATAGCAATCCAGGACACTTTTCTTTGTTTTTAGCGAAATTGTCCTGTTCCTTTATACTTTACTGAACATCTGGAATGCTTCCTTTGCCATGCCAATTCACGTTTGGGTCTTCGTGTCGCAGTTTCCGTCTTCGGTTAGAACACTTTCCAGGAATTTAAATTTTTGTATCTCCTTGTACTCTCCTTATTTTAAATTACCTGTTATGTGTTTTGAGCCTCTCGTTGTACGTCCATCATATTAATGAGTCACGTAACACATCATTGGAATCTTGTCGAATGGATTTCGTAGCAGAATCAGACCAGAAATAAAACAAGAACAGTGAGGTTTTGTTTAAGACATTGAAACAAGGAACGCAATATCTATGCATAGATTCTTCTCAGAAAAGGCAGTACAAATGTGGAAGGACGTGTACTTTTGTTTCATAGATTACGCAATGGCATTCGACAAAAATCGTCACAAATATCTGATAGAGATGGACAGCAAACTTGATATATTCGTGAAAAGCATTAGAGTAATCAAGAACTTGTAATGTCAGGAACCTCCAGGCAGGAAACGGCTTCAGTAGATATACATGGGTATATAGCGATGTGAACATGTGTTCTCCCACCAAATCTTTTCGATCTATACAGCGAGATAATTCTGAGAGCGGTAGAACTTCTGCCAGGATTCGTATTTAGTGACCGCAATCTGAATATAAGGTACACTGATGATGGAGTGCTGATAGCAGATACTGAAAGCAAACTACAAGACCTCATATAGGAATGAATTACATAAAATGGAAAGAAATGACTATATATAAATTACAAGAAAACTGAATGCATGGTAATCAGTAAGACGAGTATCTCAACATGCCAATTACAAGTTAGGCATACTAAAATATAACAATTAACAAAATTTAATTTCCTAGAAAGTGTCCTCACAGAAAATGGAATGTGCAACACAGTGATCCGAAGGTGTAATTGCCAATAATGCAATCAAGAATCCTTTCTTTGTTTCCAGCGAAACATTCGTGTTCTTCAGAATAGTAAGAGACAGGATAGTTTTCGCTGACAACAAAGGAAGAATTACTGGAATGTTATGAGATGTCTGTTCCTTCATATAGCAACGAATGTTGGACAATCACATGAAAGATAAAAAAAAAGACTTGAAACAATCAAAATGAAGTTCTACAGAAGGATGCTGAGGATGCTATAGATATTACATGTGAGCGAAGACGTTGTTTCGGTTAGATGTTGACACGAAATAGAAACTGATATTTAACATCAGGAAAAGATAGCTGAATTTTCTGGGATATATGGAAAGGAAACAGCGTTTGGAGAATATGATTCTCACTCGACGGATAGAGGGAAGTAGAAACAAGGAAAAGCATAATTGATGGACTTGAGCAGATGGATACCGGAATGGGTTTCGAGCGGGATAAGAGGAGAAGGATTGTTAAGGGCTGCAAGGGATAGGGAAATGTGGAGAGCCATCATCACCTACATCTTGAAAATACATGTCACACAGAACACTGAGAAAAAACGCAGATTCTGTCACTTAATTTCGTGTGAAGACTTTTTTCCGTGTTTCTACATTTTCATCTTTCGTCAGACGTAATAGTATTGAATTTAAATTTGAATATTGAGTTTTAAAGTAATGTTTTGCATAGCCTTGTATTTCCTCCATTCTCCTTTTGGTCTCTCTCTCTCTTTCTCTCTCTCTCACTATCTGGATACGTCTATATATATATATATATATATATATATATATATATATAGGTGTGTGTGTGTTTGTGTGTGTATGATATGTATATATATATATATATATATATATATATATATATATATATATATATATATGCAATTTGTTATATATATTATTTATATATTATATATGCGTGGTAATTATTTGAAGGCACTCAATATCAGTCATGACGATAGCAAGAGAGTGAAACCCAGGGTCAGAATATCACAGCAATCTCTCTCTCTCTCTCTCTCTCTCTATATATATATATAGTGTATCGAGGTACCCGATAATTTTTAAAACATATACTGTTCAATATAAGAGACAATGAATGGCTTTATATGTTTAATCATGAGCCGTTCTAAACATCGTATTTCAGTTTTAATTTCCTGTGAGCCGAAAGTTTAGAACCAACTTAACAAAAACATTTCCAAATATTGGAGAATCGTTTTCCTTATTTTCACCTGAAATTAAAGCCAAAATACGATGTTTAGAACGGCTCATGATTAAACATAATAGACATTCATTGTTTCTTATATTTAACAGTATATGTTTAGAATGAATATATATATATATATATATATATATATATATATATATTCTTCAAAAAATGGTGCCACGGTGAAAAGTTTTAATAATAACGTTTGAAAAAAGTAACCCGGAGAATCGATATCACAAAAAATTAAAAAAGATAATCTTAAGAGTAAATAAATAAATCAAAAAACCCGAGACAAGCCTTTCGTCTGAAAAATATTCATGGGTATATGTCAGAAAAAGAAGATTAATATTTGGGAAAAATTTAAATAAACTTTCTCCCTAATAATGCTCAGAAAGAAGAGAAAAAATACCAATCTTCCCAAATCTTTACCCAAAGTTTCAAATAATTCCAATTGAAGCCTCAAATCTCTTTGTTTGCACTGAGAAGGTGGATTTAACAATATAAAAATAACCATTCATTCATTACTTCGGTGTAGACGAAACACACTTTTCGGGGTTTTATCTTGGTTGGAACCGTTTGCTCGTAGATCCCGAAATATCTTGTAACTCTAACACACCATGCACTTATTATTTGTTCTATTGCAACTTTTGATCATGTGATTGATAATATTAGGAATATTTTTATCAAAAACGGTTATCCTCCGTCAGTTGTCACTAGGATAATCAATTCTAAAATTAATTATTTTCGGGAAAAACAGAATAAAAGATTTGTGCCACTAAAATACCCCGTCTGTTTGAAGGTACATTTGATTGGTTCTAATTGACAATCTGTTTGATGTGGACCGGTGATGCGATCACGTAATGATCACACGAAACACGGTGGTATGGTTAACAACATATATTAAGTCAAAAATGGATACAAGAGAACAGAGTAAACATAAGCTTGACTGACAGACAGACAGTGCTGAGCTGAATCAAAGCCACGAGAGTGATTAACTCTCAGTTAATATATTCTTCGGAACATGAATTATATATACGAGATCTCTCACTCTTTGTTTTACTGTGCCTACTTTCCAAAACATCATGTTGTTCTTATAGTCTTTAAAAAATACTTTCTCACTGCAGGAGTAACGTTTTCTGGGGAGGTAACCGTTTTTTTTTATTTTGCCCGCTTTCGTAAAATCTTATCAAATATTGATCTTATTCTTCTTGCGAACATGCAGTTAAAAGTCCCGTTGGCGTATTGGGTTTGGTGTAATTTTATATACATGCAGAAACTGTTGCAGCGCCTTATCAGCTGGTGTGCCATGCGCTTTTTTAAGTGTTCAATTTAAAGTGTCCACGAATCGCTCCGTCTGTCCGTTAGACCTAGGGTGCTATGGCAGGCTTCACCTGGAACGTTTCACTGAACTCTTTAAGTTCACTAGACCTGAACTGCGTTCCGTTGTCCGTCATCTCGCAATCCACTAACCCAAAGCGTGGAAACAGTTCATGAAGGAAAGCTATCGTGCAACCCGTGGTGTGTCTTCCCCATGTAAGAACTTCCCGTCATTTAGTGTGGCTGTCGACTTTTATGAGGTAGTAATGGTCTTCAAGTGGACCTGCAAAATCGACGTGAAACCCTCTGGCGCGGCCGGTCAGTTTTCGGCCCCAGTTTGCACATAGCTGGTGGAGCTTTAGCTGCAAATGCGCACCCTTTGCATGCCTCAATCATGTCAGTTATATCTCTGTCCATGTTTGGCCAGTATATGTAACAACACATGAGAACATTTGTACGGTTTTTCCGGATGTCACATATGAAAGTCACGCAGGATTATCTTTCGCAAATTTTTAGGTATCATCATTCTTTCATTATAAAACTATACATCGTCACATAGTGAAAAAACCTCAGGCACACTCGAGTCCTTAGTGTAAATTTTGTTCTTGGTAGTAAGGATAAACACCTTTTTTATAATCTCTTTTTTGATGTGTGATAGTGTTACTGGAAGCTCTCTCATGTTCTTTATCTCGTAGTTCCCAATCATGTTCTTTATCTCGCAGTTCGTTCTCAAGGTCGCTATTATAGAGTCTTTGAATATTTCTTTGGTTTTTGAACGAATCTAGACAAACCGTCAGCGTGGCAGATCTTCTTGGAGGGCAGGTGGTCAATCTTAAAATTATAGTTCAGTAGTATTGTACCCTACTGTATACGTCTGTTCGCGGTGTACACCGTTAGTCCCTTCTTAGATCCGTATATAGTTAGCAGCGGTTTTTGGTCAGTCTGGAACGTAAAATATCTGCCGTGTAGATATCTGTGATTCTTGGTAACGGCGAAGATTATGCCTAACGCCTCCTTTTCAATCTGCGAATATTGCTTTTCTGCAGGCAGCAAATTTGAGACCCATGCGCGATGGGTTTCCTCGTTCCATCCGGATGTTTGTGTAAAATGCAGACGCCAATGCCATAAGATCTGGCATCGCTTGCTACTATGATGTCCAACTTTGGGCTATAGTGAGTGAGAGAAATGTCTGAAGTGAGTGTGTTCGTTATTCTTTGAATGCAGAGTGACATTCCAGTGTCCATTCCCAGGTTTTGTCTTTTTTAGTAGTTCGTTTAAGGAAGCTCGCTAGTTGTGTCTGTTTTTAATGAACACCTGGTAAAAGTTTGCTAAGCCTAGGAAGCATTCTAGTGCTTGTACGTTATCAGGAGCCGGCATGTCCTTGATCGCTGTGTCTGGATCCGGTCGTCGACCGTCTTTGTTAATGATAATTTTTTTTTTAATCATTTCACCTCGAGCAAGGCGGAAACGCCACTGATGTGCAGGGGGTTACATAAATGTAAAAAGAATAATTAGAAAATAGTGAGGAGTACAAGCTAGTTAGAAAGGAGCAATAGAAAGCTGAGAAAGAAGGTGCGATGACAGATACATAGGTGGAGAGAAAGGGAAGGTTATACAGGGGAGGGGAGAGAGCTAGAGGCCAGTGATTAGTAGATGAGTATTAACTTTGCATTTAAATTTCTGGAGGTTGTAGCCGTCAGGAAAGCAAGAATACGGGAGTGAGTTCCACAGGCGGGAAGTGAGAGAGAGGAAGCTGCAGGAGTAGAATTGTCGTCTGCATTTGGCTAAGCTGACTGTGAATGGGTGGGAGCCAGTTGCCAGTCTGGTTGCACGGGTAAACACCTGTTAGGAGGCATCAGTGACTTAAGCTCATCCGAGCAGAAGCCATGAAAATATTTATAGAAGAGACAGAGGGAGGCCACATTTCGACGATGGGAAAGTGGCTGCAGTTGAGTCGCCAGATCAGTACCTATCACATTACAGACTCTCCTCAAATATTTTATTTACATCAAAGATATCAAATTTAGCCTTTTTAATTTGAAGCCGTATTCTTGAATTTTGTCAGATACGCTTAGTACGTGCCCCCGATGGTCTTTCACCGATTTACTAGTAATTAGGATATCATTAAGATAGGCAATTGCGAAATCAAGGTCGCCAAGCATGGTCCCCATAACCCGCTAAAAGAGAGCAGGCGCGTCATTGACTCCAAAAGCCATTTTATTAAATTTATACACACCTCTATGTGTAATAATACAAAGAGGTTTGGAACAGTTCTCATCCTGGATTTTTAAATATGCATTCGATATGTCAATTTTAGAAAAAAAAATGACCACTGTTTAACATATTAAATATCTCTTCGGGGCTAGGGAGAAGATGGTGATGGTCTTTTAGTGCGGCGTTTAATTTCGTTGAAAAATCAACAAATACTCTGATTTGGCTTGATTTTTTCTTTACGTATATCGTTGGTGAAGCCGATTCACTAAAATCTATTTTAGACAGGATACCTGCATTTTCAAAACTGTCTAACTCTTCATGGATTTGGTTCACAGCCGCAAATGTTCCTTTTCTTTTGAAAAACGGTCTGAGCATTATCTTTTAACTTGAATTGTGCTTTTATCTTGTTACATTTTCCTAAGCCGCCTGAAAACAGATCAGGGAATTTTTGCTTAAGTTCCTGTTTCAGTTCCTCGATTTTGGAGTTTGTACTTTCTATTTCACGACAAAACATATTTATTGGACAGTCCCACAGATTGAACTTCTCAATCCAATCTGTTCCAAATAAGTTTTCTCTATTTTTCATAACATAAGCGTTTAATTATTTCGTTATTCCATTTAAAGTTACAGCGAAAAATACTTCACCTAAAATATTAATGCTGTCGCCTGTTACAGAACGTGCTGTTTACTTTGTTCTCAAAAAAGTTGGCCCTTTCAGTCGCCTCTAGGTATGCAAATTGATAATCATAAGTTCGGACCCAGAGTCAAGCTGGAATTTTATCGTTTTGTTACTGATTTGCACAATTACGGTTTTACGCAAATTTTCATCTTCATCGCTTCAATGCGTCTGCCTAATTTTATTTTTTGTTTTCTAAATTTGTTAACATACCAGCACACTGATGTTATATGGCCAGCTTTACAAAAGTTTTGACAGGTTTTTTTCTTTTTGGACGGGCAAAACCTCATCCAGTGTAGGTTTCCCCAGATATAACACGGACTTGGTGGAGAATTTTCTTGTCTATTCGTGGTATGCTTGTCACGATATTTTGGTCGCATATATTTGTTTTTTTTCTTTTTCCGGATAGTAGTGTTTTGGTCTGCTCTTAATTATTTTGATATGAGCAACACCCAGTCCTCTGCAAATTTTTGGAAGGTTAGACCCAGTTCATTCCCTAATTTTGTCAGCATACAGCGTCTAATTTCAGCCTCTCCAGCTGAAACTAAATCCTTGGCAAAAATCAGACATTTGAAATCGTCAGCAGATAAATCTGCTAATTTAAAGTCATTACAGTGTTTGTTTATTTACTGTAGCCGCAAAGTCATTACAGTGTTTGTTTATTTACTGCTGATCCTCCTTGAATAGATTTAGGCACTTCCATCTTTTGTGGAAGAGTGATGTGTTAGGCCTAAATAGGTACGACAGCAATTTAACTGTTTCTGAGAAGTCTAAGTCCGTTGTCTCTTGGGGAGGATAAAGTCAACGAACCTACTGTGTTCTACGGTACCCAATTGTCTTAGTAATAGCAGAACTCCTTTGACTTTGACCATTCTTTGCAATCAACGTTGATTAAATCTTCGTACTGCCTGTAGAAATCATCAAAAGGTTTTTGATTTTCGGGTACATATTCGAAAACTTCCATGGTACTTCAGATGGTGCTCAGGGAAAATGCAGTATCGTTCTCAGATGTTTGTTTGCCATTTAAGGATTTGTACAGTAACACTTCCATTTGACTTTGACTTCCTCGGTTTTTAAGGGCTTGCTCTTCAAAACCATTCTGCTGTTTATAAAGTTCCATAACAAGTTGTTGCTGTTGTTGTTGTTGCTGTTGTTGTAGAAGAAACCGCTCTTCGGTTTTCTTCTGTCGTTCGTCACTTTTTTGCTGATAATCTAAATGAGCTTTCATCAGTTGGATTATTTCTTTCTCAAAATAATCCATTTTTTATTTAATATTAAAACAACCAATTGTTACGTGAAAAACAGAGAAGAAAAAACAGATTGTAGTTACAGGTTTTTTGTACGCCGTACGCAAAAGAAGAGAGGCCACGAAAAATTTACTTACAGATTTGTTTTCTGTAATACCGTTGTTCCAAACTTGTCGAAGACTTTTCATGCAACAATTAACTATTGAAGTTTCCCACACTTATTTTTACGTCGCCAAGATTTTAGAAGGGACCTGTAGATTATTTCTTGTTGTGGCGTTTTTACTTGTATTCATTCGAAGTTGTGTTATTTTTTATTCTTCTCTTGTTATAAACAGTTGCAAGTTGGTTTAGATGGGTCATTTTTTGGTACTTCGAAGTTTGTCGACAGATTTAATGTGAGTGGGGGGTTATCACTTGGTAAGTCGCTGTTAGTACACTAGCTCGAATCTTCGTTCGTTGCGGTGTATCTGGCACTGTTTTTTAGTTTTCCGAAGCTCCCGTTCGCCAGTTGATGATGGGGGGGAATATTCTTTTATGAACTCTTATTTCTTGGTGGAGTTAACTAGGTTTATTGCGTAGGCTATTTCTTGATCTTCAAAATTCTCGTTTGCCAGTTGATGTAGACCGGTGATTGGACCATGACATGATAACTCGAAACACGGTGGTATGTTTAACAAATATATTAAGTCAAAAATGGATACAGGAGAAGAGAGTAAACATAATCTTGGCTCACTAGTGACTGACAGACAGACTCTGCTGAGCTGAACTGAAGCCACGAGAGGGATTAACTCTCAGTCCATATACTGGCAGGAAGAGTCCATAGTTAAGTGTGTAACGCCCCACAACACTATTGTTGATAGGTATCTTGGATTATTTCTTGTAATTTTGGGGATTTGACTCCACGTATTATTTTCTCTACGTGACCTGTTTTTCCTTCTTTTCGTGAGGACATCCTTCCTACCATTCGATTTAGTAATGTTGTTTACAAATTCAAATGTCGGTGTCGTTTCCACTACATAGGCCGATTGGAGGTTTGCATATCACAAGATTTCCTCCGTTCCATTCCTGAGCACCGCCATATTCTGAGTGTTTGCAGACGCCCGAATCTTGTATTGGAGAACACTAATTGTCTTTAAAAGATTGCGTTGACTCTTATTCTGCGGAACATTTTTCTATTTTGCAAGGAGTTCGTTTGCTTTCTACCTTACTGTTCTGAACCATTTAACGATATTGTCAAATGCATCTTCTCTGTGCAAACAAAGATATCTAAGGCTTCAATTAGAATTATTTGGACCTATAGATGAACGTTTGTAATGTTAGGTATTTTCCCTCTTCTTTCTGAAAATTAGTTACATTTTTTCTAAATTTTACCCACATTTTAATCTCCTTTTTTTGACATATACCCTTGAATATTTGTCGGACGAAAGGTTTCTCGTTTTATCTATTTATTTAATTTTTTCTTTCTTAAGCAGAAATTTTGATCTTTTTTTATGTACTCGTTTTGGGGTTTCATTTTTTAAGTGCTATTATTAAAAATAATTATTTGATAGTTTGTTATTTGTCAGCACGGTCCTCTTCTTAAGTGTGTATTAGTGTGTTGTTGTACCGATAAAACTATATATATATATATATATATATATATATATATATATATATATATGAGGCATATTGATAGAAAGTAAACAATTTAATTAATGTGATTTTATTTACCAACAAATGCTTTAACAAGAAAAATACTCGTGACAAAATAAATTAATATTTAGTATAAAAGCCTTTTGAGTTTATCACAGCCTTCATTCTGTCAGACGTTGTCATCAAAAAATTCATCAATGTATCTAATAGTATCTCCTGCCAAGCAGCTTGCATTTGTTCCCAAAGTGTGTCTTGCAAAGTAACTGTACATTTATATTTTTTTATCCAAAATATCCCATAGATGATCAATAGGATTGAGATCAGCGTTTTGTGGGGGCCAATTCAAATTCCGAAGTCTTCCTCCCTCTACCTTTTTAGTTAAATAATTCTTTCAAACGTTTGGCTTTTCCTCCTGTATTTGAATTTCAGTGAGGTTTTTAGGAAATCACGGATGTCCTAATACTTTTACACGTTACAGGAACTGTGCAAAAGTGTTAGAACAGGGGTGATTTTAAATTTTATTTTGATGCCTCATAAAAGATAAAATAGGTATTGTCTTAATACTTTTGCACATTACTATCTATATATATATATATATATATATGTGTGTGTGTGTGTGTGTGTGTGTGTGTGTCATTTTTAATTTAAAATTAGATGATGCAGCTATCGAAAGATGGCAAAGGTACTGTCTTTTAAATATTTACGAAATATCAAAGAAAATTTTAAGCTTTCTTCTGTATACGAAGTACTTATTTGGGGAGTATGCATTATCTTCCTCTACATGTGTAGTCATTTGAACTTATATTAAGTAAATGCTTAATATTTACATTCTTTCATTCCCCACCTCGTTCTTTCCCGCTCATTATTTTTTTAATTTTTTGCACGGGATTTTAGCAACGCGGTAGGAGAAAGTTTAAGAAACCCAGGGCGGATAAACAATTAAGTAGTGAACAGCCACCTAACTAGAGCCGGTGTCTTGATAAATCACCGTGGAGAAGCCAACGGATACCATTACACTATTATTTCCCGCATACAATAATAGCTTTACAGAATAAACATATAAAACTCAATGGCGTTAATAAGGATAATTCCAAAAACAGTAACACCTCGCCTGGTAAGAATCAACAGGAGCAACAGGTCTTACATGATCGTCATCCAGCAACTGTCAGCACCAAAGTCCTAAAGGGTACACATTTTTCTGAAATTTGTCCTTTGCCCGGAACGACATGATAAACACGTGTCTCTGAAACCTGCAGCTGTGCCTAACAATCAAAAATTACCATAGGAACATGAAACATGGAAAATTACCATAGGAACATGGAACATCCGGATGCTATACCAGGAGAAATTTTGCTAAGAGAATTGGTTTAGTAATCGTAGGTAGGAGGGAAAAGATAACTGCTAACCAGATTTTAAAATAATTCCATTTTGACTAAATGGGAGAATAAGATAATTCTTGCAATTTAAACTTGTTTCTGTGACAACACATACTGATCCCTCTGCGTTTATTCAAAAGTATATTCTGATATTGAAATTTCAAAATTTTCATTTTTCCTTCTATTTAAAATAGAATACATCTGTCTCTTAAGTTATTATGGGTGTTAGCCTTGCCTATCAGCCTCCATTTTATCTGTAGATTTAAGTTATTTTCTTTTAATTTCCAGTATTTTCGAGAAAAGGGGCTATATGATATCTTAAATTAGGGATAGTGAAAGAGTGCCTGTATGTATAAAGCAGTTGCTTTCAAATTCCCGCCGAAATTCCGATATAAACATTAATGTGTGCGCGTTTTTAAGTAAGTTTTTTTTTACATTGATAATTCCTATCAGTGTATATTTAATTTTAATATTCTTTATCGCATTTCTCATTTGTTATGTCCGTGCTTGCATTAGAACAAATTATCATTTGAAATGCAAAAGGAATTGTATGTGAATCAATACGTTTTAATTAGATGAAAAAAATTTAAAACGACTTTCTTGTTTTCTTTGACTTAGAAATGTATACTGAAATCTGAATATAATCTTCCGTATTAGATAATGTCGATCCTGTATTAAGTTTGACGTGTTTCTGCATTAAAACGGACGCGGTTTGAAACGTACTACTGCGAAGATAATGCAATGAAATCTCCAGAAAGTAATTAAAACTTTTTAATTCAAGATTTGTTTTTCACTATTGTCGAAGCATATGACCATTTCACTAGAATAATTAGATATTTATGCAAGATATCTTACCGTCTAGCCACAATTTTCGTATCATAGTCTTCTATAATATCCGTGCAATCTTACAATTTGATATATCTAAATGCTAAAATATAAAAATGTTCTGTTGATACGTACTAACCATAATTAAAATGCTTAATATATTAGGTATCATGGTAGGAAGAAGAAATAATTCGAAATTAATGTATAATGGAAATTTGATTAAAATGCATACTGATTTCGGAGATAATCTAGTTTTAGTCATTATAATCATGCTTTAATCATTATAATCAGATCATAACCAATAATGGAGAACTATATATATTTGTGGATGTGGTTTAAAAGTTTGCAAAACGGAGAATAGAATCGGAGAACCATGTTCTAAGTCTGATAATGTTTGCGTTCGCTCCGTGTAAATACCTTGAGAAAAGAACGAATCCATTTCTTGTCTAATTATAGATAAACCGCAAGAGAGTTGGATAACTTCAGGCTTTTAAGGGTATTCTTCTCGGGTATTCAATAACAGAACTGCTCAGTTATATAGTCAAGATCAATCTCATGCGTAGAGAGGAGATAGTTACTGTTTCATTTACTTGGAGATATTTTATTAAGCATGAGCATCGGATTAATTTCTGGAAAATTATAGAATAATAACTAAATAGTGATAATATAAAACGTGTTTCGTCATTTCTAATTTATAAAGATGTAAGAGAATTTGTTGTTTAACTGGTTTTTATTTATTATTTACTGGACCGCCACTAGTGCGCATGTGCGAAAAACGACTGATTCCAGGAAGTATTTAAGAAAGTATAAAAGTTTTAATTGGATTAAAGTAGATAATAGTTTTAATTGGATTAATGTAGATAACATTTTTTTTGGAAATTTTAGCTATCAAAAAAGTGAGAGAAAAGAAACTGTTGGAGTAAATGTGACGGTTAAATTTAACAATTTTACGGTAATATTGTGCGATCTAGATGCCAATTAATTAACACCCCTAATTCTATGTGGTCCAGGTACAAAAGAAAAGGTTTGTCAGAGCAGTTGCCATAAAAAAATATTTGTAGAAAAGACAGAGGAAAGCCACCTTACCTCGGTGAAAATGTAACTAAAATCGAGATTTTAAGTTAGAATCGATTATATTGCAGATTCTTCTTTGTATTTTGACAAGAACATCGAGTTGATTAGCAGGAACCTCCGGCCAGTTACAGAAACTGTATTCAATGTACAGAAGAATGTTAGATTTAAAAATATACAAATTAGGTTCAGAGGAAAAAGAAACTTATTGACAGCTATATATTCGATGTAGTCATTTCACTTTAAGTCGGTTGAAAATGTGAGGCCAAGGAGGCGCAGTGTGTTTCTCTCCAGGATTTTAATATTATCCATGCTTTTTGTATCGAAAGACATGACTTTGAGATATATCGCCCGGTTCACACTCCACCTACGTCTATTGAACAGGTTAAGAGGCTCATCCCTTGTTCACTGTTTAGGATGTGGTTTCGGGCTTTCTCTTTTCCAATCTTCTCACTTTTTTTTCAATTGGAGTAGATAGATCTATCTATCGCCCAGTTCACACTCCACCCACGTCTATTGAACAGGTTAAGAGGCTTATCCCTTGTTCCCTGTTTAGGATGTGGTTTCGGGCTTTCTCTTTTCCAATTTTTTCACTATTACGTAGCACCCTGCACATTAGTGGCGTTACCGCCTTGCTCGGGGTGATACGATAAAAAAAAAAACAAAAAAAACTCGGAATTCGAAACGAGCGCGAACGTATATTGCTTGCAATAATAACGAAAAAGACATATGGCCGCTATTGAGGATAATTTATGCGCGCCTATCTCGTCCAAAACGAGACGATATTCGTACACATGCAAATTTTGGCCGACCTGGAGTGGCATAAAAAGCTGGGCGCCAGCCGTGCTGGGAGATTTTTCTTTTTAACTTTTTCGGTGGACTGCGTGTATCAAATTTGGAAGTGCGGATGGACAGTCAGACTGACAAAGAAGTAGTAGGAGCGGTTTAGTTGGGGTCTGTTTCAAAACTGCTCAGTGTAACGGCTTAGAAAGCGAAACATGAAATCCATTTTCTTCGGGCGACGGAAGCAAGAAAGTAAAACAGCTGACCTTCCGACGAGCCTCCCTCATCATCATTTTAACCTCCCTCATCATCATTTATTTATTTTTTTTACTACACTGTCTGTGGTTAAAAGAGAGTAGTTTTGTTTTGGAGGCCTTAATGTCATTTCCTGTCCTATTTTATCGCTGATTAGAAATCTGTTTCCTTGGCAGATAAAACAAAAATGAAAACCGCGGAATATATTTTATGTTTATATCACATTTTAGAATATTATAGCATAACTTAATCTGTCTGATTCGAACCGTCGGTAATTTTTCCATTTTTCTTTGTTTATTAAAACCTATTATAGGAAGGTAAATTTTTTTCTCGTAACTGTTAAATTTAAAAGAAAATATTTCAAAATAATATAAAACTATATTTCATAATTAGTCTCTCTTTTTCTATATGATTTTAAAAAATGATTGTCAAACTGAATTGTATGAGTAACAGGAAGAAATCTTATTTTTCTCAGAAATGATGCTTCTATATATAAAATTATGTGATATCTGTTAGTCCATCCGTTACACCCTCTAAAATGGTAATAGAAGTATAAAAAGTACACTGAGTTTTACTAGAGTGCGTAGCTTTATAAACAAACCGACAATTCTACTCCCATAGCTTCTTTTCTCGCACTTCCCGCCTGTGGAACCCCTTTCCATATTCTTGCTTTCCTGACGGCTAAAACCTCCAGGAATTTAAATGCAATGTTAATACCCATCTCTTAACCACTTGACTCCAGTTCTTTCCCCATAACCCTGTATATCTTTTCTTTTCTCTTTACCTTTGCAACGATCATCACACCTGTATTCCAATCCTTCTCTTGCTCTTTTCCCTGACACCTCCTGTAACTGGTTCGTTTTTCTCCTCCTATCTAATCTCTTCCTCTGCGTATTAATAGCGTTACCGCCTTGCCTGAGGTGAAACGACTAAAGAAAATATTGGTAATGGAGTATGAAATTTTAATTGAGTGCGTAGTTTGTATAAAACATTTTCGTTAATATTTTAAGAAAAATTAAAAATTTTATTAGATATGATACACAATACTAACACTATTTTTTAAAAAAATCTAATTGTTATCATGCTAAATAATGATTTGATAAAAATGCATATTGATTGTTGCATATCTGTTTTATATAAGAATCTAATTTCCAGTTCGCACTGCGTTTTCAAGAACTATAAGCAAAGGACAAGGTGAAACGCTTCAAAAAGTTGAATTTCGCTTCAGAAAGAAATATTTACTCAGGGCCAGTTGTATGTCGTATTCTCAAGCATAGGAAAACCCAAGAATTTATTATTCGCTGTTAGAAATTAAAAACATACATTTTCTTAAAAGATATAGTTTACCAGGAATTCTATAAAATTACACTAAATTAAAAAAATAATTTGAAACACAAATTAGAGACTTTTTCAATCAACTTTTTCCAACGAAATCAGCTTATTTCCTTGATTGGTTTGCTAAATTTAAGGAAACATTGAAATTGTAATTATCGAAAAAATGTTAGCAATAACTTCAGCAATACTAAATACTGTGAGTTCCTTAACACGCCCCAGCATTTCCCAAAAAAGTTCTAATACTATTAAATGCGATTAACATTTGGATATAGAACATACCTTTTCTTGCCCTATTTTAATTTGAGAACTATTTATTTATTAATAGTGAAATGTAAAGTGAAACTAAAATTCTTTTCATTCATTGAATATATATTATTCTTAGGATTTTTACATATTTTTGTCCTTTAGTTTAGCCAGTCCTTTAATGAGAATATATGATTCCCTCTTCAGAATGGATGATTTTATATCTTTATACTTAATAGTTAGTGGTGTGGCGAAATCTCCGTTGTCATGTTGTTGTGACTTGTTAGGACCAGCAAATATAAATGTGTAAGACCGAAAGGTATAGTTACTCTGCGTTTGGACTGCCTTATGACCTCGTTACAGCTGCGTCCCGGAAAATAAGCTATTTATTTACGAATTTACAAACTTGTAGTTGTGTCAGTAGCGCATTTCAGAAAAATAAATCACAAACTTTTAAATTCCCCAGTTAAAACGTATTTTCCTGAAGAGGAAATGTCCATACAATAAGTAAAATGATCTAACACAAAATAATATTTAAAATGTTTAAAACAAAGATAAATGAGTTCGTTGCTCACCGAAGGTATATAAGGTTGGCATACAATCAAAACTTGACAAAGACAGATAATTTGAAATACTTAGATTTCTGTTTGATGAAAAATTACTTGAAGTGTCACGTACTTGTTTAAAAACCGGTAAATAAATTGGTACCTAATTTTCACTGGAAAAAACCTGGACTCGTTGAGCTAAAAAAAAATTTCAAATGACTTTAGAAACACTTCTCTCATTAATTTAGTTTTCTGGTTTTTTAATGTTACAAGTTAATTCAATGAGATTTGCTATTTTCTTTTCTTTAATCCTGACACAACGGATAATTTCTGTGAGATAAAGTCTTTACATTGGCCCCTCCAAAAATTGACATATGCTCTCGAATTTCTTCTTGTTGTATCGGCTCACGGGACTATCTCTGTGAAGCAAAGATTTTCATTGGTTCAGACATTTCACATGGGCCATGGTGTTTTGTATGGGTTATTCTTTTGCCATCAGCACGCATCACTAGTTACCGACATACAGGCAACCTTGAAACTTTTTTACCATACGCTCGCCTATTTTCGTTTTAAGAAATGTTCGTCCAATGTCTGTAAATAATGTCAAGCACCAATTTCAAGCGGAGTCTGGCATGCTGACCTTTTACGCAAGCTACCGGGCAGTGGTATAACTGGATGCTTGTTTGACCTAATCCAGTCATTTCTTTCAACTCGTGTCATGAAGGTAATACTGAATGGGCCTGCTTCCAGATACTATCGTACAAACGCAAGTGCCCCTTAAGGCTCTATTCTACATCCTACGCCTTTTCTGATCTTCACCCATGACCTCCCTGATGTAATCAGATGTCGAATAGGCAACTATGCTGACGGCACCTCCAATTGTTCCCTTGATAAGAAATCTACCGAGACTGACTAAGAAAACTTCGCTACTGATCTTGAAAAGAACCTCCAATCAGTTGTAGAGTGGGGTAAGAAATGACTCGTCAATTTTAAAACTTCCAAAAGGAAACTTTTATATTTTAACCACCATAGACAACCGATCCAACTCCCATCAAAATGAATCAGGCTAATCTCCTTGAAAGCAAAACACTGCGCCTCCTTTGCAAACCTCTATTAGCCGAGTTGAATTATTAAAGTTGAATGACTTCATGGAATCCATAGCTAAATCTTTAATTAGAAAGGTTGTTTCCGTGTTTAGAGCTAGGAATTTTTTCTCGTCTGAATCCATTTTGCGCATATATAAATCTTCCATCTGCCAGTGCACTGCATACTGCTGTCTCATTTAGTCGGGTCCTCCTGCTCTTCATCTCGGGCTTCTTGATAAAATAAAACGGGGAATCTGCAATGTGACTGATCCCAACCTGTTTGATCAGTAATTCTCCCACTGACGTAATGTGGCTCCTCACGGTCTCTTCTAGAAATATTATCACCGTGTTTACTCACATGAGCTTAACTCCCAAGGTGCATCTGCATGAATTTACTCGAGCTACTATGTTGGCGGCTAGGTCCCATCCTCTTACAGTGAAACCAATCGAATGTAACCAACAGATCCACACTTCAACTTCTTCCCTGACAACCCTGATGTAATGTTTCTTTCCACTCTAGTCTCATGCAGCATTCTTCGCATCAGTGTTGTCATCCTTCTCTTACCAATTCCTTGACACTTCAGTAACTTGTTATTTTTACTTTTCAATCATCTTTTATGTAAACCCTGTGCACCAGTGGCAGTTCTGCTTTGCTTACATCTACATGCATGATTGGTTTAACGCAAAGCGCTATATTTTATATGTAAGAATTTGTTAACAATTGTAAAGATTGTAAAGTCATTCGAGTCAAACTTTACAAAAAATTGTATAACATTTATACACTAGTAGAGACCACAAAAAAGTATTGGTAGATTACGGAGGCAAGTTTCCAATGAACGTGTGCCGAACGCTATAATCATTTGATGAGAAGTTATGTAATTTTCCTATGAGGCCTTTTACTTTTATTCTGTTTTTGTGTCTTGGAGAACATTCTGAATGAACTCGAGAAGATATTCTGGCTTAATGTAAAGTGGAAGTCAAGTACATTGAAATAGAAGAACAAAACTAAAATGAACAAAGCTAGATCAATGAGTTTTTGCGAATTATTAATAATCTGTTATAGATGCGTCAGATGCAAATGGTTCCCAGAGGTGAATAAAAGCCTGTATTTAAATACCAACCTATTTAGTTTGTCTCACGAGGTGTGACCATGGACATGTATGTAAACACTAATTTAAACAATGCATGTATCTCTTCAAATCTGTGTTTGAAGATACAACGTGTTAACCATTAGCAGTTTGCATAAATCTATTATAGTATTGTACCTTGGAATAATGAAAAGATTGCTTCAATTCACAAGAGACAAGATGACTTTTATCGAAATTGACGAACGAAATTAGACTTTGGGTTTCATATAGAACTATAATCTGTAAGATTGTGTAAAACCTACTAGAATAATCTTATCCATAGATTTTAAGATGAATTTTCATCAGTTGTGTTCTAAACTGCATAGTGCCCAGAAAAAAAAGGGCATATTCATTCCTAGAGAAAATACACTAGTTGTAATTGTCCAATCTCACTCGTTCTCTAAAGCCCAGAGGTGAATGTTACAGATTACTGTATCTGGCGTATAACCCTAATTCACTTGCCAGACCGTTGTCATGACATCATCGATATAGATTCATTGAAATGGAACTTAACTGAAGCTTGGAATTAAATTCCTTTTGATACTTTTGTTCTAGATGGAATGTCAAGTAGGTATGTTTTTAATGAAATGATATTAAAATTGAATGATAATTTACGAGGAAAGCATTCTGCTATGTTAGCAGTCTATCACAACAATTGAAACTGATTGAAAAGACGAATCATAGAGAACTGACTATTGTTTAAAATACATTTACAGAGCAAGTATTAGTCATAAGCATCAAACAAAAGTTATAGGGTTTTTCACACTCTCAGTAAAAAGTAATTTAATTTCATTGACGTCAACGTTGCGGTTTTACGAACGGACACAAAGCAGCGTGTTTATACAACAAAGTTTTCTCTTTGGTATAGCCGAGAAAATCGATTCTTGTGGGCTATAATGGCTGAATAGATAATATATTTGTTTCACGTGGTATTTCGGAAAAGGCAAAAAATTATCGATGGCGTCTTTTACCGAAGAAGAAATCTCAGTGGCACAAATTTAATAAGGATGATTTACGATATTACTCCAAGTGACGTAGCTAAGAAAATCGAGAAATATATCCTACTTTGTATGCTGTTAACAGAATTAAGGTCATGCCTAACACATGAGTTAAAAGAAATACTTAAATACTGCATGTTCTTAACTGTCATGAGGATAGAGTTCCGATGCTTGACAAGATTGCAGAGAGTGGTTAATGAACAAATCCAGTAAACGAACATGTTGCTAAGAATTATTACAGAAATAAGTAGGAACAACTAATACACCCTTGTATAATTGATTGAAACAATATGAACAATGTCTTCCTAGGATCTTTTACACTTTTTCTGATCCCTAATACGCCAACTCTTGACTTTGTTTTTCTCTTCCAACCGCACTTTATTACGTTGTGGTCTTATGGATCCAGTTTGTGTCTTCGCCTTGATGACATGACTGATAGTCGAACGGCTGTCACCAACAATATCCGCGATCTCCATGTAAGGTTAGCCATTAGGTTTGGACAGCTTTACAGTTTTAGTAAGCTTCCTTGGTGTAATGTCCATCTCAAAAAATGGCTGTACGACAACTAGTCGACAATCGAGACAACAGTTTCTTGGTGAACAAGATATAATTCAAGGCTTAACACATTTCCTCCTAAACCCAAAAATTTGATTTATGTTACTGCACACTAATGAAAATGATGTAATCTGAGGAAAAAGTAGAAATGGATTATACCCTGTCTCTTGCGATAATCTAAAATCGACCGTATAATGAAAGGAAGGAAACTAAAGCAGCCAATTCAGTTAATTTGCATAACAGTGTACAAGGCTGAAAAACTGAGCAACTGAAAAATTGAAAATATGAACACCAGCAACATCAGTGGTACAGAATCAGGAATTTACTTGATATGATGTGCATTAAAGCCAACAAACTCATACACTCATAATAATTATTAGGCTAATTCTAAATGAAAATAGCATGTTTTTTGTTATTATTATTTGCAAACTTTTGCAAGGCAAGGAAGCAAGGATGAACTCGTCCGAACCACTCTAAATTATTTTCATTCTTTCATTGATGAAACTTCAATATAGTAATTATTAAATATTTATAAATTCATTTGATGCACATGTTATTGTGCAGTATATAAAAGAACCTTTCTATTTTCATTTACACTTATTCACTTGGCAATAAATACGAAAAAATTGTTTGAAATACATAATTTCTTTTAAAACACTGGAATGACCTAATAATTATGGACGGTAGTGTATATTTTTACCGATGAAAGTATACAGAAATACATATCTATACTGTCAGATATTTAGTCTAATATGCTACATTCTCTTGAGAGGAAGTGGAGCGTTATCATAACATAATGGAGTATTCTTAACAGGTGGTTCATACTTAATAGACGAGTCAAATGAAATATTCACAGGTACTACTGCATGATCCAAATTGCAAGGTAGACGAGATAACTAGTGTTTAATAATGAAAATGAAAATAACATAAAAGAATTATCAGATGATTGCATGTTTACCCTGGAAACCATTCCTAAAAGAGTAAGATAGAAATGGAAAGGGAATTAAGTGTTAGAGAATAATTATTTTCGCAAAGATATAATTTTATTTTTATAATCATATCGTTAGATGCTAGGCATTTTCCTGCCACTGTTTTACAGAGGGTTACACAGGAGGAAAGTTATAAGAAAGAGTGACTGGTTATCAGGAAGTGGGTAAGAGAAGGATGGGAATATTGATGAGAGTGGATTGAACGGAGAAAGGAGCATGAGAGATAGGATGTAGATTAGCAAGATAGGAGATGACTATTGACTTTACATATAAATTCTTGGAGATTGTAGCTGTCGGGGAAGCAAGTAATCGGAAGGGAATTTCACATGCAGGAAGTGCGAGAAAAGAAGCTGATGGAATAGAATTTGGGTTTACATCTTATTGGTTTCACAGTTAGAGGGTGAGACCTAGTTGCTAATATTTGGGCTCGATAAAATTCATATATAGGGGCACAAGTTAGCTAAGTTTTTCGGGGCAGAGGCCGTGAGAGTATTTGTAGAAGAGACACAGGGAAGCCACATTGCGCCGCTGAGAAAGTGACTGCATCTGAGCTGCCAAGTTGAGATCGATCACATTACAGATTCTCCGTTGGGTTTTGTCAATGACACGTAGGTGGATAGCAGGAGCACCAGACCAGATATGGCAGCAGTATTCAATGCACGGGTAGATAGCAGATTTATATATGTGCAGGATTGTTTTGGACAGGAAAATCTTCCTGGCCCTACAAAGAGAACCGACTTTCTTAGCAGCGGATTTAGCTATGGATTCTATTTAGTCATTCCACTTGAGGTCTGTTGTGAGAGATAAACCGAGGAGGCGTAGTGTTTTGCTTTCCGGAGGATTAGCCTCATCCATGCTAATGGAGGATAGGAGTGATTGTCTGTGATGATAAATAGACAGCAGCTACGTTTTGGAAGCATTAAGAATTCACGAGCCATTTCTTACCCCAGCCCACCACGGATTAGAGTTTCTTTTCAAGGCCAGCAGCGTGGTTTACTTTGTCAGCCTCGGCAGATTTTTGATCGATGCGAGGGTAAACTGTAGTGTTGTCAGCGTATATGCCTACGTGGGATCTTATTACATCTGAGATATCGTTGATGTAGATAAGGAAAATCTTAGGACCTAGAATAGAGCCTTGAGGGACACCCACGTTCCTATGATAGTATTCGGAGACATGTCTTTTCAAAACTACCTTCATTAATACCTGGGTAATGTCTCAAGAAGAAATATTCTATCAAACAACTGAATAAGGATACCACAAATGTTCGAGAATAGGATATTTGATTGGCGTAAGTGATTTTATATTTAATAATTGCGATTATATCAAATTTCAGAATTTTTTTAAAACCTGTGAATATAAAGATCTGAACATATATGTTTAACGACTAGGTAATTTTATATATCAGTTCTTAGTATCTAAATGCCAAATTATCCGGTCAGATTATTTAAGTATAAGAGTGAAAGTTAATGCCGAATAAAATCACACAGTTAATAATAGTATGCGACAATATAGAAGAACTATCCCCCTAAGGATTTTACATTTGGGGTTGACCGTCTACTAATTACTTTGCCAACAATTTTACTCTATGACTAGGGTATTTACGCGTATGTGAATGTAACGAAGTCGACTAGTAAAAAAATTAAAAGCTTACACTACCGGCCATAATTATTATGCCACTCCAGTGTTTTTAAAAATGATGTATTTCAATTTTTTAGTATTTATTGCCTAATAAATAATTGTAAATGAAATAAAATGTTTTTTGTTAAAACTACACAATAACATGTGCATCAAATGAGTTTATAAATTTTGGAATAATTACCTATATTGCAGTTTTATCAATGGAAGAATGAAGAAAACTTTAAGGTGATTAAGGTGTTGATTTCATCTTTGCTTTCTTGCCTTGTACAATTTTGCAAATTAATAATAACAAAAGAACCATTATGTTTTTATTTGAAAATATATACTAAAAATAGTATTAAATTCATCATTTCTTAAAAGTAAAACTCTGGTTACCTAATAATTATGGTCGTTAGTGTATATTCGACATGTGTTTCACGCTCTTATCCTTTTTTTAAAAAAATTTAACATTTCGACTGCAGAGGAGTGTCTGTTTTCTTGTGGCTTGTTTCAAAAGGAATTTGCCTGAGATATCATCTACAACAATATCACCCTGCTACTACTTAGTCATTGAACTTATTCTTCTATGTACATCGTCCCTTTACGATATGGGAGTTCGCTAAAATACTTCTACACGTTGTTAATCCTAGCTGTGATTTCTCTCTTTGCCCCAACTCAAGCGTTCACCTACGTTTTCCATACACACAAACGTGTCAGGCAAATGGCTGGTTCCCGTCCCTATATTCTGTGACTGTTAAGCTTTCTATGCCATACTTCGTCTATATTTACATGGAAGTTTGTCTGTTTCTTTCTGATTTTCAGTATAATATCGAGTATATAGTATATTTTATCAAATGTAGCCGCAACTTATACTCTAAAAAGTTCTTTACTAGCACTTCCCGCCTGTGGAATTCTCTTCCAAATAATTGTTTTCTTGAAATCTACAATCTCCAAGAATCTAAATGAAAAGTCAATTGCTATCTCTTATCTTCTTCACTCACATCCTATCCAAGACAACCCTTGTATCATGTTCTTCTTCCTTTACACTCCACTCTCATGCAGCCCTCTTCACACCTGTATTCTCATCCTTTTCTTACTCATTCTTTGACTTGGAAATCGCTAGTGCACACCAAGGTGGCAAACGAGATGCTCATCAGGAGGCGGCTGAATGCTCTCAAGAAGCTCGTGGACGAGTATCAGCTTACCGTGGACGTGACACTGGTCCCATCGGCTCTGAATATAGCTGATCAACTGCCGAGCGTACCGCAGGACCCGGGCCACTGATTGGCGCCATCCATGTTGACGAACTGGACGCCGGCCAAATCATGCCCATTCACGGAAACAGCAGTCACCCCGGAGTGCGACGCTCTACGTAATATGCCAGGAGAATCTACCCGTCAACGACAAAAGCAGCCGTCAGATCAGTTGTACGGACTTGTGAAAAATGCTAGACTATAGACCGGCACCAACTCACTGGGAAAAAGGAAAGCTCGGGGTGAGCGAGAACGGGCAGAGACTGGGAATGGATATCACCCACTATGGTACCCATCACTTTGTAACACTGACGGACTCTCGGCCGGTCGCGTTTTTCAATCTGGAAGTAATTGGCAAGACAGGATTCGGCGACCGTGATTCGCCAGCTGAAAGCATTGTTTTTTGAGAGAGGCCCACCCCATGAGCTCCTCATGGACAGCAACTCAGCCTTCTGTAGCAGGGAAACCAGAGCTTTTGCGCGCGAGTGGGGAATCAACTTGCGTTTATATTGCGCATATGCCTCAGCGGGAAATGTGTTAGCAGAGCTATGCCTTCGCACAGTGAAACGAATCGCATTCAGGATGCGCTGCTCCGTCCAGGAAGCCGCCTCCTAGAACAATGTCACGCCAAAAGACAATACCTCATCCCAGACTGCTCCAGCCAACCGGATCCATCGATACAAACTGAGAGTGAAAGAGGTTGACGCCCCAACGTGGTCGTTAGCTCACGGACATGGCTGTTACCAGGTCGGAGATCACGTGTGATCAAGGTGCCAATGAGTCAATACACCACCAATTTCAGTAGTACTTAGGCCGCAGTCATTTCTGGTGGAGGGAATACCCCGTCACGTTCAAGCTTATCGCGTTCAAGGAAGATTACAATGACACACCCGATTGCTGAGCGGAAAGTTTGACGAGGGAAGTTCAAAATGCGTTAATCCACCCGAAGAGGGAGCAAGGGCAGACGCAGTGTGCGTCATTCTACCCGAAAAGGAAGCAAGAGTAGAGCCCACCTCCCTGCCTTTGCGAAGAAGCACTCGTCGAAAATGACCGTCACCGGGCTGCCACCTTTGTAATCATGAGATCAGAGAGGAGTGTAACGAAAAGCATGGCTTACCTCGGAATTCGAAATGAGTGCGTACACATTTTGCCTGCAAGATAATGACAAAAAGGAAAAATGTATTGAAGATACAATTTATGCATATCTATCTCGTCCAAAACGAGACGATATTTGCACACATGGAATTTTGGAATGGCATAAAATGCGGGTGCCAGCGCTGTTGTTAGAGCGGATTTTCTCGGTGGATTGTGTGTGTCGAAGTTGCAAATTGACAGTCAGACTGACAAAGAGGAAGGAGAAGCGGCTTAGTTAGTGTCTGTTTCACAACTGCCCTATGTAACGGGCTGAGTAAAGCAAACCTGAAATCCATTTGTTTGAGGCGACGAAAGAAAGAAAGAAAGAGAAACATTCTTACCTGTCATTGAGCGAAACCTCATCATCATTCAAATTTTTTTATATACTACAGAATCTTTCGTTAATAAAATGCTTGATCTGATTTGGATGTCTCATTTTCCATCCTCTGTTTAGAGCCTTTCACAATGTATCTTTTTCTTCTATGTGTCATGTCCCTCCAGAACGTAGGCTATCATGGCCCTCCACATCTCCCTGTCACTTGTCGTACTTAATAGTCCATCCCTTGTTATCCTAGTCAATACATGCTCCAATATTAATCTGATCAAGACCATCATGTATGTCATGCGTTTTCCTTTATCTCGCTTTCTCTCTAACCATCTCGTGTGCATCAGGTTCCCTAAGCGCTCATTTTATGTCCCAAAACTTCAGCTGTTTTTCCCGATGTTAAGTATCAGTTTACGTAGTGTGTTCATCCTCTCCAAAACCTCATTGATGCTCATGAGTTCCGTCCATAATATTTTCAGCCTCCTTCTGTAGAACCACATTTCAGTTGCTTCAAATCTTTCCTTTGTTTTCGAATCTTTCCTTTAAAGAAATTGGCCAGCATTCGCTGCCGTATTTAAGAACAAATACCACATAACAATTCTCTCTTCTTTCTTTTCATCAATATATTTATTTGATGTTAAATTCTCCAATTTGTTCGAATCATTTGCTTCTTTTCCCCTGCAATTGATGATCTTTCCTTTTCTCCGCAGAAACGCTGCTCTCCTTCAGCTAA
The DNA here is from genome assembly GCA_037127315.1 of Ascarosepion bandense. NCBI lineage: Eukaryota > Metazoa > Mollusca > Cephalopoda > Sepiida > Sepiidae > Ascarosepion > Ascarosepion bandense. Next base: position 6,105,404 of record JBBBDQ010029769.1, on the reverse strand, counting down.
AATCGAATAAACAACGCTGGATTCACACTATAAGTTTCTGCAGGAAAAGCGCACAGTAATCATTATTACAATCTGTACCACAGTGAATTTTGTAGTTGGATACTTGTGGTATTCCTAACTACTTGAAATCAATTTGTAAGAGCCATAGAGCTATAGAAAATGTAACGAGTATTCACGTTTAAGCCATTATTTTCTTCCTGTGATTTCGGGAATATCGTGAATAAAATTTTCAATGCCAAACGTATGTACCAGATACCATAAATGACCCTGAATTCTCATGATATGATAAGGCCCTTTAAAATTAATTTTGTCTTTGACTCTACAATAGAGGATAAAAACCACCTCCTACCTGACTTTGCTTTCTGTCATGGTGGCACCACTCATTACAAGGGATTGTACTCTTCCTACAACTACATATACATCCCCTCGCAAGAGGAGAGCAGATGAAGAAGAGATTGAGAGCTCAGAGAGTGAGAGATCCGCAGTAGATCAGCATAAGCAGATTAGCATAGAGCGATAGCCAGAGATAGCCAAGACTGCTACCGTACGACTATTGCAATTCCCAACATTAGTATGTTCCCTAACCCGTATTTATTTGTTCTACTGGCAGAGTTCCAAGTATTTGTATTTTACTGTGTTTATAATATATATTCTTATTTCCTATTTTGGTTGTTGTTATATTATTCTTAACCGGGTCCACGACACTTTCCTTAACGAGAAAAACATTTAATCGCGACGTGGGAAATTTCCAGTCTTACCAATGCCTTTGCTATAAGAAGGCCACGAGTGCTGACAAAAGTCCAGTAGTTGCTGTTAATAATATCAGCACAGTCTTATCTCCAATTCAGGTAAAACAGTTTAATCCCTGCCTGAAAGAGAGATGTTTCCAAACGATTAACAATGTGTCAATTATTTAAACTATTTTATAAGAATGCGAATGGACGCTCATACCTGTCATATTATCCAACTTTAGGCTCTTTATTGTCATCGTACAACTCTATAGTCCACAATAAGTTTCCTGATGCCTTCAACCGGAACAACCTTTTGACCGATAGCCAGTATGGATTTCCCCTGCCAGATTGAGAGCTGATTTCTTAACTGTCATTACTCACAGAATTAGCAAGGCAAAAGACAATAAATTCATCACGTAGCTCTGTATATATCGAAGGCCATTGACATAATTTGGCATTGTGGACTGATACATAAACTCTTCAGTTACAGAATCTCTAAAAGAGCTGTCTTCATTATCAATAGCGTCCTAACATGTAAACCCCTGAACGTCATTTTTAATGGCCAGTCATTAGAAGCATATAAAATTAATGCCGTCGTTCCACAGGATTTTCACCTTGGTCCTATTTACTTTTTACTGTATATTTATGAATTTCCTAGGATTATACACAAATCATTAGTATCTACGCAAATTATACACCAGTTTATAGGTGCAATACAAAACGTTTTGAAGAGCGGGATTTACTTCTGGTTTCTCTTAAGATTTATCACAGGTGATTCAATGAAGAAAGGCCTGGCTTATAAAATTCAATACGACTCAAAACAAAATAACACATTTTAAACTTCACTAATCAAATACTGAACTCTAGTAACTTTTGTAGCGTGGAATCATTTCTCCATGAAAAGTCCCCTGACACACGAGCGCTCTGTAAAACTAATCTTAAATGCTCAATTCCCTCCTCTGACGTTTCTATTCCTGATTACCTTCGTCTCTTAAGGAGAGACTCCTCTGTAGATATATATTATCTGGGTTTTTGCATTAGTGAACACCTCCCTCTAGTTAAGGTGCCATCTCTCCAATCCAGTCTCAAATCAGTGTTTCCGTCTCTCACTTCTCAAATCGGTTAGCTATCTATTCTTTCTGTAACGTTTCCTTTCCTCTCCCTGCTTGATAGTAACTCTGACAATACAGATAAGGCTAACGTCTCTCACCAATTCTCTATCATATTTGTGTTCGGAGATTTTAAAAAACATCATGCCAAGAGGCTAGAAAGATTTGCCACTGATTTTGCTGGTATTTTTGCCATAAACTTCTCTACTTCTGTAACTCTAAAGAAAATGGATTTCTCCATGCGCTTTCATAGTATTCATTCAGGACACACTTTTCTACTAGATTTCTTCTTCACCTCTCTCACTAACTTCTGCCAAGCCTCGCAGCATTGCTCTCACTGTTTATGCTGTCATAACTCTCACTACCCCCCAGTAGCCTCCTACCAACAGAATTTCCAACTGCTACCAAAAGCAGACAGGTATTCGTTCCGCAGTTTCCTATTCGACCTCCGTTGGGAAAAAGTATTTAGACGCCTCGTTAGACAACTCTGATGTCTCTTTCTGGGTGAAAGCTAGCATCGATGCTTTCATACTTTTCAGGAAATTTCGTCTGAAATGGCATTTGTTCCCCTGCTCAGCCGCCATTTTCCACAAGAACTAATATTTCGTGCTATTTCGGAAAAACACGTCAGACTATAACAGGAACCTATTTGCCTCTGCTTATAATAAGCTTAAGATAATCTTGAATGAGGCTAAGCTGTTCTTTGCAGAGAGAAATGGGCAGTGCATAGTTGCTTAAAAGACTATTGGAGGCTCTGCAAACGTGTGCTGAACAACAGCAAATCCTCCATCCCTCCCTTCATCAATAAATTTGAGGTCCTCATGGCATCTATGGACAAGGCCGAATGTTTTCCTTGCAGAATTTTCTCCAACTCCACATTTTACTCGTCTGGAGTATCCCCACCCGGCTTTCTTTTAGGACTGAGGCTCAACTGAGATGCTCACATAAAATCTTCGCTGTTATCTATGATAATTTCAAAACTTTACACCCATAAGGCGAGCAGAGGCGACTGATTCCCTGACATTTTTTTGAAAAAATGTTCCCCCGAACCTCTGTTCTCTATAAACTGTATAATTACTGCGTACTTTCTTCTTATCTTCCTTACTGCTGGAAGTCCTATTTTGTGGTTCCTGTATTTAAGAACTCAGGGGAACCCACACGTTCCCCATCCAATGATATCTCTTACAGCCTCTTACCAATTTTTGGCAAAGTGTTCGAGGCTATCATCAATGCTGCAAAATTCAACATCTCACTGCCTATCAGACTGACAGTACGGCTTTCGCTTTGCCAAGTATACTGCCGATATAATAACGACCATCACTGAGTACATATACCAGGCCCCCGATACGTCCGGCGAATCTCGAGCAGTTGCCCTAGATATCTTCAAAGCCTTTGATTGGTTATGGCACATTGGCCTTCAGCGCAAACTACGAGGTTATGGTATCGCTGGGGGATTGCTTGGTTTTATCCAATCTTCATTACGAAATCACATAAAGAAGGACGTCTTGAACGGGCATGCCTCCACATCCTATCACACGATCGCTGACGTCGCCTGAGGCCCTATCCTAGGCCCGACGCTTTTTCTGATCTTCATAAATGATATTTCTGACGTGATGAAATTCTAAGTAGGCATTTACGCTAATGGCACCATCATTTACTATCCCGTGAGTAGGAAATCTGGCAAGGTCGGCAAACAAAACATAGCTGCCGATTTTTAGAAGTACCTTCATTTTGTGGTAGACTGGAGTAAGTAATGGCTTGTAAATTTTAATACTTCTAAAACGAAGCTGCAATCTGTCATCCACCACAGACAGTCCCTCCTAGTCCACACATGCATGGACGAAGAAAGCATATCATCTTCTCTTCCGACCTCACTTGGAACCATTACATTGAACCAATAGTTAAATCAACTGGTAGGAAGTTTGAGTCACTTTGTCGGTCCGCCTAAGTTCATTGTGCTCATATACAACTCAACCATCCGACCGTACATTGAACACTGTTGTCATATCAGGCAGAACGTCCCTGCTATTCATCTCAGTGTTCTCGGCAGGCTCCAAAGGAGAATCTGTGATGTGATCACTCTCCACCTAGGAGTTCGACTCCTGCCAGGTTTCACCGGCGGGACGTGGCTTCTCTCTGTCTCTTCTACAGATATTTTCATGGCTTCTTCTCGGACAAGCATAGCTCAATGATACCCTCTCCACAAGTATTTTCTTCAGTCAACAGACTGAAAACAAGGTCCCATGTTTTTACAATAAAGTCTACCAAATGCTGCCCCCCACTTCTAGTCCCTAAGCTTCTTTTCTTGCATTTCCCGCCTGTATACTTGCTTCCCTCAGATCTAACATGAGCAGGAATTTGAATTCAATGTCAGTTTCCAGCTTTTATCTACTTGGCTGCAGTACTTCTTTCTTTTTTCTTAATGTAATGAATATGTAATAAATATGAATACATCTTGGTTTTCCCCTCACAGAAGTGTGATTGGCTGGTGTCAGCCATAAATACAGACGAAGGAGAGGACAAATAGAAGTTTAGCACTAGAGGTCTAACACGAGAGGTCTACCACTAGAGGTCTACAGGTCTTCTAATAGAAGCCTACGTTCAGAGGTCTATCGCAAGAGGTCGACATGTCAACGAAAATTGGTCTAGGTCTATTGACTACGCCTACGTCACAGGATACTGCATACGACGAGTATTGTCTATTACGTCTACGTACTAGATTGTCCTACCCGTTGCATTTGCCTAAACCCCTTAACTACTTCGAATGATATATATATACATCCCATTCCTGGATATATTTGTTGGCTACGAATAATTCGCAACGAGTTCACAAGAAAAGATTACTAACGAAAATGTTAGAAAGACTCGTTGACACAGAAAGTAAGTTTTTCCTCGTTTTTGTTTGAACATGTGCTAAGGAGGAACGTTAGAAAAGGAAAATCTTGGGCAACACTCACAGAAAGTAAGAAACTGCCCACCCCTTCTTGTTGAAGACGTATTATAAAAATCAACAAAAGAACCGGGCTCAAGATTTTTTTCTGCGGAAGGAATTGAAAATCTATTATCTGAATTAATGTTTTACGCCGACAGTGGTTCAACGTTTCCGCTTTATTTTCGTAGATTTGAAACAGTATTTACAAAACAATGCTAACAGTGGTCTAACAAAGAAAGAACCACGGTATTATTGCAGAAGTTGGGAACTGAAGAAAATACGAAATACACGGAATTTATCCTCAAAAAATTCCAGAGGAAATGAAATTCAGCGAAACAGTTTAGATTCTGACAAAAATGTTCCATTAAAGAGGATAATGATTTTGTCAAGTACGAAGCTATGGTTAATGCACAATGTGAGAAGTTTAAATTGAATCGACATGTTCAAGTGTCTAATTTTTGTTCTGGGGCTAACGACGCCGGAGGACAAAGAAATTAGATACAGTTACGCCAGAAATAATAACGGAAGAATGTCAACGACTTATAAATATAAAAAAAAGATAATACTCGGGTTGAGGAGAAGAGCATTTTGCGATTACAAACTATGAGACAACAGAAGTGGAGGCAGAATAAAGAAAATGATATGCGGTTCGTGTGGAGGAGAGTATGTAAAGAAGTATTGTTTTTTTAGGGATAAAATTTGTTTTAATTGTAGGCGTGTCGGCCATAGAAACCTCATTCTCGGGCAAAACATAGAAACGTAAAACCAACGTCGAAAACAAATACGAACGTAGTTTCAGCGAAAAACGAATTTGAAAATAAATAAATTATAAATTAAAATACCGCAATGTAAAATTAAACGGACAGACCGTAAAATTATTACCCAATTCGGGAAGTGATATCTCTGTAATACACGAGCAAAAAGTTTCATTTTTTTCAGGAGTACATACATTTTAGCAAGTTGATTGCAGTAAGGCTATGTGTTAATGCTATGATTGGCTTCCAAAAATCTGTAGTGTTTAACACCATTTGCAAACCACCTGACTGTCACCACAATCTTTTGCTGATGAAAATTTAGCTTTGGGACATGTTAGAATGGCACATCACGATCAAGCCATTGACCTGATTACTTATGTTTATTGTTGAGGGATCTCCTTTTTTATGTAATAATGGACGCTCCTGATGTGTACATATAATCCTGCCTATAGAGAGAACGGCAGTAGTTGTAAGGAGTAGTTGTACCAAGGTTAATAAGGAGTCAATTGATTCGTAAGTTGGTGCAGAGATATTTTTTTAGAGTTGTTTGTATATAGACTCATTACCGGGACATAATATTTCACTGCAAGACTGTATGTATTAACTTCTAGTAGTATTCCTGAACTGACAAACCCGTGATCCATTTTGTATATTTTTGTTCAATATAACTTACATTTCGTATCTCCACATCTGTTTTTGTTATTTGTTATTTTGTGTGGTTTCTCAACAGGAATTCACAACAGTTAATATAAAAAATCCACTTTCCATCACAAGTTATTATTGGGTCAAGAAAGGGATCATTAGCTTTACGAAGAAAGAGCATCTCCTACTCTTCAAATCACCCAAGTTTTTAATTTTCATTGAGGTCAAGAATAAACCATTTATTGAGATTTTTCACCATTACCAATATTCTACAAATGGCAGGAGACTGATACAATGCTGAAACCAAGCATCTGATATATTTCTCTGAAATTTTGACAAGTAATTTGATGAAAATAACTGCTTGCAATTTTTGATTCTCAAGACTGCATGACCCTCCTCTACTTTATTCACCTTCGAGGCTATCATTACGAGTACTGGATTTCTGGAACGACTTTTCTACTCACCTGATCACTTGCGTATCCGTCTCCCCATGATCTGTTGATATTGACAAACGTTTTGGAGATTTTTTACCTAAGTTTGAACAGATGAAAAAATAGTTTTATGGTGTCCTATCTACATAGGAATAGACTCTTCCTTCTTTTATAACTGAGTGACTTCCGGAGACAGTCAAGAGGCAGTCTAGAGCAAGTCAAGAGGGAGTCAATACGTATCGTAACTTTACTGTTCGGAAGTACACTATTTTGCTGATTACTAAAACTCTTACTTTATATATGTTCTGTTATTCTAGAATACAGTTTAAACCTACCTTATTCTTTCTGTGTCATTCTTTCTGGCCCAAACAGGCCACAATAAAATTTAAACAAAGGCATAATTTAATATGTTCATAATTAAAGGCTTCTATGCTTAAAGAATAATTATGTCTGAAAATAAGTTAAAAATTATAATAAATCGCACATTAACTAATATGTTGTTGTTTTTGTTTTATAACATATCAACCTCGGCGGGTCATTTATTGCTAACCAAATTTTATTTATTTATTGCTGGTAATAGTTTTTCTTTCAACAATTAATTGCTTGTATATATGATTTGTGTCGGGTAATACTTTTCTTTCTTTTCGAGTATCAAGATTTATTGGGATTTGCTTTTAAGGGCAGGGTCCCCAAGTTCTACTCTGCTATTTGACCCATAACTGGAGGGAAACGTCGGATTAATATCTTTCCCAAGGGTACCAGTGATTAAGTGAATGCAGGATATTCAACAGGTATTCAAACTCCGCTCACTGATTTTTCTTTCCGAGCCGATATCCACTGCACCACAACGCACATCCGTTCCTAAAAGCTTACAGCACCTGGTATTCCCAAGCAGTCGTCCATCTAAGTACTGACCAGGGTCAACGTTGCTTAACTTTGGTGATCGAGCGAGAACCGGTGTATTTAACGTGATATGTCCGTAAGCCAACTAATATGTAATCTAAAATTCATCACATATATACCGTGAATACTATGTTAAAATGGCTTTTCACTCGAAGTGTTGTATTTACAACACTTCGAGTGGCTATTATTTTTGTAACAGCCTGATATTAACTAAATATGAATTGAGATATAATTGGATTAAAGCACTAGCCTAATTTTTAGTAAAATATTTAGGCCAGATCTGAGTAAAGCATTGTTCTTGAGTGCTGGAGAAGGAATGGCGAGAAACAGGAGGATTAAAGAAAAATTCAGATCAACAAGTCTTACAGAATAATGTTCAAAAATTAAAGATTTTGAATGCGCCGAAATTGAGAGTGGTCCCATCTGTATTCTCAAAAACGTGTGTGAAAATTTTGTCCATTACTAGTAGTTTTCAAACATCTAAATTTTATTTTATTTGGCTTTTAGTTCAAGCAAGCTTGGTTCCCAAATCTCTAGACATAACTCTTGTGCGATACCAATTCTTTTCACCGGCGGGTATATTTACATTACCGAATTTGTAATCAAGAAATGTGTAATAATCAATGAAATTGCAATAGACATCAAATTCGGAGGAAACTTCTTTTAAAAATTAAGCATTAAGAAATGTCAAAATTGCAATATAATAGTTGGAATACGTTTAAACTGGTCAATTATGTTGAAAATAGGCGCATTAAAAAATTATATTGACAGATATTGAAATTTATTAAACAAATAACACATTTGAAGAAAAGAAATGATATAGAAAATTATTTTCAAATCATCTTTTAAGATCCTTTAATATATGATAACATCAAGAAATAGTAATCGGTTTAAATTTCTTTAACAATATCGTTTAAATGTTCTAAGGAATATGACTTAGTATATAAAAAACAAATTTGAAGACTCATTTTGTTCTATGAATCTTTCCATTCCGACAGAAGTCAGTAGAATAAAATAAATAACTGCCATAATAAAACGCACTCTATATGTGACTCATATATATATGGGCAATTACGAATAGTCTTTTGCCAGAAGGAACACTCTCTAGTCATAATAATTGGGAAGGAAATACTAAAGAATTCCTACACTTTTGCGTATCTTGATTAGACCTTCGAGACTGTTGTGCGATCGCCCCTTTTTTCTTATAATAATGGGCTCGACTGAGTGTACATATAATCATGCCTATAGTGAGAACAGCAGAGTTTAGTTGAGTTGTAAGTTGGTGCAGAATTGGTTGGAGTTGGCTGTATCTAGAATCAGTTATCCGGACATATTATTTCACTTCAAGACTGTATATATTTATTTCTACTAACAGTATTCCTAAATTGGCTAACCCGTGTTCCGGTTTATATATTACGTCAATATAATCTATTTTTTCTATCACCATATCTGTTTTTCTTATTTATTATATTGTGCAGTTCCTTACCCGGAATCCACAACTGAGACTAAGAAAATAAAACCATTCTTCCCATACGCTTCGTCAAAGTAACCAAGTACAAAATGTTTCGCAGGTTGACATATCTTTATGGCCGCAAAAACTGAGTACTGTTACTACATAAGTTTTCTGTGTGCATATCATATGCGTTAGTTTCTATAGATTATTGACATCACATGGAAGGACAGAGTACCGCAAGAGTTGATTCTGTTTATACCAGCACTAAATTCATGCTTATCTATCAGGTTTTCCGTTAGGCTGCATATGTTTTCCGGTTAAACAGAAACTGTTTTCACCTTGATGTACACAATTAAAAATAAAAACTGAGTGATCTCCCTTGGAAACCCTAAAAGGGGAAGAGATATCATTTGAATGGGTCACTGTAAGTGCGTTTAATCTTGCCCAGAGATATTTAGAAATTGATCAATATTTATCGCCAGTAGGGAAAGTTTATGACTACTAGTATTTTAAAATCTCGAAGAAGAAAGATCTCAGAAACGTCAAAAGAATGAGTCAAGGTGGCACCTGCGAAAATCCAATTTCTTCCGACTGAAGTACTTATGAAGTTGCAAGTCATGGATCTAGCTTATATCAAAAGTAAAAGTAGACGACGTCTTCTGCACAACTGTTGTTATCTAAATTCAAGTAAATAGATTTAGAGAAAATTGGCAATAACTGATTTTGTAAATATGCATATGTATTTATCATTCAGTATAAATGATATTTTGTAATTGAAATTCACATACACCAGTCAACGTTGCTATTTCCATCTGAATCACGTTTGAAAAATGATATTTTTATGCGAACGGAAGAAAATCAGAAGTTATGCAATGTTTCGTAATTTCCGATGTTAAATGATATGCAAAATTACAAGCACCATAAATATTATTGTTTAGAATCTAACTCTCGCCTAGACTTTAAGAGAGAAAAACCTTTGCTTACGTTAGGATCCAGCACAGGGTGGCATTTCGAAATATTCTCAATTTTAAATTTGGAGCCTTTCAAGTTGATATATACTATAGTGGCAATAGAAGGCTGATAAGAGAATTCGGCACTTACGGTAGGTGCGGGGCGTTGTATTTAAGGAAACAGTCTTTGAACTTTCCGCTCCTTAGGTCAGTAAGTAGTTTTGTGACAGCGAAAGATAAGATGAGAGAGGTAAGAGAAGCTAGCATAGTAAGCCGCTTGACTTGGTCAAGGGGGATACTAATTACACTCCTCTCTCTCGAGTCAGTCTGTGTGTGTCGGCATGCGTCGGTCTGTCTGCCTTTCTGTATCGGCTTTTTATATCTTCTTTTTGGATCGCAGCAGATCATTTTGGAATTCATATCCGAATTTTATTCTGGGCTTCCCATTGGCCGATAAATAAAATTCGCGTAGGCTCGCGAACTGGAATTTAATATTTAATTAATTTTCAGTTTTCCACCGGAACATCTGCGCGAACCCGGATGCACACCGACGAGTTTTGGTCTTTTGCTTTCTGGTCGTTAAAGTGCAAACATCCGGTCCATCGCTTTTGCTCGGTCGGTATCACCAGAATATTACTGCTGGAAAACAATGAAGAACACGTATATATAAAAATAAAATATTATATTAGTATTCTTTCTCAGAGACGCTTCAGTAGAGCAGGAGGGCAGCCAGAGAGAGATCGCATATAAGAAGGGGCCGTTGAGAGTCGTTAGGCAATCTCGGTATCGTCAGCCAAAAATAATAAAGCAGAAACAAAAAAGAAGAGAGTAAGGTGGTAGAAACACAGCCATTTCACGGAGATTCTGGAAAATGTAGGAAGAAAGTCTGAACCTGTAATTAGTTGGAGATTGATAGGTTCAGGCCGAATTCCGAGGGAATTTCCTGATAGGTGCGATCTGTGTCTGCAAGAAAAAATACTAATATTAAAGTCCCAGAACCAGCACCTGCTCTTGAATTTTAGAAAAGAATTCATTAGTAACTGCCGCCATAAGGCGAAATTAGTGAACAATTAAAATTTAAGTTCTATATTCAGATTCTAGGAAAGAAGTACAAGAAGATCAGTCAAAAGGGTTTGGACCGAGTCAGCATCTAGTCCAAAGAAAAAGCCCCGATACTAGTAAGCCAGCTTTCTTTGCCTATATATATATATAATTTATTCTCGTATTATCAAGGTCTAATGTTCATGAATTTCAAGCATTTCTGGTGAGTATCCTAATAAAGAAACGTTCCAAGCTTAATGTGACATAGTAAAAAAAGAAAATGAGAAACCAAATCTGTCTGTTCTCTTCCTAAAATATTCCCTGCTTATAAGCCTTCACATGGTCACCGATCCATTATCCTTTTTACATCCAAAAGTAACCTACGAATCGAAAACATCATTAGCGCTTTCACTCCTGAGGCCAGCGTAGCGATGACAAAAGGGGGACTATGGCGAAGATATAGGTGTTCTTTTATTATACTAATGTTAATGAAAAAAACTTTAAAAATCCACTCAATGTAAAAGGTTGTAGGCTTTCGTTGCGTAGAAATAATAATATTTAATCTTATATTTGATGAGGTCAAAATTGTAGTAATATGGAAAACTCCTATCCGAGAGACAATATAAAAAATCAGAATGGCGTGCGATGCAAATTTCCAATTGGAACTTAGAGCTTATTCATGGAATAAGAACCCCACGTCCGTGGCATGGCAAGTCTCAGATGCAAAGGCCAGAATTGGTGGAGTCAATGAATATAGCTCTAGAACACTTGCCATAAAATCCTGTGTTTTATTGTCTTTAGTGACATTTTCGTATTTTATTCTTAGTAAGGCCTTCTGTCTTTTGTCATTATCAGTTGCCTATGCGAAATGCTTAAAAATACCAATAATGAACTTTCCTATTATTACAAAACGTATTTAGTTGCAACACGTGTTTTTTCTAACAGTGAAATTTTCAGAATATAAGCAACGGAGATAACCACTTGTTGTAATGTATACAAAGAGTGTAGGAGGAAAGACATAACTGATTGCTCTTTCAAACAACTACGGGGGATATATAGGCAGAAGTTGTAAATAGACTAGAGGTAATTAAAATTACACTGCCTTGGAAACCAAAGAAACGTTGGAACCAACTTTACAAAAGAGACCGTGTTTTGCCAACGACTGTTTTCCCGTAATGCCGTTGATTTTATTAGCTTGCGAGATCTTAAAAAAAAACGTATCTTGACGAGTCGTAGATAACTCTGTATTTAGAATGGAAAAGCTGACCCTCTGTAATTGGTAAAAACCCGGATGTAACTAGTTTGACATTTGATCCGAGACTTCTTTTGCTTCTGTATCGACCGATGTTTACCACATATTTTTACGTGCAAACTTTAAGTAACGGGTAAAAATCTGGTTTGCAACAATAGTCAAAATTAAGTAATTTCTTTCTTTTTGTTTCAAATGCTAATACAAGACACACGAGTAACTGAAGTTACTCGGATATTCTATGATTCTGTATGAATGTAAGACAAGGCAAGAAGTGCAGTTCATGAGGTTATGTAAGAAATATACACGTTAATCCTAGATTTGATGAGGTTAATAGTTAGTGATCCATAAAACTTCCTGTCGGACTTGAATTTATTCTCGTTTAGGAAGCGTGTTGGGTCCCAGCGGAAGATGTCAAGACTGCTGACACAAAATAATGTTGCTCGTCAAAACACTTGCTATGAAAATAGCTGTACAGTACTGAGAGGTTTGGAAATTTTCGTCTATTGGACAGCGTTTGAAGGATGGAAAATAATTTCTCACCTACAGGGCCGCGTCGATGATTATGGGCTTTATTTAAACAAGCAAACAAGGAACTGGCTAAACCAGCCCAGATACGGCATAAAGGCAATAATTTTGGTTTGTTCTGTCTCTTGTAAAAGTAAAGTATAGCACGGGAGCTAATATACTGTGGTGCTGCAATGAACCAACCAGTTTACATACTCTTTACAAAGAGTATATGTGAATTCCTTCTGAGATTTGGGAAAAGCTTGCAGTTCAATAGACGTTCAAAAGAAGGATCTATATTGAGAGCAAGCACATCTATCCTGATAATTGAAAGTTCAAGTTTTGCTCGATAAAATAATAATAAACTTTTCCGTGACACCCAATGGTGTGTAGGGCAGCGTTTTTGCTGTTTCCGTAACAAACTGTTTTTTATGGGGTAGGGTTCTTAGCCCTGCACCCAACCCTCAAACCTGGAGGAAGGTTATTTTCTAAGATTAGGTTAGAAGTGACAGACGTCCGAAAGTAGGAGGGGGTACCCAGCGAGGATCGAACTCATTACTCAGTAATAATGACTCTAGAGAGACGCGCTTGCTAACCATTACACTACGTCGAGGTGCCCTTGCTCGATAAAGTGTAATGTTAAATGATTGATTTTAGAGGTATCGAATTTTTTCCTGCCAGTCTTTTCCCTATTAAACCATTATCTAGGTCAGTGCAGATATCGGCTGATAAATTCTGGACATTCAGATTTTCTTTGAAACTCTTAGACATATTCTATTGTATCACAATAGTGAGTGTTTTTGAGGGACTTTTGTTTAACAGCTTATCAAAATATCCGTGGGTTATTTAATGCAAAAAAGGTGGGGTTTTAAGATTCGTTTGTTATGTTGAGTTATAGTGAGAAGATTGATTTAGGTAAATGTTATTAAAATTTTGTTTTTATTCTTTTTTTTATTTTAGAAAACTGAAAGTTTCTACTAATTTTATATTAAAAAATGTTTTGCTTAGAATATTGTTTCTTCAAATATATGTTACGGTGATAAATTTTTCTTCAAAAATATCTTGTTGATAATATTTTTCCTTCAAAAATGTACATTATTTTTTTTATAAAAGTCTAATTTTTATGTATATATTCCTATAAAATGTTTTGACTCCAGTTTGGAGGCTATTTGCTCACAGCTGAGACCCTAACAGGTGCTACTAACCTGGGTCAGGGTGGACCTGGTAAAATCAGCAATTACGATGTTGTTCCAGACTCCCCACAACCTCCTTACTGCCGGATTTAACACAAAGGAACAAACTAAGTTACAGAAACAGCACAAAAGATAAAATGAAGTGCATATGACGCTCAAAGATAAAATAATAATATAATCAAAATATTGACGTTCAGTTATACATGACACAAAACGTAAGAATGGAAACACCCGTCAATATTTGAAATAGTTAATGAACTTTAGAAGCTTTTTTCATTATAAAAATACTAGCAGTATAGCCCGGCGTTGCTCGGGGGTAATGAAAGCTTTAAAACCAATCCATGGGCCTGGTGGTCAGAATCTGCCTAAAAATATTTGTGTGAAGTTTAGTGAGAATCGGTTAAAGATTGTGGATTTGAATAAAGGATAATGAACAGCCAGATAAACAGACACACACACAAACATCTTGCCATATATATATATATATATATATATATTCGATTTTCTGCACTAGTGTAAGAACTGCAACCTTGAAACTCCTGAATATCGTTTCGTATGACTTTGTCTATGAGTGTATTAAATTTGATTAAAATCGGACTATTCCTTCTATAAACCGTTTTTTTCGGTTATCAATTTTCGATATTTATTGAGGGTAACTCGACACAAAACGTAGCTACGATCACTCGCAGACGCATATAGTACAACTGTGTAAATTTTCAAGAAAATCGGTTCAGCCGTTTCGGAGTCTATAGGTAACGGATACACACACAGACACACATACACACAGTTAGAAATAAGTTTAGATTAGATGTAAGATTACATTCATTTCAATCGCATGCAGCACTGGTGGTTCGGTTAATGATAGTCATATGATCCTATTAAGGGAACGATCAAAATTACCATTCTTTTATATTAAGTAAAACGTAAAATGTATTCGCAGATTTTTACTCAACGACGAAGTTGAATAACTTTATCCTATAATGTAATGACAACGATTTATCAATAAAAAAAATAGGTTTCAACTGCCGATTTATTCATGGCACCATTTACTGGACTCATATATTTTTCTTTGTAGATGGTGCTCTTATCAGAATTATTCATGCAAATTCTTCAAAGTATAAGATGTCAAAGCGAAGATATAACTTTAGTTGAAATGAATAAAAGAAAAGACATATGCGTTTTTTCTATTATGTAAGTTATTCTACATATCGGTTTAATCATTTAAAAATCTATATGCATGAATATATCTTATCTTATGCGAACTGCTGAAGACAGAAGAGTCCCTAAATTTCGAGATCACTTTTGATAAGAATGGAGAACTGTGTTATTATTCATACAATACTAATAAAGAAGTATGAGTATATACAAATTTGTGTGCGTCTGCTTGTCTCTGTGTGCGTGTGAAACGGATCAGATTGTTTGGAGAATTATTATTATGTCACTTTTCATCATATTTCGATTTCTGCTTTGGTCTCACTACCAACCAAGTCTGCGGGGAGACCTAAGGCAGGTAGTGGCGTGTTATGACTCCATTTCATGTTTTTCTATCTTCCCTATCATCCCCAGCATTACATAGATTATTATTATTATTATTATTATTATTATTATTATGTCATTTTCATCATATTTCGATTTCTGCATTGGTCTCACTACCAACCAAGTCTGCGGGGAGACCTAAGGCAGGTAGTGGCGTGTTGTTATGACTCCATTTCATGTTTTTCTATCCTCCCTATCATCCCCAGCATTACATAGATAACGTTTTCCTTAGTGTGTGGGCTGTACTTAATAAGACAATTTTTTGTATATCTCTTAAGCTGGGGTTTCCAGGGATTCTTTCAATGTGTTGTTTTGTTCCATTTTTTATCATTCCAAGTGCACCTACTATCACTGGCACAACTCTTGTTTTCAATTTCCACATTTTTTCTATTTCAATTTCCAGGTCTTTATATTTTGACAGTTTTTCAAATTCCTTGATTGCTATGTTACAATCCGCTGGACAAGCCATATCAATTATTATTATTATTATTATTATTATTATTATTATTATTATTATTTTATTTTTATTTTATATACATTTCATTTCATGCTCCCAATCATAGTCCTAAGTTCACAAATGGCTTCATGACATTTTCAAATGATTATTTATTTGCACGAAATAAAATAAGGATAAAATAAAAACACATAATTATTATATCATCATTATCGTCATCATCGTCTGTCAATTTCTTCTATTGCCAAACTACATACCAGGTCTGCAGAAAGACCTAAGTAAGGTAACGGTGTATTGTTATGGCTACATTTTATTATCGGCTTTTCTAACTCCCGTAACATCACTAGAGTTACACGGCTAAAGTTATTCTTAGTTTGTGGATTCAAGTTTTTAATGATGTGCGTTGTGTTGAGAGGATATCAGCTCCGAATGACAAATCGTGCAGTAAACTTCGAATTCCAGCTGAATTCATTGTATTCAAATAATTTTCGGAAAGTTATTAATCCGTCTGTTCTTTATGGGTTAAATAACAGGACAGATTTGATTCTATAGCCTTGGTTGGCACCCAGTCTACAGCAGAAAGTAATAGCACCATACTGTGGGATAATTTTCTGCCCAGTCTGTCATGTCTATTTCAAGACATGATCGTCCAATCGTGTATCACGTATGCCACTTAAGTGACTTACTTAGTTAAAAAGACATTTGTTTTTATTTCTATTAGGCTGTGATTTCCAGGGATATTTAAATGTGTTGTTGTTTTGTATTTTTTATCATTCCAAGTGCACTTACTATTGTTGGTAACATTTGCAATATTTTCTATTTAGATTCCTATGTATTTGTTACTTCAGTTGCTTTTTTAAATTCCTTGGTTCTTATCGCAATGCAATATCAATTTGTAAACAAGTTTTTTCTTTCCACTTTTTGACAACTTTGTCCAGCCAATTAGTTTCAATCTTTCTGACTGTAAAGTTGGTGTAATCCGTTAGAATTGTGATGTCTTCTATTTCTGTAACTGGTGCTAGTTGGTGTTCATACTAGTAATTGCTAACAACCTTTCCAAAGAGTTTTTTTTTCTTTAACCAGTGTAAATATTGTCAAATGTATCGTGACGATTTTTTATTTGCTTGGTACAAGTACAGATCATTCTAAGATTAGACGTACTATGGTCATCTGTCACATAACCAGCAGTTTGGATATACACGGTTCTGTATGATATTTGTCTGAAAGTTATTAGAGTAAAAGCTCTGGTCTTGCGCTGTAAACATAAAATTTTCCGTATCAGAATTTAATCCAGATGCATGTAGCCATCGATAAGTGTTAGCTTCATTCAGGTTGGCTTTATTAGCAAATTCTGTGTATTGGACATGCAGAGATTTATATTGCTAGCTTTGTGTCATCTGTTTAAGACCTTCACTTTTGGGTACTTGTTCATGTATTTTTTTCATCATTTCACCCCAAGCAAGGCATTCTACTGCCACTGTTGCATAGGGGAAAATTATGTAAAAAAGGGTTTAGTTATAGGAAATGTCAGAAGAGCGTAATAGACGGATGAGAATACCTAGAGTAGTGTTGGAGTAGATGGAAAAAGAGCTTGAGAGAATGGATGCGAGTTAGTGAGATAAGAGATGTCTTGACTTTACATTTAAATTCGTGGAGATTTAGCTGTCGGGGAAGCGAGTATATGAAAGGGAATTCCACAGGTGGGAGGTGCGTGAACAGATATCACCCGTCATCATCAATTTCATCAAACAATGCATGTAGATATGGAAAACAACCACTTAACTCAATCATATAAATGGAACCTATAAGTCTGGTGAAATAAACATCAAAAGAGGTATATTTCAAGGTGATTCTTTGTCTCCATTCATATCATTTATAGCACTTACTTGTCAACTTAACATGACAGAATGTGGTTATAAAATAGACCAAAAGAAAATAATCCATCTATTTTACATGGATGACTTAAAGTTGTATGCTAAGAATGATAACAAGCTGTCTACTGCAAACTGTAAAATGCTTCAGCGACGACATTGGAATGAAATTCAATTTGAATAAATGTGCTACAGCTACTGATTGACGTCGATCGCTACAACAAAATTCCTCAATTAGCTTATACCCTGCAGTAACAATAAAAGAATTAAAGCCAGAAAAATCTTATAATTACCTAGGTGTAAATGAGAGTGAAATAATTCAACATAAAAAAGAAAGAAATAGTGTGTAAAGTGTTCTATAGAAGGCTACGACTGATATTAAAAACTGTAAATAAATTCTCAGAACAGAATTATGGCCATTAATAGCCTTGCAATCCCAGTTGTCCAATATAGTTTCAACATCTTAAACTGGACTCTAAACGACATCAGGCGAATGGATTCTAAAACAAGAAAGCTTCTTTCTAAGCATAAGATGCATCATCTAAAGGCTGATGTAGACCGTCTATACATACCCAGTAAAATGGTTGGAAAAGATCTTATTCAGGTAGAATTGTCATAGAAAACAACAATAACTTGCTCACTAACATACATAGAAACAACGAAGAACTGGATGACACAATTAGAAAAGAGAGAAAGAAAAAATATTCAATAATAAATGAAGGTAGTAAATACAAACACGATTTACATTTAGTACATTCTGTAGAAATGCAAAGAACCAACTATTGCAGCAAAAAATATGTCTTGTCAAGAACCAACTATTGCAGCAAATAATATGAAACTGAAAGCCAAAGTTAAAGCTCTGGAACAAATGAAACAACGCTGGCAAGACAAACCTATGCATGGCCAATATCCGGAACGTGCCAATAAATCCAATGTTGATAAAGTTAATAATTATTGATGGTTACGTGCGTCTGAGACTGAAGGCTTTTTTCTTGAAGCGCAAGACCAAAGTCTTTTCACTAGGAACATTCAGGCAAATATTGTACATAATAATGTGGATCCAAAATGCAGGTTCTGTGATAAACATTAAGAAACAATAGACCATCTAATCTCAAGATGTTCTATACTTGCCCCAAATGAATATAAATATCGTCATTATAGAGTGGGGCAATATTTTCATTTATCAATGTGCAAACACTGTGGAAATTGAAAACAAGAATCGTGCCAGTGATAGTAGGTGCACTTGGAATGATAGAAAAAGGAACAAAACAACACATTGCAAGAATCCCTGGAAATCCCAGCTTAAGAGATATGCAAAGAATTGTCTTGTTACGTACAGCCCACACACTAAGGAGAAATTTGTCAATGTAACGCTAGGAATGCTAGGGGAGATAAAAAGAAAACATGAAATGGAGCCACACCACGACACACCACAACCCGCCTTCGCTCTTCCCACAGACTTGGTAAGTAGTGCGACCATAGCAGAAATCGAAATATGATGAAAAATGACAACATAATAAATATAATAAAGTCTTTTCACTAAGAACTTTCAGGCAAATATTATACATAATAATGTGGATCCAAAATGCAGTTTCTGCAATTAATGCCAAGAGACAAAAGACCATCTCATCTCATTATTATTATTATTATTATTGTTATTATTATTATATCATTTTTCATCTTAATATATTACTGCTATTGTCGTACTACCTACCAAATCTGCGGAAAGAAACTACTGCTATTGTCGTACTACCTACCAAATCTGCGGAAAAAAAAAACTAAGGCAGGTCGTTGTGTGTTGTTATGTCTCAGTTTCATGTTTTTCTTCTATCTCCTATGACATCCCTAGCTTAAAATAAACAATGTTCTCCTTAGTGTGTGAGCAGTACTTAACAAGACAACGTTTTGTATATTATGTAAGCTGTGTTTTCCAGGGATTTTTCCAATGTGTTGTTTTGTTCCATTTTTTAACATTCCAAGTGCACCTACTACTACTTTTAATTTTCTTGTTTTCAATTTTCGCATTTTTCTATTTCAATTTCTAGATTTTATATTTTGATCGTTTTTCCAATTATTCGTTGCTATGTTCGAATCTGCTGGACAAGCCCTATCAATTAATAAGCAATTTTTTCTTTTTGTTTTTATACATAAAGTCTGGTCTATTTGCTTCAATTTTCTTGTCTGTATATATGGTGTAACCTCATAGAATGGTGACATCTATTTTTGTAATCGTTGCTGGTCATTTAAGAAAAAAACTGTTGCCTGTGCTGATTTTTTGACTGGGTTAAAGAAATGTTTATAATCCCATAATTACCCATAACCAAATCCAGAGGAAATTCTTGTGAAATTAAATGATGTAAATTCTTTTCAAAGGTGGATCTTTCTGAGATATATTTGAAAAAAATGCTTAAAGAAGGAAGGAAAGAAAGAAGGAAAAATGTATAAAGACTAAATAAAAAAAGAAAGAATATAGAATGGATAAAAGAAATATAAAAGCGGAAAATATAAGGAAATTAAAAACAAGGAACACGATTGCAGGGGCTGGGTAAATTTAGAGTTTTGGCGCGCTTGTGTTCCCCGCGTTAAACCCGATATTTTGTGACACTTTGTCTCAATGTGAAGACATTGGTAAATATCCAAAGTTAAGAGAGAATTCTAACAGAGCGTTCGTTAGATGAAGTCAATCGAGGCATAACATTTTAACCGTTTTTTCAGTGTTATAATATTTACTAACTATTTCGTAAAGTATTCAGTTTATTTCCACTTAAAGCTTGGGAGATTTATATTTTCCTGATAGTGTGACCATTTTGAAGATATTCGACGAACAGGGTGCCTTTTAGATTCCTCAAAAATGAGGCCATCACCTTCGTTGGAGAAGAAATGAACTTGACTTACACAAGTATTTCTTTCCGCTGTATGCAGTGTTTCTCATTCTTTGTCTCGAAGTGATGAATCCAACATTAATCCTGGTCTAAAATTCTTTTAAGAAATCCAGCTGCATGCATTTTGATCTATATTGGCTGGATCTGCCAAAACCTCTGTGCTTTTGAATCTCTCTTTGGCTGCTTACTTTCCAGTAAAATTTGATATTCAAAAATTTAAATGCAATGTTAATCACTTATTTTTGTCTTTTTAATTCCTTTTATTTATTGATCTCTTTCATTAATAATGTTTCTCGTTTTTCTATTCCCTCAAGCTCATTTACTCTTGCGTCTTAGTAGCTTCAGTGTATTGGTTTGTGAGAAGCAAATCGATTAAAAAACAAATCAATCAAAAAAATATCGTACACAATTCAGGAAGTCCTATGCTTGAAGGGATGCACGGTTCTATGTTAGAAGTGACCTTTTGATGTTTAATCTTTTCAATCAATATGCTTTGCTTATTTATAAGCACAGATGTGGAGAAATAAGTCTTTTAACATTTATTTATATGGAACCAGATACCAAATGGAATTTCTGCTAGAAACGAAAATACATCGTTTCTTTATCAGACCCGATAGATTTTAAGACGAAAATGACATACAATGATATAAAATAAATGAAAATAATTAAAACAAAACAGTTTACTTGAATTCATATAATAAAAAATAGAACATGAAACTAGAACAAAAAATTATAAAATCTGTTAAATCTCTACACCAGAAAAACCACATAATCCAAAAATATTAGAATGAACGAATATAATGTTTGGATTAAAATGTGTACTTTTTAAATAGTTGTTTCATTAAAAAAATGTGCCAGCATCGCTCTAGTACTGAGACACCAAAATATTTGCAGTAACTATTCGGTCAATGGGTATCAAATCTTTCCCATACAGAAATGTTTAATTATATGTATTGACATTACCATAATATCATCCTAGAAGTTCAGAATTTCACCTTAGGATTGAAATGTATTTAATTGCATATTTGATTATTTGCCTCGATTCGCTGTGACCTTTTCTGAGTCAGGCCTGCATGACTAACGTTGATATTAAGAAATGTTCGTGCCGTTTATCATAGGGCAAATGCTATTCCCACATGCGCCAGATGGGGAAATTACGTGACAATTTGTTTTAGTAAAGAAAATCAGCAATTTTGAGGTTTTATTTTTATTATATATTTTGCTGAGTTTCAAAGGTCTAGATAGATTACCAGCCAATCTAATAAGATTCTATCTGCTCATGGGGTGATGATTTTTAACACAGATGTTGAAGCCTTAAAAAAAACTTAGCCTGTAAAATTTCACTCAAAACGCTTGAGTTAAGCAGGAGCACGACATTCATGAACTTCCCTGCAGTGCTCCATGCGCCTAATAAATCCAGTAATCGCGACCAATCTCATTTTTGACAAATCTAAAACTTTGAGAATCGAAATATTGTCTGATAGTAAAAACTCCATAACTGTAACCACTTGTCATACACATTTAGATAAAGCAAGGATTAGGCTAAGATCCTTAATTCTCACGTGACACGCAGTGCTTTCGATAAACTTGTTATTAAATTATTTCAGATAATTTTGACAGGAACTTTTATTAATACAAAATAAAGCAATGTATCTTGGGGAATAAAGCAAAATAAGAAAATATTTGTTAAAACTAGTTATTATATATATATATATATATATATATATATATATATGGGTGTGTGTGTGTGTCTTTATAAAGTGTCACATAGAAGTTAAGAGACTTAACATAGAAAACCGCTTAAGTTATTATTAAAAAAATATTTCTAGAAAGCTAGATTCACAAACGGATTTAACTTACGTAACATCAAGAGAGTGTAATAAATAATAAACAATAAAAATGAAAACTGAATAGAATTTTAAAATAAATGTGTTTTTCTTGTATTCCTCTTTTAAATTAATATCCTAACCGTCACTGCAGAAAAAAAATTTGACAGGTTTTAACGGCACGCTTTGTCAATGCCTTTTTTCTCTCACTTCTATTGCAGCGAAGGGTTTTTGAAAAATAGATTTATTTTATTTTCTTTATCATATTTTGTAATGTCTTAATTTCCCTCTTTTTTTGTTTATGAATATTTTCTGAAAGTGAATGTACATTCTCTTTTAATCTTTGATTTGGGCTCGCACGAATACGCAAGGGAAGAATTCGTTTTCTGCTGCTGATTTTAAATAAACCAACTGAAATCTACGGGTAAGGCGGCAGAATCTTGCTAATGCTCGTCTTAAAAATTGCTTGGAATTTTCGCAGTAATGATATGATTTAATTCATTGATCAATTTTTAATGTTAATTAATCTTCTAGCAGTAGAACTAGTAAGGCATTACACAACTTGAAAACTAAGGGTGATATCGAAGGAATTAGTTGCATATGAATTAGTTGCATATCGAATGAATTAGTTGCATATGAATTAGTTGCATATCGAATGAATTAGTTGCATATGAATTAGTTGCATATCGAATGAATTAGTTGCATATGAATTAGTTGCATATCGAATGAATTAGTTGCATATGAATTGTTGCATATCGGTCGAATTAGTTGCATATGAATTAGTTGTATATCGAATGAATTAGTTGCATATCGAATGAATTAGTTGCATAAGAATTGTTTGTACATCGAATGAATTAGTTTATGTATGAATTAGTTGCATATCGAATGAATTAGTTGCATATGAATTAGTTGTATATCGAATGAATTAGTTGCATATGAATTAGTTGCATATCGAATGAATTAGTTGCATATCGAATGAATTAGTTGCATATGAATTAGTTGCATATCGAATGAATTAGTTGCATATGAATTAGTTGCATATCGAATGAATTAGTTGCATATGAATTAGTTGCATATCGAATGAATTAGTTGCATATCGAATGAATTAGTTGCATATGAATTAGTTGCATATCGAATGAATTAGTTGCATATGAATTAGTTGCATATCGAATGAATTAGTTGCATATCGAATGAATTAGTTGCATATGAATTAGTTGCATATCGAATGAATTAGTTGCATATGAATTAGTTGCATATCGAATGAATTAGTTGCATATCGAATGAATTAGTTGCATATGAATTAGTTGCATATCGAATGAATTAGTTGCATATGAATTAGTTGCATATCGAATGGAATTAGTTGCATATCGAATGAATTAGTTGCATATGAATTAGTTGCATATCGAATGCATTAGTTGCATATGAATTAGTTGCATATCGAATGAATTAGTTGCATATGAATTAGTTGCATATCGAATGAATTAGTTGCATATGAATTAGTTGCATATCGAATGAATTAGTTGCATATGAATTAGTTGCATATCGAATGAATTGCATATGAATTAGTTGCATATCGAATGAATTAGTTGCATATGAATTAGTTGCATATCGAATGAATTAGTTGCATATCGAATGAATTAGTTGCATATGAATTAGTTGCATATCGAATGAATTAGTTGCATATGAATTAGTTGCATATCGAATGAATTAGTTGCATATGAATTAGTTGCATATCGATTGAATTAGTTGCATATGAATTAGTTGCATATCGAATGAATTAGTTGCATATGAATTAGTTGCATATCGAATGAATTAGTTGCATATGAATTAGTTGCATATCGAATGAATTAGTTGCATATGAATTAGTTGCATATCGAATGAATTAGTTGCATATGAATTAGTTGCATATCGAATGAATTAGTTGCATATGAATTAGTTGCATATCGAATGAATTAGTTGCATATGAATTAGTTGCATATCGAATGAATTAGTTGCATATCGAATGAATTAGTTGCATATGAATTAGTTGCATATCGAATGAATTAGTTGCATATGAATTAGTTGCATATCAAATGAATTATTGCATATGAATTAGTTGCATATCGAATGAATTAGTTGCATATGAATTAGTTGCATATCGAATGAATTAGTTGCATATCGAATGAATTAGTTGCATATGAATTAGTTGCATATCGAATGAATTAGTTGCATATGAATTAGTTGCATATCGAATGAATTAGTTGCATATGAATTAGTTGCATAATGAATGAATTAGTTGCATATCTAATGAATTAGTTGCATATGAATTAAGAAGTTGCATATCGAATGAATTGCATATGAATTAGTTGCATATCGAATGAATTAGTTGCATATCGAAATGAATTAGTTGCATATGAATTAGTTGCATATCGAATGAATTAGTTGCATATGAATTAGTTGCATATCGAATGAATTAGTTGCATATCGAATGAATTAGTTGCATATGAATTAGTTGTATACACGAATGAATTAGTTGCATATGAATTAGTTGTACATCGAATGAATTAGTTGCATATCGAATGAATTAGTTGCATATGAATTAGTTGCATATCGAATGCATTAGTTGCATATGAATTAGTTGTATATCGAATTGAATTAGTTGCATATGAATTAGTTGCATATCGAATGAATTAGTTGCATATGAATTAGTTGCATATCGAATGAATTAGTTGCATATGAATTAGTTGCATATCGAATGAATTAGCTGCATATGAATTAGTTGTATATCGAATGAATTAGTTGCATATGAATTAGTTGCATATCGAATGAATTAGTTGCATATCGAATGAATTAGTTGCATATGAATTAGTTGCATATCGAATGAATTAGTTGCATATGAATTAGTTGCATATCGAATGAATTAGTTGCATATGAATTAGTTGTGATATCGATTGAATTAGTTGCATATGAATTAGTTGGTATTTATTTTAATGAATTAGTTGCATATGAATTAGTTGCATATCGAATGAATTAGTTGCATATGAATTAGTTGCATATCGAATGAATTAGTTGCATATGAATTAGTTGCATATCGAATGAATTAGTTGCATATGAATTAGTTGCATATCGCAATGAATTAGTTGCATATCGAATGAATTAGTTGCATATGAATTAGTTGCATATCGAATGAATTAGTTGCATATGAATTAGTTGCATATCGAATGAATTATTGGTGGCTTATGAATTAGTTGCATTAATTAATGAATTAGTTGCATATGAATTAGTTGCATATCGAATGAATTAGTTGCATATGAATTAGTTGCATATCGAATGAATTAGTTGCATATGAATTAGTTGCATATCGAATGAATTAGTTGCATATGAATTAGTTGCATATCGAATGAATTAGTTGCATATGAATACAGAGAATGAGAAACTTGGTAAATTTGCCAAGTTAATACTTGTTTTCATTTTATATTATATTCTTTCCGAGTTTGCTTGAATACTGTTACATTCATTTGCAAAAAACTGTTTTGTTTCTAATTACACAACATTCGTTTTTAAATTTGGCGTTCTGACTTTTGATGAACCAATTTTAAATCACTGAAGATGACATCAAATTGAAATATTATATGTGATGATTTTTAAATTTTAAATACACATCAATGTGAAAACCCCATTGTAAAAAGATATAGTATGCGTTAAGAACATAGATAAATATATTTAAGAATTTGATATCGAATAAATATTTGGCCCCTCGGAATAATAACAGTATCCTAAAACTAATAATACTCACACTAATTTAAAATAATTTCATTTGACGAATAATAGAAGACCTGCTCATTGAATGGTCAGTTTATGCTCGAAGATATTATTTATAGATCTCTTATCCATTTGGATAATGATCTCTATCAGATCAAGTGCAAATAAGTGAAAATATGGTTTCAATAATCAAAGATTGTTTTAAACAACTGTAAATAGAACAAAAACATCGCTTTATTCATACATTATTGGAAATTTAAAAAAAAAACAATCATCCATTTATTATCTTTAATATCGTCGCTATATAAAATATTACAATGGAAAAATATACATGTAGCTTATATAACTTGCCATCTTAAATCAAATAAATAACACTAATCTACTTAACAAAAATGTGATACAATGAATGCATGCTACCGTAGAAAAAGGTTTACTTAAATTCGTAGATCCAGATTGATAGAGATCCCTCTATACATTTGAGTCTTCCTTTCTCACTCTTTTCTTTTCTCCTTTCTTTCTTTTCCCCAAAATATTGCAGTTAATAATTACGAATTAGGCCCCTTTGAATTCATTGCTATGGATTTTAATAATAATTGTCTTTTTTATTTAAAATTTCAATAAAAAAATTATCTTCATGTCATTCTGTCTATTTAAATTTTATGCTTGATTAATTAAAAATTAGTACCATAATATCATGAACATCGAGCAAAACATAAATTAAAATCTTTTAAACTGTCAGATCATATGTACCTGATGCTTGCATAACGTATGAAACACCGAGTTATGTCACGAACATAATATAATATGTATAGTTATTAATTTATATAATTAATATATCTGTTTATACTGTATTATGCACTGTTTTATTAACACCTGCATAATATTTTTCTACATCTGTGTATTCCAATATGTATTTATAGTAATTCCCTAAACTATATGTGTGTATGTGTCTGTGTGAATGTGTCTGTGTGTGCGTGTGTGTGCATACGGTGTCTTTCTGAGCAGTAACACTTCTTAGTCTGTTGTGTGAACTATGGGGGGAAAAGCAGATTGTGATACAATCCAACGTGATATCTTGAGAGTATAGAATTGTAATCTTAGCTTTCTACAACCATTGCCTGTTTAACATGCAAAAGGTGTGGTAGTGATATTCTTACACAAGCTCATAGAGATCGTCAAGCTGAACCGTTTTAAAGACGTTGAGATCATCAGAGAAGATATAACCACGGAGCTGAAAGGCATCCAAGATTAATAATTTAGGGAATGCCAAAATGCCTGGTAGGGAAAAAGGGAACACTGAATTCGACTTTTTTGGAAAGGGAAACCAGATAGTTTGTTGTTTGTAATTGAAATAAACTGTCACAAAATCCCCATTACTTTTAGAAAAAAAACCATATATGTTTATATGTAATTGTGAAAATGTACGTATGCATATAAACGTGTATATATATATATATATATATATATATATATATATATATAAACAAAATAAGTGCGAGAAATCGAGATCGTTTTGTTTAAAATGTAGATTTTTATTGTTATTTCTATTAATATTACTTGCATTTTGTAACATATGTTCAGTCAGTAAAGTGCCTTTTGTGAAACACGCTTGGCCGATCATGTCCCGAAAGAGACATGACTGACTGGGCAGAAGATTATCCCGCAGTAGGTTGCCATTGCTTTCTGCGGTAGACTGGTTGCTAGCCAAAGCTATAGAATCCAATCTGTCCTCTTATTTAACCCATTACTGGAAGGAAGAAACGGATTAATACCTTTCCCAAGGGTATTTGCGGGTACTGAATTCAACTGGAATTCGAACTCGGCTCTCCGATTTCTCGTTCCGAGTCGATATCAACCATAACGCACATCCACTAATATGTTGTGTCCATAATGTCATTTGTGTCGCTACACGTGTTTAGAGTATAAATTGGTCTCTCTTCAGGGGAATAATCTTACGACTTTACATAACGAGATCCATTTGTTTTTGTGATGGTTAAAATATTGTGTATACAGAGAGATAAATGTTCGGTGAGCAGAATATTTGTTGTCTTGTTGCAAAATCACTTTTTCGAGACTCTGCTCGTATAGCCGCAGATTTTACTCCAATACTTGGCTCAAACGTTTCAGTTGTAGGCGATAGTGATTTCACGTGATGTTTTCTGTTAGTTTGCGCTACTCATATTAAACTACACCCAAATAATCTCACAAACTGCAGAACAGCAGCTTCGAACCATAGATATTAGGCGTTTTTGCCAAAGTTGGTGCATAGTCGAGCTTACACCCACTACTTTCTACGCTTAGTGTAATTATAGTGTATCCACTTTTCATCGCCGGTCACGATACGATAAAAAAAAAACTTTCCTTTTTTTTCAGTTTTGAAGCAGCTTTTTACACCTGACAAGAACAAGAAATAGTTTGACGTCACCCGCTTTAAACTCGTACAAACCCCAATGTCTTTGGTTTTGAATAATTCCTAATGCTTTCAAACGTTTTGAAACTGTTGTTGATCAACTGCGAATAATTCTGCAAGTTCAGTTTGCACTTAACACCAGTCCTCATGAAGTAGTGCCTCTAATTCTTCAAACCTCTTCGGGGCGCCAGAGAATTCTTCATCTTCAATATCAAAATTATTATTATTGAAGCGTCTAAACTAATATCTGCATGTTAACAGTAAGATTCAGCAATAATTCTATGTGTGTCAAGTGCAGGTCTCTCTTGAATAAAGTAGAGCAGTAAATTTCAAAACATTTTTTGGAATAAAATTTGACATATTTATCGCTTTCAAAAACAAAATTGTCTCTATTTCGGTCAAATGACATATACTGAACTTCAAGCTTGCGTAAAATACCTCCTTATGGTTGAGGTACCATCGGAAATTACACGCATGCAGTTCTGGGAAAGCCATATGTTGAAAAACAGCGATAACTTATTTAAGGAGCTAACATATATATTCATTAGTCATCTGCAGACAGTGCTGTTTCGCTGTATCACAGCTCATCCTAACGGTTAGACATCTGATTTCTTCTAGACAGGATTGAAAGCCGACCCAATTGATATCAGTCGGCGATTCTACCTGTAAGCTGTGTGAGTGGGGGGAGTTTTAGCGTGTTAGATACAAAATATTAATGCATGTCAGTAGCAGAGATTGTTCAAATTCATTACTGAATGATGCTTAAATACGTAAAGTCTACCGCTTCTCAGAATTGCCCAATCGGCGTGCGAGAGAAAAAAAAATACTGAGAAAGAAAATTTAACGCATACTTACACGGCTATAAATCGAGAGTTATTTCGACATTACAAGTTTACTTACATTTTCTCCTTTAGATCATTAGAAAATAATTGATTTTTCGGAATCGATAAACTCTTGAATATTTAAACAAATAAATCTTATCTGTATTCATTTATATATATATATATATATATATATATATATATATATATATATATATATATAAAGGCCCCACGGTAAACTTCAGAAAATATTAAAAAATATATAGATGGAAAAAATGGAAAGTTTGAATGTAAAAATATAAGTGATTTCTTGACTTTTAACAGACAAAAGAAACGTCATATTTTTTTACTGTAGGTACACTGCTATTTGGAAAGCTTAGCAATATATTGTACACCCTAGTGCAAATTAACTGAAACAACTGCTTTAATTGCCTTTGTTTTAACCTATGGTTACATTTAGAACCAATGTTGTGGCATAGTTTATTAAACTTCTTAATTCTTCTCTAATTAAGTCGTTAGCATTGGTGTGCAGTAATATGAATCTATTATAGGAATGTATGATGAAATTAGTTTAACTTAGAAAAATATTGCGTCCCCTGTGATTGCATCGGATTTGTATCATGCAAAGACACTATTGTCGCGACTGTCGATTAGTTGTTCTACAGACATCGTCTGCCATATACGTAACTCAAAGGAAGCTTACAAAAATTGTAACGCTGCACAAACCCACTGGCAAACCTTACAAGAAAATCGCATATATTTTTGGTGTGAGCCTTTCAACTGTCATTCGTATCATCAAAGCGAAAGAACAGACTGGATCTATTAGTCAAAAACTTAAAAGAAATATATGGTCTGAAGTAAAGCAACGACAATAGACGACGTATTTGTAATAAGGAAATGAGTGACAGATCCTAGGAAACATTGTTTTTTTTTAATTAATTTTCATATTTTTTTTTAATCGTATCACCCCGAGCAAGGCGGTAACGCCACTGATGTGCAGGGGGCTACGTAATAGTGAAAAGATTGGAAAAGAGAAAGCCGGAAACCACATCCTAAACAGGGAACAAGGGCTGAGCTTCTTAACCTGTTCAATAGATGTGGGTGGAGTGTGAACCGAGCTATACATAGATCTATCTACTCCAATTAAAATCATTTTTAACTTGGATTTCTTTCATCTTAATTACACATTCACACTTAGTGGTAGTTTTTAATTTCATCAAATCTTGTCAAACAATTTTTCATTAGTATTTCTTTTGTCTTAATTTCAAATGTTTTATTTATTGGTAGGATCAATAGTAAATTTAAATATTAATATTCGATCAACCATTAATTATTTTTATTATTATTTCTTTCAACTTAATTTTAGTAGCATTATTTGCAGCTGCTTTCATTTTTGATACCTAACATAACTTTATTTTTATTTTTAAAAAAATTGTCTTGAAACGCTTATTTCTTTTTTATAATTGAAAGCTAAATCATTAAATTTACTATTTCCAGTAAGCAAAATACTCTGGTGTATTTCAAACAGAAATAAATGCGGTAAGTCTGACTTTGCTTGAATGTGTGTGTTTCATCGAGGATTTGTAATTTGTGTGATTCTGAAAAATCTCCGTAATTAAAAGTTCGAAAACACGCCGGCTTTTACTGTGGTTTCTCTTAAACAGAATGCAGGTTCAAAAGCTACCGGAAAGGATAACTCTCTGGCTAAGATTTTCTCCTTTTTAGATAAACTATCAGTTAGTTAATTGCAATACGTGATACACATTTGGACTATTATGTCTCTTTCAGTTCATGATTGACTAGGCAGAAGATTTTCCCGCAGTAGGTTGCCATTTCTTTCTGTGGTAGACTGGCTGTCACCCAAGATCACAGAACCTAATTTGTCCTGCTATTCAACTTATAGATGAAGTAAAAAGAGATAGATTTCATTTCCCAATTATCTTTTCGCGTAACTGAATTAAATGAATTAGACTGGAATTCGAACTTCGCTTTCCTACTTCTCATTCAGAGCCGATATTCATTAGAGCTAAATTATATGTTTTTATTTATGTATGTAGGGCAGATAGCTTGCTTAAGTAAACGCTGTCTAAACACAAACATTATATATATATATATATATATATATATATATAGGTATTAGGAAATAAGCATATGCCTATGTTACTAAGACATAGATATATGAGTGAATGTCTTGGTAAATAATGCGGAAGCACTGAGAAAGCCCTTCAGTCGTTTAGCATTTTGCGTAATTTGCTCACTGAACCACTCCGTTTGATGAGATTTAATTACGTCGAATTGTTTGGCTCAGCACCACAGGTGAGAAACGAAGCTGTAATAATGGAAGCACACGGGTGGTTTTTATGAAAATCTTTATTTTTTTATCCCTAAATTATGAACGCTAGTGGGGGAGTAAAACATCTGTATTTGCCTGAATATGGCCTGAATAGAAAAAACATGATTATTTATTCAATTGATAAAGACTTGCATACTGATAGTTCAACTGGTAAACCGTTGTAAACACAGAAATATATGCACACACACGAACACACACACACCTATACACACACACACAAACACAAACATATATGTGTAACGAAATTATATCAATATTAATAGAGGTTAAACTACGTCTCAAGTGTATTTAACAAACAATATCTACTTCATACAAATTTGGTTAGGGACCAACGATATTTTTTTCTACATTGCGAATATTTTGTTAGTCTTACGGTAAATATTTAATATGAATTGTTCAATATCATAATTTCGACTTAATGAATGTTTTTTCTCTTTTTCGTTCGTAAATTCTGTTAGTAAATGTCATCGTATCGTTTTTTTTATGCTTATTATTAGTTAGGGCAATCAATGCTGGACAATATCATCAAATATGAATGGAAAAATTGGAAGCTTCTGAAATGTGGTTCTACAGAAGGAACTGCAGATATCGTGGACCGAAGATGTGAGCAATGATGAGGTTTTTGGAAAGAATGAAAACAAAAAGGAAGTTAATATCGAACATCAGGAAGAGACAACTAAATTTCCTGGGACATGCAATAAAAAGGGGGTCTTGGTGAACCTAACAGGCCAGATAAATGGAAAAAGAGACAGAGAAAAACATACTTGAAGGACCTGAGCAGGTGGATGACAGAACGGGGGTTGCGTGTTTTTACAGGAGAAAATGTGCTCAGAGCTACTATGAACAGGGACACATGGAAGGCCATGATCGCCTCCGTCCAGAAAAACAAAACACAGAGAAGAAGAATAGGCAAGGAACCGAGTGGTTCAAACGTTCGCTTTCTGATCAAGAGAGTTCGAGACTTATCATGGTACATTTGTCATAAAAGATTAAAAATTATACCACGAGTTTACGCAAGCCTAGTGAAATTAGATAGAAGATACCATTGACTGAACTCGTGTGCCGTCGATGGTTATGACTGAAGTATTCAACAGCTGATCATGTTAGATAACTTGCCCTCTCTCAGTCACTGTTACTAATGTCCGCCCAGCATAGTTGCTGTATAAAGAGCAAGTGGGCTCTGTGGGGATTGAGCAGTCGATTTGGACTGGGATTATCTTCTGATACTCGTGAATGCGCCAGTAATGTTCTTATCATTAATATTATAGCGCTTAGAGAAAAGTGCGATTCAAGGGAAAAATGAAAAGAGAATGTTTAACAATATTTCGACAGCATATATGTCTTCTTCAAGTTATACATTTTTCAATCTTAATAAAAAGTTAACTAATTTTCGTAAAACATTTGAAAAATTACGTTATTATTATTATTATTATTATTATTAATCGGATCAATATTTAGTTTTTAACTGTTTATGAAAGATCTTTAATATTTTTATTCCTTTAATTTGATCTAAATTTATTTATAAATGGAACTTTGTGTGTGTATGTCTCTGTGTGTGTGTGTGTATCCGTTACCTATAGTCTCTGAAACGGCTGAACAGATTTCTTTGAAAATTTACACAGTTGTACTATAAGCGTCTGCCACTGTTCTTAGCTAGGCTTTTGTCGAGGTACCCCCGATAAATATCGAAAATCGATAATCGAAAAAATCGGGTTATAGATGGAGTGGTCCGATTTTAATCAAATTTGATGCACTCATAGACAAAGACATAAGAAACGATATTCAGAAGTTTCAAGGTTGCAGTTCTTACAATAGTGCAGAAAATGGATAATATATATATATAATTCAGATTACGACGAAAAAACTTATTTAATATCAATACCAGGAAATCAAAATTTGACTTACATCCATTAATTTTTTTCTTTCAGTCTACGGTTTCGCTTTAACTGGAAATAACTATTGCGTTTTAGTCTTTTGTGCCAACGTCCAAAGAGTCTGAGTTCCAGGACCGTGGATTAGTTTTAAAGCTTTCATTACACCCGAGCAACGCCGGGCTATATTGCTAGTATTATATAAATGTTTGTTCATTTTTGTTTAACTCTTCTAGCATATGTAAATTGATTTCTTCATATTTTGATTATATAGTCTTTTGTTATGGACTTATATCTGCGTGTGCGTCTGTTATTATTCAGTTTTGTTTATTATAAACATATATAAGCATGGAAAAGAGTTAAATTAGTCAGTAAAACGAACTTCACCGCTACACATTCCAAACTCGGAAGCCATTGTATATCTTGATCACTTGTTTACTCTTCCCGTTAGACATCATGTCTCCAATTACAGCTTTTGATGAGTCCTTACTATTGAGGGTCGCTCAAGTGTCTCTATCTCAAAGGCTCCAGAGACGTAATTTTATAAGCGAATAAAACGAGATGTGCTATTTACGTGGTACGTGAAAATCTTCAGTCTCGTGTTAATGTCGATCGTGAAAATACCCAGCCAATCAAGACATGAGTTGTGTAGATAATATTCGAGTCATCAAGAATTTCATCCCAAATTCTTCGATCCAATGAATTAACAGTATGTCAATTTTGTCATTAGCACTGCGGAAAAAGGGGTCCATAATTAGTTCATACATCCTTATGCTTATCACAGGGTGCGTAACAAAATCCAAAAAAAAGTAAAAGTGTGAGAAGCTGTGAACGTTTTATTTAAGGTGTTGATTTATTGTTGCTGTTATTATTAATATTGTTTTTTGTATGATTTATTAAGTGTCCATAATGGTGAGTCGCTGCACGTGTTTTTAGTCTAAAGTTGACTCTCGTCCAGCGAATAAACATGTGTCTTCACATATCGAGATACGTTTGTTTTTCTGATGGCCAACGTATTGTGTATAAATAGATAAGTCAAGTGGCGAGCAGGTCAGAAACCTCATATGCGTTCGTGTGTTGTTTTTTTTTTCACACTCGCATGTTTAGTTTCTCCTGCCACCTTTGTTGAATCTAAAAAATTGTTTCACTGACTTGTGAAATTTGATTTTGTCTTTATACTTCGAAAATGTTTTCAGCAATTTTGATTAAATCCTACTCATCTAGTTCTTTTTCTTGTTTGTGGGATATTATTTGAATTTAGTTGTGTATGTGTGTGTGTGAGTGTGTGTGTGTGTTTTTGCGGGGCTTTCTTTGTGTTTGTATTTCATTTGTCTGTGTGTCTCAGGTTTTTCATCAAGGGAGTGCTTGGATTTTTTTATAAATATTTCTTCTGTTATGTATCATGAGTGTTTCATAATGTGCACTTTGGAAGATGGGCATTACTCTGAATTTATCTCCACGGCATTCATATATATCTTGGAAGACATACAATTTCCTGTTATTGGTTAGTTTAATGTTACTTCTGTGCAGGGTTAATAATTTATTCAGGCATTGTGTCATTCCCACGCATATCTTTGTGCATTCATTACCTTTTAGAGCATAAATTACGTTTTTAGAGATTCAGCTCAAGATTTCTTTTGTTCGAATTTAGATAAAATTTCGATCTTGAATTGTTTTCCTTCCATTAATATGTTGCATACTCACATCACTGTGTTGTGTGCTGCCCGAATTTTGATGATGTTAGGATCTTTTTTATATTTTTTAATATATATATATATATATATATATTTTAAATTATGTTTTAGAACATGTACATTATTTTTTAATATATATCCTCGACAATCATATGTTTATTTCAACGTTGGGTACGTTTCTTCGGGAGGTAAAAGCAAAAGAGTTTTGCTTTTACCTCCCGAAGAAACGTACCCAACGTTGAAACAAACATATGATAATATGATTATTTAAAAATTATGTACATGTTCTAAAACATAATTTATAATAGATATTCACTGCTCTATACATCATATATCGAGCACTGTTTTAAATCAATGTTTTGGACGGAAAAAATTCTTTCTTCGTTCTGTACCCACTCGGATATATATGTATATATTGTGTATATAGCAGAAATCACACTTTTATGCAGTTTTTGTTAAAATAACAGACACGTTATTATCATTTAGATATTTATATAATTATTTCATGTGTTTATTTTTTTATTTTTTTAGAACTCAATTAATATAGAAATTTTCCATTTGTATTCTTTTTCAGATCGTTTTCTTCTACACTTATAGTCAAGATCAAGCCTAAATTTTGTTTTACCTGTAATTGAATAAGGGTAAAGTGTATGTGTAGAGTCATGTGGGTGTTATATTCTGAAGACAGTGAACACATTATTTCAGTGATGATAACTGATATTATCAAATGTATGATTTTTCTTTTTTTATAAATAATGTTTCCATTATTTTGATAATTTTTTGGCTTGTGGGTGATGCTATTATGTGTGTCTTCTTAACAAGTATGTCCTGGATAGGACTTGTTATATCTTAGTGTATATTTAAATAAGATCGAACTGAACTGTTTTCTGAAATGTGCAATGTTAATCAGCTTTTCCATTGTGCAGTAGTGTGACCTATATAATTGCTTACGGATATGCATTTTTCACAAACACTGGTTCTCTGCAGTTAAGATCTTGCCGGTGATTTATTATTTTTGACGATGATGTTAGCACTTGAAAATATTGTATAATAGATAATTAGTATTTGTCAATATTTCTGAGATGAGGTAGTATTGACACTATTTACATTATTCGGACTATTGTCCTCAACTTGGTTACCATTTGATGTTAATGGTTTCCTCTAGTATTTTTACCAGTGTTCATATTGCAATTTTGATGTCAATATTTTTTCTAGAATTTTTTTACAACAGCTCATATTCCAATTTTCACACTAATGGTTTTCTCTGGCACTCCGTATTACTGGTTTCCAGACTGTAACCATCTCTATGCTAAGTCAGCTTAGGTGATATTATGCGCTGATACTTTGAGTTTAAGACCTGTTTCTTCTTTATATCTCTTTCCACACCTACATGGAATGGCGTACACATTCCTTAGTCATGTCCTCCTCTATTGAGGATCTTACTCGAGAGAGGTACCTGTGAAGTGTAGAAACAATTCTGAAGATTATCCTGATGATATATGGACCACCAAATCTTTTCTATTTTCTCTAATAGCCTTTCACATAATATAGATAAACCGAAGCTGTTTTTATAGTGATGCACCTTCTCTTCCATGTTAGTTGGAGATGTTTTCATGTACTTTGGATAATTTTGACGGTGTAGGGTACTGCTTACACTGATCATTTCC
The DNA here is from genome assembly GCA_037127315.1 of Ascarosepion bandense. Taxonomy (NCBI): domain Eukaryota; kingdom Metazoa; phylum Mollusca; class Cephalopoda; order Sepiida; family Sepiidae; genus Ascarosepion; species Ascarosepion bandense. Next base: position 6,068,382 of record JBBBDQ010029769.1, on the reverse strand, counting down.
TGTTCGTATGCCTCTTGGTCGTCACTTATGACTTTTGCTCGATGTTGCAGGCAACATACGATCCCTTTCGTAAAGTTGTATAAGAGGTGAGAGTTGAAGTTGAGGTAATTTGCGGTGAATGATTTCTTGCGGTATACAGAAATCTTCAACCTCACGTCTGTTCAAATTATTAGCACATCCAGCAATGCCAGTTTGTTGTTACACTCTTTTTCCATAGTAAACTCTATAGGTGATCTTATGGAACCCACACTGTCCAGTAGCGTCTGGACCTTCTCCTGGTGAGTTCAGAGTATGAAGGTGTCATCAACGTATCTAAGTCATAGAGTTGACTTTTGATATGGATTTTAATGCAATCTCTTTAAAGTATTCCATGTATATGTTCACCAGTGATGGTAATAGCGGTTAGCCCATAGCTAACCATTCATTTTGACGATATATATATATATATATATATATATATATATCTGATCCCAAACCTAAATGTGTTGTTTGTGTGAAGAAAGTCAACATCTCTATCAGGTTATCTAGTGGAATACTGATAGGTTCAACTAAGGATGTGTCCAAAGACTGTCTGTCCCTGACTACCAAGAGTGCCTCCACCGTGGGCATCTTGGTGAACAGACTCATCATATCCAGACTCATTATTTAGTTGGATTAGATGGGAGCATCTTTGATAATTTCCACTATGTGGATCATATAAAAGATAAGTTGATATCGAGCAATTAACGATAAGAAACCTGCTTGCAAAAATATATTTTCTAAGTAAAACAACAGAAGAAAAAAAAAGATTGTCACTAGACAGTCAGTCAGTTAAGTGCCATACGTGAAACTCTCTTGGGCGATCATGTCTCGAAAGAGACATGACTGACTGGACAGAGACTTATTCCGCAGTATGTTGCCGTTGCTTTCAGCGGTAGACTGGTTGCCAACCAAGGTTATAGAACCCAATCTCTCCTGTTATTTAACCCATAACTGGAAGGAAGAGACGGATTAATACCTTTCCCAATGGTATTTGCACGTAAGTAAATGCAATGAATTTGAACTCGGCTCCCCGATTTCTCGTTCCGAGCCGATATCCACTGTACCACAACGCACATACTGCCGCTCGTATCACAATTAAACACTATATATTGAAACTATATTATACTGTGGTATGAATTGGAAACCATATAACACCAACGAATAATCTGTGTCGAAATCATTGAATACAATATTGGTATAATTTATTTTGTTTATTTGCAGCAGTGATGGTCATGTAAAATTAACGGGAATTCATAAAATAAAATGGTTCAAATTAATGGGTTGAAGTTGTTTGTAATCTTTAATAAAACATTTTTTAAATAAACAATCATACAATATCTCTCTTTATCAACCTGCTCATGTTTCGCTTTCTTTTGTGAAGGAATGAAAAAAAAAATCCTACTGGTAAATACAAGAAACAAACACTTTTATCGGAAAAATATATTGAAAATATAACATTAAGGAAGCATTTGAAAAATGTATTAATGTCTATGATGGCTATCATAAAGTTGGCGTTTGAAGTCATATTGTGTAATTGACCACTGGCAGTCAACATGTTAATCAATAAATATTTCGAGAATTATGTTCCCTGCATCAGACAAACATTTATTTTTTATGATCAAATCTCGCAGTACAATATAGATAAGTAACCGATAATAGATCAGCTTTCTTAAAAGATGAAATATTCAAATATATCGTATCGAATCAATACACACACACACACATACATATATATACACACACACACACACACATATATATATATATATATATATATATATATATATGTATATATATAATATATTATATATATATATACATATATATATATATGTATATATATATATATATATATATATATATATATATATATATATATATACATATATATATATATATATGTATACATATATATATATATATATATAATAATGAACCTGATCACAGTAAGGCAACACTAATAATAACAGACTGAACTTCGGAAAATATTGCCAACTTAACAGTAAATTAAAACGTCTTTTAACCCTGCGTGAACTACCTCGTGGGTTAATTAATGGAGGGAGGAAAAAAACAAACAGCGCACAAGAACAATACATCTAGTGCCCGTTAGAAAGAAAAAAAATCAAGAAAGCTTAACGATAAAGTGTTCGATACGAAAGCACGAATGTACGAAAGTAGAGCGAGAATACAATACAAGAAATCTAGAAGCGAGCCACCACCTACCGCGTAGGTGGTGGTTCTTCAGGGTAAGAGCCTCTTACCCTGAAGAACCGTAGTGGGAAACCGCGGTAGGTGGTGGCTCGATTCTAGTTTTCTTGTATTATATATATATATATATATATATATATATATATATATATATATATATATATGGCCGTTTGGGGTTGAACAAAGCGGCTTCTATTCACGTGTTTAAATGTAAAAACTGAAATAAGGTATTTATATGGAAATAATGACACACCCATCAAAAGAGAGAGCATAATCAATTGTTTTTCTAGTTATTATTAAATAGATAAAATAGAGAATTCTGTGAATATTATTCAGAACAATATAATGTATAGAAAAGAAAACTCAACACATAATTAAACGTTTATAAATTCAGAATTTATTTCAGCTGTTGTAAAATTTACGAACTACTTTATCAAACCTGAAAATATATATAATTATGGGCTCTCCCACCGATTCCGACGTATGAGGGTCCAATTCGTCAATTCACTTGGTATATAAACCATCACGTTATATGTTTGTGTCTTATGTGCGCTGTCAAGCCTGTCATGAAGAATTTGAATCCATCCGTTTGGGAATTAGAAGCATCTGATACAAATATAGATTGGTTATCCAGCTTTGGATATTCAGAACAAATAACAAATTAGGAACTTGAAAATAGTCAGAGATAGAGAAATTGGCATGAATGATCGAGTTTATATATATATATATATATATATATAATTATTAATTAATTGTACATTGAGACACAGAAATTCCTATGTTTCGTGATATAAACTCTTCATCAGGCAATGTTGGTTGTGAAAAGTATTTATCCAACATTGCCTGATGAAGATAATCTTTCTCAAAACTTAGAAATTTCCGTTTTGCAACACACACACACACACACACACACACACACACACACACACACACACATATATATATATATATATATATATATATATATATATATTGTTTAATCGTGACAGTATGTGGAGCCATACTGATATTTTTATTGGTTAATACTGATAAAATTTATTTAGGTAATCAGGTTTTTTTTCATCGTAAAATGGTTGATATCGTAGTGTAGATAAAGCGTTGGTAGTTACAAGGAGGTTATTTCGTTAATAAAGTAGATTCATGCCTACTTTGAAATTTAATGAAGACACTGGTAGGATGCTCTTATTCGTCAAGTCTGTTTGGTCATGAGGAGTGAGCGTCATATATTTTTACAACGTCTAAAACATTAATTTAAAACAGTGCTCGATATATAATATATACAGCTGTGAATATTTATTATAAATTATATTGTAGAACGTGTACAGAATTTTTTTTGTATCCACTAAAATTGTAAATTGTCGAAACGAATGTACAATTGTAGTCGATAAATAAAAAAAGTCTGTACATGTTCTGAAATATATATATATATATATATATATATATATATATATATATTGGTGTACTTAGGCAACACATTTTCTTTTAAACTTTGCAAACAATATGTTTGCTTATTTTTAATAAAATCCGTTCATACCCATCTTTCGCGTATTACAATCAAAAGATATAAGAAATGAGCTGTAACGTTGACAGATGTTAATTTCATTCATTTTTGAAGGTACACAAGTACTTTCAACCTCTTTCTGAGGTCATCTTCAGGGGTTTGATTCATGGTGACAAACATAAACGGACAAATCTGTTACTAAATATTCCTGTACATTTTTTCTTGTTTCAAATGTAACGGTTGACAAAATGCTAGCGTTCAATAGTACGTGAAAATTATCCAAAATAGAATTTTCTATATGTTGTCATGTCATGGTCGTGCACGTGTTAAAGCATGAAAAAACAGTTCTTTTTAGAAATATTTTAGAACATTAATACAGTATGCGTAGCTGATTCTATTACTTGATGGCTTAAGTGTTTTAATGAATATTGCCTCGGGAATCTGTAGTTTGCTTTTGTTGTTCTCTTGATGTATAATAGTTGTATTATCGACCATTGTAAATTGTGAATAATGGAGGGAGGAAAAAAACAAACAGCGCACAAGAACAATACATCTAGTGCCCGTTAGAAAGAAAAAAAATCAAGAAAGCTTAACGATAAAGTGTTCGATACGAAAGCACGAATGTACGAAAGTAGAGCGAGAATACAATACAAGAAATCTAGAAGCGAGCCACCACCTACGCGGTAGGTGGTGGCTCGCTTCTAGATTTCTTGTATTATCACATTATTGTAGATATCTGCAAATGAATGAATGGTCGGACACAGGTAACGTAACACATCTAGTTAATTTTGTTGTTGTAAATCCAACATATATATTTGTTAATTTTTTTTTCGGAAATACATTCTCACACGTTATGTATATAATCTGACACACACACACACATACACACACACACACACACACACATATATATATATATGTATATATATATATATATATATATATATTACGGAAAGTCTTGAAGATTAGCGAAACTGTTTTAACAACCGACATATTTATTTTCTTAGTTTGAACATTATTTGTAATCGATATTCGTATTTACGTAGATTTTTGGTTTTTCATCAAAGTGTATTTTTATATATTCATTTCTATCGGGCTGATTATTTCCTATATTATTTTTTTATGAAAATGTGATACCCTTTCAGAGCAGCGATGATTATTAACATAGAATCGAAAATTGCGTTCTATCAGGGCTTGATTTTACTTTGAATAATCAATTCAATCATTCCTGGCTAGGCTGTCTAAACCGCAACAGATTATTTGGTAACTTTTCCTATGTTGTTAGGGGTTGCAGATTCAAATTCTGCCGAAAGACGAGCATTTTCGCAACAAAATTTAACTTAAATTTTCAGGGCCTTGGAAATAAGTATATAAAAATAGTATTGGATTAAAAACGAATATCTACTCAGATACGATTATTGATTAAAAATAAGGTTTAAACAAATAAATTATATATATATATATATATATATATATATATATATATATATATGTGTGTGTGTGTGTGTGTGTGTGTGTGTGTTTAATATAGTATGCTCTCACGACGATTGAGCTTTCTGGAGAAAAAAAGACAGTTACCACTTCTGCGATTTACGCGTTACTCACTTGTAATGAATTGCATTCTCCCGCTGACTGGTTTGTGTACACACCGCATATATATAACACGCTAAAATCTCACCTCTGTCGATCCATGCGCCTATTTCTTAGGAAGTAGGGACTCCAACTGAAACCAAATCGGTTGAGTTTTGATCTCGGATGGAAACAAGTGGATGTCTAGTCACACTGATGTACAGGCTTGTATGTGAATGAATATATATATATATATATATATATATATGTATGTATTCTTCTTAATATATATAAATTTTAGGTTATAGATGCTTCCACTTTTCTATTCGTATCTCCCCAATATTTCTTGGCTTTAATTCAAGGATGTTCTGTACTTCGAAATTTCTTATTATAACCTCGCACAAATCTTTAATTGCTTGGCTGCACATCTAGGATTCGAATTTACATTTCCATCATAACCTAATCTATGTTCTATAACTTTGTGATTCGCTGACTCTGGGGACAATTTTCTGTATTCCATGAATGAATCTCTCAATATGTTTATTTGTGAGGCGGCGTCTTGTTCTGATGGGAGGGGCCAACAGAGTTCTGAAGCCCCATAATTGTAAATTATGTCATGTGTCTCACCGCAAAGACCTATTAACCTGAATCAGTGAAACGATCTTTAATAAGCATCAAATACCCTACTTTGCACTAAGAAATCATTCCCCATACAATTAACTAACCACCGCTACCAGCTGCTTGAACTGTTGATACAAGTTTTTATATATAGGTTACTACATGTTGATTACTTCAAATTTAGGTCATAAAAGTTGGATGTCGTAAAAGAAACTGAGATGCATCGTCCCAGGGAGCATTTTTCTAATCTAGTTTTGGTGTTTCTATCGAATTTATAACCTCGAGTTTTGTATCTTTTCTAACAGAATTTTCACCTTGTGGGCTCTTCGATCGCTGTAGCCAATCTGCTTAATGGTTCGATGTCTTTGTATTTAGATATATATCTTCTGCATGCATTCAATAAAAAATATTATTCTGGATTTTTTATCTGATGTTTCTGACATTTCGCTGTAAATACTAAAGATACTTGGAGCTGAAAATCCAAGAAAATCACCAGTTTTTTATTAATATTTAGACTCGCCAGTCTGTCCCTAAAAACAATGCGTCACCGTCAATTACATCAGCTTTCATTCCTGTAGTAAGAAAGAAAGTTCAATGCAGAAGTTCTCTATGACCATGTTTATATGTATATTTTTTACAGCTGTTAATTTAACAGATATAATTGGCCAGTGTATACAATACGTTTGTTATATTTATAGGGCAGGCATGCTCAAAATTGAGACAATGTAGACAAACGATTCATTACTGAATGGTAACTGTTATTTTCCCACCTCAGTGAATGTTATAATCAAAATGCAGTGTTGATTTCTGTTCATGATATTTACCAATCTAGCTATCGTTTTAAATGGAATCTTACTGAACTTTAAATTGTTTACGTACGACATTCGATCATGTGGATATATGAAGTACATTTTGACTTTTCTCTTTCACTCCTAATCTATGTTCTGTCATCCATTTACACGAGCTAGTTAAATAGGTTATACGTTGTTTTAACCTGTCTCCATAACTTTCAATATGACATATAAATGTTAAATACACCAGGCCCACTTTTCACCTCACGTGTCCTAGAAGATTCGACTGTTTCTATTCTAAGTATAACCACCGTTTTTTTTTGTGGGGGGTGTCTTTTCACGATCCATAAAACCTCCTGTTTTCTTAAATGTTCTATTCATGTGATTCTTAGTATTGTTCTGTAGAATTATATTTTTGGCAGACCTGAAGCAGACATTACGTTTTCGTTGTTTTTCATTTTGTTTTAATTTTTTCAGCGCAGTCCTATCGCTTGTTACTTAAACTTTCCGATTATCAAAAAATGTTTTGAAAAATTACAATATTTAAACAAATTTTTGTGGGGTGGATCAGTTACCCATACAACGTTAAAGTAAATCAATCCTCCATTTTCAACCCACTATAAGATTTTATGAGAAACTGGCCCACCACCACTAAAATTGTTTAAATATTGAAAGTTTTGCAATTTGTTTTTGTCATTCGTAAAGTTTAAGGTGTAAAAGATAACATTGCACTGAAAGAAGTCCAAAAAATTTGATAATGAACAAATTTGCTGGTGGCGGTAATGTCGGACCGGCGACTGGTTTCAAAAAAGAGGGGCCATTAACTATAACGTTGTATAAGAAAATGAGCTAACCCAGAAAATGTTTAAAAATTAAAATGTTTGAAATTTTCTTTTTGTCAATCGTAAAGATAAAGGGGTAATCGCTAGGACTGCGGTGATAAAAGTAAAACAAAATGAACTACAACGAAATTAAACGTTGTGCTAGTCTGCTTCAGGTCCGCCATATTTTTTAGTGTCCGAAGTCTCTTCTTCATCTGTGAGGAGGTAGTTTATTGTTTACGATGACTGACATTACACAAACAGCTTAATAAGAAGCAGCAGGCAAACTGAAATTTTTTAGAATAATTCCTGAGCCAGACTCAGAGTATTATCGTTACCAGTTTGAGTTCAAAGAATTATTGAGAATTGCAACATATCTAAAAAATGTTCTCGTGTACAAGTCAATGAAATGCCTAGAAATATGGCAACGGTTTCTGCAATTAGTTAATTGTCATAGGAGTCAATGCTGGAATCATTTTATCTTGATGGATAAAATCATCCACATATGGAGTCTTGTTGAATATAAAAGCGTACCATAGTTATTTAACAAGACCATTACATACCACGGACAGGAAACAGTAATTTCTCCTCAGTTTTTTCAAAACTTGCCACATTGTAGAGTAAGCTCCCACGTGGATGCTTCCCAGAAAGCTAAAATTTTGATTCCATTAAGTCAAGGATCAGTTCTTCCCTGTCTTCCCTTTTTTTACAGTACTCTTCCACGATATTATGGGGTTGAGACCTAAAGTCTATTTTTTAAATAATTTAAGAAGATTGACTAAGCACACATAAGCCTTATAATCTTAATCTAAACTTATTTATAAATGGAACTTTGTGTGTGTGTGTGTGTGCCTGTGTGTGTGTATCCATTACCTATAGACTCTGAAACGGCTGAACCGATTTCTTTGAAAATTTACACAGTTGTACTATAAGCATCTGCGTGTGTTCTTAGCTATGTTTTGTGTCGAGGTACACCCGATAAATATCGAAAATCGATAATCGAAAAAATCGGTTTATATAAGGAGTGGTCCGATTTTAATCAAATTTGATACACTCATAGACAAAGACATAAGAAACGATATTCAGAAATTTCAAGGTTGCAGTTCATACAATTGTGCAGAAAATCGATAATATATATAAATAAAAGGTAAGATACCGGGTCTGATCAAAATCAGTTTTTCAGCCCTTTTATTTTAGTTTTTGCTTCGGGTTTGGCTCTAAGTAGGAATAATTGTAGTTCTTAGTTTCAGCCATGATACCATTTAATCAAAGAACTTATTTAGCCTTCAAAATTCAGTTTACGACGAAAAAAACCTATTTGATATCGATACCAGGAAATCAAAATTTGACTTACATCCATTCATTTTTTTTCAGTCTACAGTTTCGCTTTAACTGGAAACAACTATTGCTTTTTAGTCTTTCGTGCCAACGTCCAAAGTGTCTGAGCTCCATGACCATGGATTAGTTTTAAAGCTTTCATTACACCCGAGCAAAGCCGGGCTATACAGCTACTGCTAGATAAATATAGGAAATAAGAATCCTAGGAAATATAGTGACAGCGTATTTTTCTATGATCAGATTACTGTTTCGTATTTGTTGTCATAGTATTTAAAAAACGACGTAACTTTTACTACATTAGAGGTAGTAACTAAAATGCTCTACTTGAAGACTAAAGAATCACGAAAATTTTAATTCTCTTTACTGGTTGATAATAATTTTACGGTGGGTAATGTTTATTTGAGCTCAACAATCAGTCAGTCAATCAAGTGCCATACGCGAAACACGCTTGGGTGATCATGTCTCAAAAGAGACATCACTGACTGGACAGAAGATTATTCCGTCTACGATACTCTGCAGTCGAGATGGTGAATGTTACATCAATCAAGTATTTATCAACTTTTGTCTATGCATTAATTCTAATATATAGGTAATAATTCCAGATATCGTTGTCGTTGGCACCCGTTCTCATTTGAGTATTAGGATTGTTAGCCGCTTTTCCTATTTCCTTTTTCCACGTGTTTAGCGTTGGTGTACATGACTGTAAATGAACGAGTGGTTGACGAGGCTATCAGCGTGATTTTGATTTTGGGAGACAACTCTGTACGACGAAGAAACCACAACAGTTAGACAGAAACAACGCTTTAGTGGCTCAGATGCGATTGAGACAGGTGAAATCTGGCAAACCTTGTTGCATTGGCATCTCGGATGTTTAGTCAATCAAGGTCCAACTTGGTTATGCGAGCCAATTAGCACTGTACTCCGTTAGTTTGACCGTTAACTTCGTTATTATTTCAGTGATAGTATTACTCTGCGCATACACTATCAATATTTTAATTTCTTTTTTTGCTCTCTAATCAGTAACAAGTGTTTTTCTAATTACCCGGCCTTTTTTGTTCTTTTTTTATTACTGCCTCGAACCTGCCAATTCAGTCACCAGAGTATGCGTGTGTAGAACTCATAATTGCTATATCGCCTAATTCAAGGACTGTCACTTTAAACTTTTAGCATATTTAAGACAATCATGTATCTAGAATTTATTTCACTTTCTCCTTGATGTGACATGTTCTTTCAGGACGTAGGCAAACAAGGACTTCCACTTACCCCTATTCCTTGTTGTTGTTAACAGTTTTCCTCTTAGTATATCTCCAGAACACCACTCTGCGTCACGTTTACAACGATAAACTACACCCGGGCTCTGGGTTTCACGATAAACTACATCTGGCAGTAAGATTTCTAACTGGGAAATTTTGAGAAGCATGGAACCCCCTCTTAATTGCTGTTGCTCTCATGTCTACCCTGACCCTAGGTAGGAGCATTTGGTAGGGTCCCAGCTATGAGTAAATTTTTAACCCCTAAATTAGGCCCAAAACACTATGAAATATCAAAATATAATTCATCGTAAAAATTCTAACAATACCATTTTAGTAGAAGAAAATATTATCAGCAATACCTTTTTAAGGGAAAAAATATTTCCAGCAATATATTGTTGAAAAAAATTATTAATAATATATTTTTTAATAAAACATTAACAGCAATATCGTTTTGACGAAAGATATATATTATGTAATCGAGTTTTATTCAACCTCAACAGAATATAGAAAGCGCTAAACCGCTGTTTCCTCCTATATTTGGGACTCATTAGCAGTGCGTATCCACTATCAGAAATAGAAACCCAGTCGGTTGTGTTATTAAGCGAATGTCATAGCAACTGTACCACCGGCGCCGGTGAAGAAGAAGTAACGAATTAAACTCGGTACAGCGCCGCTATTTACATATTCCGTGGTGAAACTCTGCTGAGCTCCTTTTACTCATAGGACTGTGCCTACCAGATCCACGACTACTATCACCAAGTCTCTCACACTGGAGCATTAGAAGCCGGTTCAAGCAACGATATACAGATGAGAAATTGTAGGAAGATTTCAAATATTAAGTAATTAATTCATTGAGTTTTATTCAATCTCAACAGATGGCAGAAAGCACTGGACGGCCGTTTAACTTCCTGGTAGTAGATGCGCACTGCTGATGAGTTCCAAATATAGGACGAAACGGCCGTTTAGTGCTTTCTGCATTCTGTTGAGGTTGAATAAAACTCAATGAATTTTTTAATATTTCAAATGCTCCTACAATTTTTCAAATATATATATATATATATATATATATATATATATATATAGTTATCCGCAGAAAGATCTGTTTCGCAGTATCACAGCTGATCAGTACTGTTAGACTCCGATTGCTTGTAACTCCAGATTGAATCCCGAACGAATTGGCATCAGTCGGCGATTCTACCTCTGGGCTATGGGCGCTCGGTAGAACAAGGTAGACCTTTTAGCGTGTATATTATCATTATACACGCCCAATAGCCAGAGTGCTCTAATTCATTACTGAATGACCAATACAACTCACTTAATACAAAACACTCTTTACAAATATACGTCAATGAAACCTGTTCTACAAACTTATTTCTTAAAAAGAATACATCATCATTGATGAGAATTTGAAGCATATAGGAGGAAAGATATCGTATAACAGTTTATTACTCTTTTGTTAGAATATTGAAATACGTCCTTGGTCATGCGAACATGAGTTCGGATCTCATTGTCACACTTTTCATCCTCTGTCTGAAAACTTCCAGGTATTTAATACCTGATAGATTTTATTGTCTCCGACCTGTAGTTAGAATTTTGGGGCACTCTTTTTGTTGATAATCATTCATTCGGTTTTCTTGAAGTTCGTGTTTATATCCACTTTTGTTGTACCACTTTCCCCTGCTGCTGATCGTTTTCGCTTTTCTCCTCTTTCAGCTGCTGTTACAACTTTGCTTGTCAATAGTAGCTCAATCTCCGCCTTGTTTGCCCGTCCTTTTTATGCCTGTTCACACTCCAACCACGTCTATTGACCAGATGAAGAGGCTCATCCCTTATTCCCTGTTTAGGATGTGGTTTCCGGTTTTCTCTTTTCCAATCTTTTCACTCTTACGTATCCCCCTGCACATCAGTGGCGTTACCGCCTTGCTCGGGTTGATATGATTAAAAAAATAAAAAAATAAGGAAATACCCATACATTGTCGTAATATAAAAAAGATAATGATATTATCCGAATACAAATAATGACAATTCCTCATTGCAAAATTTCAGTAAGACATATTAAATATATATTATAAAAGATCATTAGCACCAGATCAGTAGATTGACAAATTATCTTCCAGTAATTATAAACTTTTCGAATACGGATTAACATCATTTCCAAATTCAGTCAACTTCCAAGGCGTTTAAGCCAGTGCAGTAAACTGGTAAGCTGAGTGAACTTAAAACACACCAAACTAAAAAGCATTATGTAAAAAAATGTTACTAAATGTACTGTTGTGCCTGTAATTGTTTCTGATATACAGCTGTCGTCACTTAAGAAAACACTGACAAAAACGATAGATTACACAAAGGAAATAGTGGTGTGAAACAAAAAGCAATCGATCAAAACAAGATATGGAAATGTAATTTATAGATAAAAAAGAAGTACACTCCCAAACATACGACAGTTAAAAGAGCGATAATATGTATATAGTCGCATGTATGCACCTTAACAAAAGTATGTCAGGATTTGGTTCATTATATTTGACCATTTCTCTCTGATTTTCTGGGGGTGCAGAATTATCATTATTTAACTTACAATCGTATTAATGTTCTCATATTTGTTGTTATTTCGGCTGTTTTACGCCTAAGCTTTCACTTTGTATATGTCAATGTGGGTAAGCTAGAGAGAAATTTCATTATTCGTACTACTTGCCCTCTCTCCAGTTCCCGTACACATTGTACAGTGCCATTAAATTACCGAACCAACGGCTTAATCCACAACCAGATAACTGAATGACTTAAACCTTACGCGCAAACTGTTGATTTCTGGTGCTGTTGTCATGTTCACCTACACTCTCTCTTTAGTTATCTCTTTTTTTCCAGTTTCTACTGTTGAAAATTTAGTCATTCATTTTTCTTCTTTTAAAAAGCGACTTCCTATGTGTGGCATACTGAGGAGGTGATCGTAGTCTAGCATACCCAGCAATTATTTTAGATGTCTAACCCTTCGTAATTATTCAATATTTTCATTTCATCATACATAGATTAACAATTTTCTTCATACAACCTTGCCTGATTGCAGTGTCTCACTTCTAACTTCTGCTTTCCGCTGTCCCCTCTGTCTTAATTTTACGAGGCGACTTCATTTGTATATCATGTTTTGTCCAATATAATGTCACGGGGCTCAGTTGTTATTGTTCTGAAATAATCGTGTCTTGTAAAACGAGAAAAGCATAATGTATAAAAATGTTAGTAGACCAAACATTAACTGCAACATTCATTATTAGATATTCCAAAAAGAATTTAAAAAAACATTCGAATATACATTAAGGGGAAAACTGAAATAGTCATAAAATGAAAACACAGAGTTAATTAGATTATATATTTTTTTTAACAAAATACTCTAGTGTAGTGATGTTTTGTTTCGTAGAGCGTTGTCTTTTTAACCACCGTCTTTATCTTTAAATTCCAATCGCATCTCTGTCAGCTGTCGGTTGGCAACCCATTTAAGAGAAGGAAAACTTCGAATAACAAACCGCTCTCAAGGTGTTTATCGTGCCGAGGAGTGAATGGCTACTGCGTTATGAATGTCTCAAACGATCCCCTACATGCTTCGAGACCTTGTTTGTAAAAGACCGTTACCCACCGTGCCAGGCAACTTTGGGTGGACTTTTGGACCCGTGCGTCAATGGTGGGAAAAATATGAGAAATACAAACAGTCCAGTATGGCTCTTCCAGTGGATAAACAGGGAGCCCGTCCTTCAGAAGGGAACCTACCTGAGGTTGAAAAATATGCCATAGAAACAACCTCTTACACAAAGAATGAATCTTCAGGTCCCTACAACCACGAGAATATAATAATAATAGCCCTGAAAATTCTCCAGCTAGATCTATAACCGTATATTTAAAGAAAGAAAACAATAAAATGCTCTCGTGAGCAGTACAAAGTAGTTATGACTGCATTTCATGAAGCTTTACTCAAACCTTAAAAAACATCACTCGCCAAACATATGACATTTGGCGAGAAAAAGTGGGTCAAGCAAATAGAAAGTACATTGACTAAGATAAATTAGCCAATGTATGAAGATAAATCATGCGAAATAACCAATTGTCAGAGGCTGAAATTAATTAGATAATAAAAATTGCAACCAGAATAGACGAATCAACAAAATATGAAATAGAACCAGAATCAGAAATAAAACGTAGTGACATCAAACAAGCCACAGCCGAGGTAGAAACCGTGATAAACACAAATCACTGTGAAGATAATGATGTAAGTTTAGAAGTGCTGGAATGTTGTGATATGAGTCAGTTACAAGACGACAATAAAACGAGTTCAGAACACATTGGACAGTATTATTTTACGGGAAACAAAAACAGTCTACAAGAAGCCAAGGAGGAAATCAAGAACCATATAAATCGAATACAAAATATTGAAATGGAGGAACGAGAACAGCTCCCAAAATTACAACCAACAAAGCATAAACTCGAAACAGTTAAGCTCTACAATGCATCACTCAAATTAATTTTGGATGAAGAAGACTCTCATATAAATCTCATTGAAACAATATATGAATCTGCAATAGCAGTAACAAAAAAATTGAACATCAAATTTAAAAAAAGACAGTCTCGCAGATATGAATATACATCTTAGAAAAGAAAAATAGAAAAAGAAATCGAACAACTGAGAAGTGAACTATCAATACTCGATGAATTGACAAGAGGAATAAATGTAAGAACTATAAAAGGCAGAAGAGCCGAAAGAAAATAGAACATTAGAAATGAAAATGAAGTCCACTCAACTAAGGAAAAAATAAAGCAAACAATATAACTGAAGGCTCAAAGAATAAGACGCTATGAGAAAAGATCAAGATTCCGTAAAAAAAACAAGATTTTTCAAACCGATGCAAATAAATTTTACAGGGAAATTGGTAAAAAACAAACTGAATTGACAGTCCCCCCCCCCACCAAAAAAAATTGGAAGAAGTTATACAGTTCTGGGAAAAATATGGGCTTGCCCTAAAGAACATAACAAAGAAGTATTGCACAAGAGATAGAACTAATAAAAAATAAACCAGAACAGACATGGGCTGGAATCACAGGAGAGGATGTTAAATATGCAAAGAAAAAAGCACACAGTTAAATATTTCCAAGTATAGATAAATTTCTTAACTTTTGGCTATATTATTTAAATACAGCACATAGAAACTAGTCAAAGGACTTCAAGAAATGGTTAAATATCCCACTAAAATTCCTACATGAATGACAAAAAAATTACATTTCTTCTACCCAAGAATAGTGACGCAAACAACCCGAAAAACTACAGACCTATTACATGCCTTCCGACAACATATAAACCATTAACATCTATTTTAAGAAAACAGACATATTTATTTTTGGAAAAAAATGGCATATTACCGCTTGAACAGAAAGAATGCAAACGTGGCTGTTAAGGATGTTAAGGACCAATTCCTTATTAACCGAATGATCCTGGAAAACTGCTACAATGCGAAAAACAATCTTAGTACTGCCTAGATTGGTTATCGTAAACCATTGGATAGTGTAGCACATTCATGGATCTTGAAGACTTTAAATGTATACAAGATATCACCCGTCTTCATCAATTTCATAAAACAATGCTTGTCGATATGAAAAACAACCACTTAATTCAAACATATAAATGGAACCTATAAGTCTGGTGAAATAAACATCTTAGAGGTATATTTCACGGTGACTCTTTGTCTCCTTTAGTCTACTGCCTATCACTAATAACACTAACCAGCCAACTTAACAAGGAAGAATATGGTTATAAAATAGCCCAACAGAAAATAATCCATCTATTTTACATGGATGAAGTCGTATGCTAAGAATGATAACAAGCTGGAAGGTCATCTGTAAACTATAAAATGCTTCAGCGAAACAGTGAAAAGAAATTCAATTTGAATAAATGTGCTAAAGCAACAGATTTACGTGGATCACTAAAACAGACATCTTAAATTAGGTCAGACCCTGCTGTAACCATAAAAGAATTAAAGCCAGAAGAAGCTTATAAATAACTAGGTTTAAATGAGAGCGATAAAAATTCACCATAAAAAATGAAAGAGATAGTGCGTAAAGAGTACTATAGAAGGCTACGACTTATATTAAAACTGAATTAAATTCTCAGAACTGAATTATGGCCATTAATAGCCTTCCAATCCCAGTTGTCCAATATAGTTTCATCATCTTAAACTGAACTCTAAACGACATCAGGCGCATGGATTCTAGAAGAAGAAAGCTTCTTTCTAAGCATAAGATGCATCATCCAAAGGTCGATGTAGACAGTCCATACATACCTCGTAAAGAAGACGGAAATGGTCTTATTGAGCTAGAATTGACATACAAAACAACAACTATTGGCTTAATAAGATGGATAGAAACAACAAAGGGATGGATGATACAATTAGTCAAGCAACATGAAGAAAGAAAAAACATTTAATGCTAAAAGAAGGCAGTAAATACAAACAAGTTTTCCATTTAGCAGATTCTGAATAAAAGCAAAACAGAAGCCAAGAATTAACTATTGCAGCAAAAATATGAAAACGAAAGCCAAAGATAAAGTTCATAAACCGATAAAACAATACTGGCAAGACAAACATCTGGATGCTCAATATCCAGAACTTGTCAATAAATCCTATGTTGATAAAGTTAATACTCATCGATGGTTACGTGCATCTAGATTAAACTCTGAGTTTGAAGGCTTTATTCTTGCAGCGTAAAACCAAAGATTTTTCGCTAGGATCTTTTAGGCAAATGTTATACATAATATTGTTGTTCCAAAATGCAGGTTCTGTGATAAAGACCAAGAAACAATAGACTATCTAATCTCAGGATGTTCTCTACTTGCCCCAAATGAATATAAAAATCGTCACGATAGAGAGGGGCGATATTAATATTGGACAATGTGCAAACACTATGAACAATTTGTAAAAAACACTGGTATGAACATCACCCTGCAATGGTTAGAGAAATAGAAGATGTGACCATTCTATGGGATTACACCATCTACACAAACAGAAATATTCAAGCAAATCGGCCGGACTTTAGTGTTAAAAACCAGAAAGATAAAACTTGCCTATTAATTGATATGGTTTGTCCAGCTGATTGTAACATAGCAACCAAGGAATTCAAAAAACTGTCAAAATATAAAGACCTGGAAACTGAAATAGAAAAGATGTGGAAATTAAAAACAAGAATAGTGCCAGTGATAGTAGGTGCACTTGGAATGATAAAAAATGAACAAAACAACAGATTGAAAGAATCCCTCGAAACCCCAGCTTAAGA
This sequence comes from Ascarosepion bandense, assembly GCA_037127315.1. NCBI lineage: Eukaryota > Metazoa > Mollusca > Cephalopoda > Sepiida > Sepiidae > Ascarosepion > Ascarosepion bandense. Next base: position 6,050,960 of record JBBBDQ010029769.1, on the reverse strand, counting down.
GACATACAAAAAATTGTCTTGTTAATTACAGCCCGCACACTAAGGAGAACTTTGTCTATGTAACGGTAGGGATGATATGGGAGATAGATAAAACATGAAATGGAGTTATAACGACACACCACAACTTGCCTTAGGTATTCCCGCAGACTTAGTAGGTCGCGTGACCATAGCAGAAATCGAAATATGGTGAAAAAACGACAAGATAATAATAATTGCTAAAGATTTTAACACATATGTATGAACTTAACTCAGCACCGGTTACAGAAATAAAAGACATCACAATTCCTTGGGATCGCTGTATATTTGCAAAGAAGATTGATGCAAAGATTAAGATGTTTTTGTCGTAGATATGCTATTTTCTCTCAAGGTTAAACAGCAGGATATTTGTCAGGCATATTCCAAGGATTAAACAACAAATAGAACAACGATAATAATAATAATAATAATAATAATAATAATGATAATAATAATAACAATATCAGGCGAATGGATGCTAAAACAAGAAAGCTTCTTTCTAAGCATAAGATGCATCATCCAAAGGCTGATGTAGACCGTCTATACATACCCCGTAAAGAAGGTGGAAGAGGTCTTATTCAGCTGGAATTGTCATACAAGACAACAACTATTGGCTTAGTAACATAGATAGAAACAACAAAGGATTGGATGATACAATCAGTAAGGCAACATGAAGAAAGAAAGAAAAATTATTCAATAATAAAAGAAGGCAGAAAATTCAAACAAGATTTACAGTTAGTAGATTCTGTAGAAAAGCAAAACAGAAGCCAAGAACCAACTATTGCGGCAAAACATATGAAAATGAAAGCCAAAAATAAAGCTCTTGAACAGATGAAACAACGCTGGCAAGACAAACCCAAAAAGTAACTTGTCCATTAATTAATATTGCTTGCTCATATAAACAAAAATTTGTCTTGATAATTACAGCCCACACACTAAGAAGAATTGTGTCTATATATGGCTAGTGATGTTATGTCAGTTAAGAAAACATATTTTGAATGATTGCCATAACAACTCTACACTACGTGCCTTAGGTCGTTCCGTACATTTGATAGATAGTATGACTACAGCAAAAATCGAAATATAATATTAATAACAATAATAATGGCTTTTTCTTGCAGAGCCAGACCAAAGACTTTTCGCGAGGAACTTTCAGGTAAATATTATACATAATAGTGTGGATACAATATGCAGGTTCTGTAATAAATAGCTAGAAACAATAGACCATCTAATCTCAGGAGGTTATGTACTTGCCCCAAAGGAAGATAAAAATCGTCGCGATAGAGTGTGACAATATTTATACTGGACAATATGCAAACAGTAAGGAAAATATGTAGACAAACACTGCTATCACCAAGCACCGGTTACAGAAGTAGAAGATGTCACCATTCTATGAGATTACAGCATCTACAGAGACAGAAAAATTGAAGCAAATAGGCCGGACATTATTTTTAATAATCAGAAAGAAAAAACTTGCCTATTAATTGATATGGCTTGTCCAGTGGATTGTAACATAGCAACCAAGTAATTTGAAAAACTGTCAAAATATAAAGACCTGGCAGTGATAGTAGGTGTACTTAGAATGATAAAAATGGAACAAAAACCACATTGAAAGTTACCTTGAAACCCCAGCTTAAGAGATGTACAAACAATTGTCTTGATAGTACATCCCAGAAACTAAGGAGAACGTTGTCTATATAACGCCAAGGATGTTAGAGGACATAGAAAAAACATGAAATAGAGCAACAACAAAACACCACGACCTGACTTAGGTCTTCCCACAGGTAAAGAGTACAATCCAGGATTCGAAATATTATGAAAAATTGTAATAATAATAATAATAATAATAATAATAATAATAATAATAATAACTGTTAAAGATGTTAACAAATAAGGAATTGTAATTAACCCCGCACCGGTTATAGAAATAGAAGACATCACGATTTTTTGAGATTGCAGTATCTTTGCGAAGAAGATTGATGCAAATAGACGGGACACAGTCGTAAAAAAAAGGCAAAGAAAAACTTGTCTACTGATTAGTATTGCTTGCTCAGATATACAAAAATTATCTTGATAAGTACAGGGCACAAACTAAGAAGAATTGTGTCTATGTATTGCTAGTGATGTTATGTCACTTAAAAAAACAAATTATGAAATGAAGCCATAACAACTCAACACTACACGCCTTAGAGTTTTCCGTACATTTGGTAGATAGTATGACCACAGCAAAAATCGAAATGTAATATTAATAATAATAATAATGGCTTTTTTCTTGCAGAGCCAGACCAAAGTCTTTTCGCTAGGAACTTTCAGGTAAATGTTATATATAATAATATGGATACAAAATGCAGAAACAATCGAACATTTAATCTCAGGATGTTCTGTACTTGCCCCAAATGAATATAAAAATCGTCACGATAGATTGGGGCAATATTTGCATTGGGCAATGTGCAAACGCTATGGAAAATATGTAAACAAACACTTGTATGAACATCACCCAACAGCGGTTACAGAAATAGAAGAAGCCACCATTCTATAGGATTATACCATCTACACAGACAGAAAAATTGAAGCAAATAGGCCGAATATTATTGTTAATAATCAGGAAGAAGAAACTTGCCATTTAATTGATATGGCTTGTCCAGTGGATTGTAACATAGCAACCAAGTAATTTGAAAAACTGTCAAAATATAAAGACCTGGAAATTTAAATAGAAAAAATTTGGAAATCGAAAATAAGAATCGTGCCAGTGATTGTAGGAGCACTTAGCATGATAAAAAATGGAACAATAAACACAGTGAAAGACACCTTGAAAACCCCAGCTTAAGAGATATAAAAAAATTGTCTTATCACGTAAAGCCCACACACTAAAAAGAAATTTGTCTATGTAACGCTTGGGATTTTAGAAAGATATGATAAAACATGAAATGGAGCCATAACAACACACCACCACTTGCCTTAGTTCTTCCTGCAGACTTGGTACTTTTGCGACCACAGCAGAAACCGATTTATAATAATGATAATATTAATAACAAGACGAGGAAATTTAAAAATGTAAATAAAATAACGTTCTTTAATTGTGAAAAAATAAGTCAGTACTACATAATGTTCTACCTTTAAGTGAGTATATAATGTTGAATATTGCAAGGAAAAAATGATCCTAAAACAGAATGTGTAGCAAGAAACAAAAGAAGAAATACAAAACGCCGTAACTGTTAGCTGAACTAATGTAAAGGATTTGTAAATGTTGAATGATGGAACACCTTAAGTACAAAGCTGCGACACAGATTTGAATGAGAAAAAAAAAGATGTGTAGATAACACGATAACCTAGGAAATTAAATCCCATCACCCCAAAAATTCGATATTGAACTATTTCCTTTGATCATGTCTCACAGTTACAATATTGGGAAATTAAAAAAAACGTAACCGTCGCGAAAGAAAATTATATATATATATTACACCGTTCCTTTGCTGCTGCTTGTGATGCTGCTGGTGCTGCTACTGGTCATGAGAGTGTTGTTGAAATAATAATTTTGATAATGATTTACATTTATGAACTAGTTCTTACAAGGAATTTTTAGCGCCAAAAATAGCGTAAAACTAAATTAAATTCATGTATTATGTCTGTAAATGAGCACGAGATTTCAGGGTATTTCGACATGCTGTAATGATTAGAAAACATGTCTCATTAGATCAATCATGACTGAGTGAGTTTGCTCCTCACTGAGTGTTCTGCACTTAAGTATTTTTCCCAAATCTAAGCAATGTTTAGAAAAAAGCATTTGGCACTCCGATGTTCTGTAACGGCGAGCAAGTTTTCTTTGCCAGATTAATAACGACTAAAGAGAGAATTCGATCCTTACTGGGTACTCCATACACACCCCTTCCTGGGTGCTCCATACATTCGGCCTTGTTCCGCATCTAAGCTACGCTTAGAAAATCATTACGCACTGCTTTATTCTGTAATGGTTAGTAAGCTTGTCTTGATAAATCTGTTACGACTTAATAGAGTGTTCGATTCTCACTGTGTTCTCTGCATTTAAGTCCTTGTTCCAAATATAAACTACGTTTAGAAAAAGTATTAGATACACCGATGTTGTGTAATGACGAGCAAGATTGTCTCGCTACATCAACTTTATCGAGGCTGCAATGTGTAGATCGAGAAGATACCGCCAATATATGGCAGCAACACACAATTTTAGGGCTTATGTTTCTAAACGAATATGAAAAGAAAAATATTATTTTAAAAAATCCTATTTTGTATTTGAAATTCTTGAGGATTTAATATTTATTGTAAGTCTACTTTAAATACGTCAAAACATCTTATTGGAGATCAGTGAGAAATGACTTGAAGCATTTTCAACTACAAAACTATGAAGTAGAGAGAAATTGTTTGGTGAGGATGAAACAGATTGAAACTGAAAAATTAATAAAAAACTATTAAAAGCAGTGTTTGAAAAATGAAAGAGATAAATAAAAATATTGATATTAAACCATCTACTGAAGTCGGGTTATGTAAGAAATTCTACTGACATTCTGTCATTATGTCTATGTTTTTAGAAGTAATATAGTAGAAAATTTTAAATAGTACATATAAGCAAGTAAATGACATTAACTATTAAAGAATATATGATCACTAATACGATATTAACTAGTAAAGAAATATCTCTCCATGTATGGTGTTACTCGGTATTATTTAATAGGGTCTATGACTACACTACAGCTATATCTTGTTGAATACACCGGTTCCCGTCTGATCACCGAAGTTATGCAACATCGAGCCTGGTCAATACTTAAAGGGGTGACCGTTTGGGAATACTAAGTGCTGTAAACGTAACGACCAAGAATGGTCCTCCGGTCCTTCAGGTTTGCGGGTTGGGTGCAGGGATAACAAACCTGCCCTGTAAAAAACATTATCAACATTACCAACAACAAAAAGTTGCTACCCTATGCTCCATCTGGTTGTGAAGGATAAAGCAGCAAGTACATAACTACACAACTGGTAATAATTTGTATTAGTTAGTTTAATGTATGTCTACAGAGATGGTATAAATTAGTAGCGATTATAGGTAAGTGTTTGCATTCGTACCATTCGTACTGAATATGGAGATCAAGGTGGCCGCAACCCTAGACTATTTTGTACCATCCTTGAACACACTCTATTTCTCATTGTAATTATCGAATTTCCTGATGACATCATTTTCCGATTTTTTAGCTGTACATATTGTATAACAATGTGCACTAAATAATAAATCTGTTATTTTCGGTAAAATCAAAAAGCCCGATTCAGGATTCTCCCCGATATTTTTAACAGTAGTAGATCTTTATCCCTCGTTTTTTTTTTATAGGAATGTCCTTTCTAGTGGTTTCATCGCTTTCTTTTGGGTGAAATGATTTAAAATTTTAAAAATAGATTTTGTTTTCTTGCAAAATTTTCTTAGTTTCTACATACCTACTGAAAAAAAAAATTATCATTTTTATGATTAAATTTGATCGCTTGAACCGTTACACCTCGACTTGATGTGGCTTCTTTCTGTCTGTTCTATAGATATTTTCATGGCTTCTGCTCCGACGAACTGAAGTCACTGGTGCCCCTGCCACAGGAGTTTACTCATGCAACCAGGCTGGCAACTGGGTCCCACCCATTCACAGATAGATCAATCAAATGCAGACGACAATTCTACTCCACCAGCTTCTTTTTCCGCACTTCCCACCTGTGAAACTCTCTTCCATATTATTGCTTTCCTGACGGCTACAACCTCCATGAATTTAAATGCAATGTCAATACCCATCTCTTAACCACTTGACTCTATTTCTTTCTACATCGCCCTGTATATATTTTCCTTTCTCTCTACCTTTGCAACTGTTATCAAACCTGTATTCCCATCCTCCTATGGCTTCTTTCTCTGACATCCCCTGTCACTGGTTCGTCTTTTAATTTGCTCTGATCCTATCTATTTTTTTACTCCTATGTAGCATCCTGCGCATCAGTGGCGTTACTGCCATGCATTGGGTAAGACGATTCAAAAAATTAAAGCAATATATTGAATGTCATATATATTTGGAAGACAATAATGATAGTTCACATCTGGTTCTGAGCTATACGTGTTCTTTAAATTTTATCAAAATTCTTTATGAATAGTGGTATAATGACGCTTTAACTGGCGGCCATGAAAAACAGGTAAAGTTAAGATACATGAAAACGGAGTGATGTTTCATTTAATAAGTACAAAATTTAATTAAGGCTCTAATCATGCTCTTCACAATTTAATCTACATTTACCCTTAAATGCTAACTGGTCTCGAATGTTCCACTTCTGCAACTCCCGTTTACTTTCCTCCTTGATGATTAAAATGAAACTTCCATCGAGATCTTTTATCTTCTTGAACCTGGTCCATCTTTTAACCTTTCCTTAATCCTAAATTTTTATCTCACTTGCATTCATTGTAAACTCCTTGCTTGAATCTAAATGGTTAAAATGATGGACAGATCTACTTAAAATATTTGGTTTATTTGTTGATTGTTGTCGAGCCCTTAGCTGTCAATGAAGTTGTGAACGAATTTTCGGCGCTCTACGTCCTCGTCAGGTTGATGACATATAATTCAACAACGCTGCTCAAATGAATATGAATACGTTTTCCTAAAATAATTGTTCTTTCTAAATGATACGATAGGGAGCAGAATGAATAAGGAACGATGTATTATAAGTGAAAGCAGGAGTGTAAAAAAATTGATCAATAAACATTTCGGGATAATCTAGATAAAAACATTTCAAGAAAAACTACTTACATTCCGTGAAAGAATAATTCGAATGAAACAGGAAATAAACTTAATAAAAAAAATGACAACGAACAAAATATAACAAGTAAAACAAATTAAAATGTAGAAAATATTAATTTAGTTAATACAACAGGGAAGAATAACATAAAATGCTGACGAAATGACAGAATAGCAAGAGTACATTATAAAAATGTTTGAAGAAAGAGAAAGTTATATTGTGGGATGGGAATAAAATAATAAAGAAAGGACAACAGACAAAAAGGAAAATAGAATAAAATATGAAAGATGAATTCGGCGATAAAAAGAAAACAGCAAAAATAATGTAAAAGAAAAATACTTTAATAAAAGAGGAACAGAACACAAAGGCTAAAAATGAATACGAATAAATAACTGAAAAACTGAATAAAAAGTTATAAAAACATATCTGAGTATGGAAATAAGAGAAAATAAAGTTGATGAAAGAAGGAATAAAAATGGATAAAAAAGAACGAAAGAGATTTTGAGTAAATTAAATAAGAAGAGAATACAGTTAGAAAAGAGAGAATAATTGAACAAAAGAGGTACGGAATAAAAAAAGGTTAAATTAATGAAATAAGAACAGAATACAGTCAGTAAAGAGAGAATACGTGAACGAGAGAGTAACGGAATAAAAGAATGTAAAGAGATTAAGTCAATGAAACAAAATCTAATTAAAGTCAGTAAAGAGAGAATACGGGAACGAGAGAGGAACAGAATATAAGAAACTATAGAGTGAATACCACAATGAAATAAAAACTGAATGCAATCTGTAAGGAGAAAATACGTGAAAGAAAGAGGAACGGAATAAAAGAAAGTAAAAATAAAAATAAATCAATGAAACGAAATCTGAAAAGAGAGAATACGGGAACGACAGAGGAACGAATTAAAAAAAATAAAGAGAGAATGAAAGAAGAACAATAAAATTGAGCAAATGGAACAAGTTGCATGGCGAAAAATATTTAAGCATATTATATCAATATTCACTGGAAACGTATTATCTAAAATCGAGTAGAATGTTTTCTTAAATTTATTAGTAATGAATTGAATCTATTTTCAGATAAAGCACAAAATTTAAGCTTGTATTTTCATCTTCGTTGGTCAATCGCTCACGCATGCGCATGTTTTTCAGCGCCCCCATATAACCAACCACCCAAATGACAGAAGCTTATATACGAAATACGACAAATAAATTTCAAAGTAGTCCTAATTAGTGTAACGGCATTAAAAATGATATTAAATCTTGACAATTTTGCATATTATAAAAGAAGTCTCCTAAAAGTAAAATTCATTGACCTACATTTTTACTCATTTTCGCACGTATGACTACGTATAACCATTTTTAAACCAGCATAAGTTTAGAACTATACTCACACAAACACATGTAAATAGATTTAATTTCCACATATACACACACACATACGTATAAATACAACCGCATAAAATAAACTCCGCATACATTACATTACACACGCACACACACACACACACACACACACACACACACACACACACACACATATATATATATATATATATATATATATATACCCAAACGCTTTCGCCTACGCACGCCGGAAGTAATGAATTTATATGTATCATTTGTAAATTATCAGAATTATTTTTGGGGTCGAAGAAATCATAATTATTATTACTTTTTAATCAGCATTTCTCATACAAGGCATTAAGCCACTAAGATACAAGGTTACAGGATGTGGAAGTATTCAGAGCAGAAACATAAATAATGAACGGGAAGGAGAATGAGTAATCAGGAGGAGAGTAGATAGCGATTGACATTGCATTCATATTTTTGCAGATTATCGTTGGCTGGCAAGCAAGGAACAAGAAGACAGGTCCACAATCATGAACTGCAGGAAAAGTTAGTGTTAGCATAAACTTTACGGTTACATCAAGTCAGCTCTACTATAAATTGATAAGGTCTAAACACCATTCTAGTAGTAACTTTAAAAATCGAGATACAGTAGCAAAGAGAGATCATCTACACAATTACTATAAATATATTTATAGAAAAGACACAGAGAGGTAACGTAAAGGCGGTGGGAAATTGACTGAAGCCGAACAACAAGATAAGGACCAATAATATTGCTGATTCTTCTATCACAGAATTATTAGAATAAACAATGTTTAATTCTTATTTGCTATACACCAAATTTGTTCAGCACGTAAAGTTAACTGATCTAATATAATCGATCTTCGCCGGATAGAAATATCAAATTCTGTAGTCATTTCTCGTTCAATTTGAGAGAAAACTCTTTGTAACGTGTTGATAGTTTGGACTGAAATCAATGTTTTAGGACGGAAGATATTATTTTTCTAATAACTTCTACCAATATCTGCTTCTTTATTATACCATGTCTCAAGGCATTAGAAACCTTTGAGCCTCATTTAGTTTCAAACTCTTTCGTTAAATTAACGTTAAACTAACGAATATCTTAAATCACTTGGAAATCATATGAGTGTTGATGGGAAAGATTTCTTAAGTAAAATAGAATTATCAAGTCCTTATTAACAGTTTGACAGATGAATATAATATTCGTTTTTTTTCTGTGAGTTTGTGCGTGCGCGCACATGTCCCTCTGTTTCTAGTAAGAATTTTTATTTATCTTTGGCGTATATACTAGAAATCAAATTCATATAAAACAAAATAATGTTGAAAATCAGGACACGCACACATTCAGCATATTTTATTATTCATATTAATCAATATATATATATATATATATGTACATATATATATATATATATATATATATGTGTGTGTGTGTGTGTGTGTGTGTGTGTGTGTGTGTGTGTGTGTGTGTGTTTGTCTGTTTGTGTGTCTCTATTCTAACAAACCCAACATTCCAATAACCTTGGTCCGATTTCAAACAAAATAAGATCAATTATCGTTCATGACATGAAACTGATGTACACAAGAAATTTTCAAATCGGTTTAGAGCAGAGGTTTCCAAAATTTTTGCTGCGATTACCCAAAATACAATTTCACTATTATCCATTACCTCAATGATCACATACCCGTAATATAGGAAAAGAGGTAATTATATTTTCATACATCAAAAACAAAGTTAACAGAAATTATTCAATACAATTGTACCAATCTATAATAATCAGAGGTATAGTAGCCGTAACACAGCCCCGTAATTCTTAATGTGAGTGTTGAGCTTGTATTGCCTGTGCCAGTTTATTTATTCTTGGCTTTGTGACTGAAAAGGCTATTCGGGCGTCGTTTGCCACGTTGAGTCTGCTACGTTTTTTAGTCTTCATTCCAAGGACAGTAGAAAAATCTTGTTCACATAGATATGTGGTTGAAAATTCTATGAAAATTTGTACTGCTCTGGAGACTAGTGTTGGTATATCCTGCAGACAAGAGATCCAAAAGGTGTCTAGACCAGACATGGTCTCAAACAAAAGAGTTCATGCATTGTTTATCCTGAGTGTGAGAAATTCTTCTTTTGCTGGATAGTCCTCATCAGGAATGGTATCTTCACTCACAAGATATGGATTTCTAACTCATTCATTGTTGGAATTTTTCAAGTTTTCCAGGAGGCCATTTAGATGATCACTGATGTCTGTCCTCATATGGTTGAGGATGTCTTCAGAATTAACTTTATCAAGGAAGGCATCAAATGCACAAAATTGCGCAAAAATTCCCTTTCCAATACGTCTGGTCCATAATTCCCAAAGCAAACATCCATTATCCCCCAAATATGGGCTTATTACCCCACCGGTGTAATTTATCTCGGGGTTGGGAACCATGGAATTAGAGGATACGTAGTAAATCCCCGAAACACTTACAATTTACAAATACTTCTCTTTAAAGACGCCTGATGCGAATTCAACCAAAATCGGGCAACTTGTAGATCAAGGTCCTAAACATTGATGTACACATTTTTTTTTTCGAATCAATGTACCGGCTTCGTCGAAATTCAACGACAAGCATAATTTTTTGTGTTTTTCTTTTTTTTTTTGCAAATTTTCATGCGCTTCTCTAAGACGTTTCACTTAAACTCAAAGAAAATCGAGTCACTGGTAGATCAAGGTCCGATGACTTGATATATGAACAAAACTTACAATTATCACACAGAATGCGGCAAAAATAAATGGACTTTTTTGTTCGATTGTTTATTTTTCCAAAACGCTTAATTGTATTCCAACAAAAATCGGGTCTTTTTGCAACTTGTACCTTATTATCTGCCATAACAATTTCACTTTTTTCACAAGGTGCCCACCCCTCCGTCCTTGCAGGGACAATGCATCCACTTTTGCGTCACAACGTCATCGTATCACATTACAGACTTCTGTTACACCCACCCCCGTTTTTTCCAATTGTACATACATTATTCCAGTATATTTTTAAACATGACCAAGCATGGATCCCGTTTTACAAATGCAACAAAAATCAATAACTTCGTCGCATTTTTTTAAATTACGCGTCACGTTAACTTCATACTGGAGCATTTTGAATAAGCATTTGATCTTATTATTTCAAATTAACCCCTAAAATCTTTGAACAACGCCGAGATACACAGCTTGTCTGGTATAAAAATGCAGTATAGATTTTTAGACTAGAATTCACACTGAAGAAAATGTGAGAGCAAGTTTGAGAATTTCTATTAAAATAGAAATAACGTATAAAGAGTGTGATACAAATGAAAGCAGAGGTGGTAGTACTTGCATTTGATGGGGGTAAAAAAGAGAAAATAATTGACCGTTGATTAAGATTGAAGAGTATTGGGAGGCACTCAGAATATGTGAATACACAAAATGATTGGTTGAAAATCCATCTGAAGAGATTCTTTTTTTTGCATTTTGATCACATAAAAAATGAATGTGGCTCATCGCCTTGAAAGTAACATGGCCAAGTAAAGAAGTAAAAGTGTGAACATTGGCCACTAAACAATGAAAAACCTCGGAAAATCTATTATAGAAGTAGAGATAGAATCGCGAGAGACTTGCGATGTCGTGTCTGCAGAAAAATTGCTGTTAAAGAAACTGCTAAAATAATAGGTATTCATGAATTTGGATGAGCAGCTGGATAATTAACGGGGAATTTTTATTTTATAACGATCGAAATATGAGAACATTGAAAGATTACCGTATTATTATTATAAATATTATCGAGTGGAAAACTAAATATTATACTGACAAGGTGAATGCGCTGTTCATAATGAAGTTTAACAGCACACACACAGACACACAAACATGCATACATGCATATATATATATATATATATATATATATATAAACTTGTCGTTATATTCGTTTCGAAAAACCCTCCGAGCACATACGCGGAAGGAAGAAATGGTGATAAAACAAGAACGAGCAAAGCACTTGAACATCAAAGTACGCAGCCCGAAGAAAAAAAAAAAGAGACGAGTAACCTTAAACAAAAAGCGCTCAAGACACAAGTAGAGCAAATTTATATATATATATATATATATATATATATATATATATATATATATACTAGCAGTATAGCGCGGCGTTGCTCGGGTGTAATGAAAGCTTTAAAACTAATCCATGGTCCTGGAGCTCAAACTCTTTGAACGTTGGCACGAAAGACTAAAAAGCAATAGTTGTTTCCAGTTAAAGCGAAACCGTAGACTGAAAGAAAATAAATGGATCTAAGTCAAGTTTTGATTTCTTGGTATCGATATCAAATAAGTTTTTTTCATCGTAAACTGAATTTTGAAGGCTAAATACGTCCTCTGTGTAAATAGTATCATGGGTGAGACTAAGAACTACAATTATATCTACTTAGAGCCAAACCCGAAGCAAAAACTAAAATAAAAGGGCTGAAAAAATACAGACATACAGGCAGATAAACTGACACACACAAACATCTTGCCTTTTATATATATATATATATTATCGATTTTTTGCACTATTGTAAGAACTGCAACCTTGAAACTTCCGAATATCGTTTCTTGTGTCCTTGTCTATGAGTGTATTAAATTTGATTATAATCGGACCACACCTTTTATAACCCGATTTTTTCGATTATCGGTTTTCGATATTTATCGGGGGAACGCCGACAGAAAACCTAGCCAAGAACACTCGAAGACGCGTATAGTACAACTGTGTAAAAAAAATCGGTTCAGCCGTTTTGGAATCTATAGGTAACGGACACACGCACAGACACACACAGAGACAAAGTTCCATTTATAAATAAGTTTAGATATTTTTATATGTATTTTATATATATAAAATTATATATATATATATATATATATAATGTTGAGTTATGAATGTATCTGAAGATATATTTTTTAAATAGTTTTGAAAGGTATTTTGGCAAGCAGGATATTTTCGTAAAGTGCTCGATATCGAATTGAAAATAAGCGTTGATAGTTTGATAGATTGAAAATAGATCGTTGATAGTTTTAGTTTAAAGAGCTGGTTCATGCCGACATTGAAGTTTCGTAAGAGTACGGTATGATGCCCGTATACATCGGAGCTGGTTTTCTTGCCCCTATAATATAAGGCCAATAAAAAGATGTAATATAAGGTAAGTTGTTGATTACCTCAAGAGGAATAGCTTTTTGAGCGGCTGACAATACGAGATTCGATCGGCTCGATTCACAGCTGACATCCTAACTGCCATTATTCGCAGAAACGCTGAGAGACTAGACAACAAATACAACCAGGACGATCGCGTTAGATATCTCAAAAGAGTTTAAAACGTTATATCATAAAGAGTTACTGCACATTCCCTCTTCTTGTGGAATCTCTAGAAATGCTTTCTCAATTATAAAGTCCTTCCTAACGAGTAGATCCTTGAACGGTCAATTAATTGTCAGGCATTCAAGGCCCTAGCGCTCAGCACTTCTCGCTCTACCACGTCATTCAAAGCCTCGAAAATATCGTCTATATCGTTCTGACCCAGAATCTTTCAGCAATCGCAATGAATAAATGTCCCCTCAGGGAGCCTCCTCTACTTAAGCGTCTTTTGAAACTTAAACATAATTTCGATATCAAGTGGAACCTTTATATACAATCCTTCGCTAAAGAGGCTGAACAAATAGCTGGTTCCTTTTATGTTTCCATTAAGTATATGAAGCTTCACGTGATCATCTCTGTTTGAAAGAATCAGATCCGGCACAAATGGATTATTGCTGATATATACTAATACGACCTCCTATCATTTTTCCAGTATTTATATGTTTTCTAAGCGAATCTTAGATGTGGCACAAGGTCGAATGTATAGAGTACCCAGTGTGTAATCTTTCCAGTCTCGATAAACTCCGATAAAACCGTCTTTGCGTTCTTATAGGAGACAAATTATTTTCCACTCTACAAGTTTGTTTTTTTTACAGACAAAAGTCGCTAGTCACTTGCTTCTCTGCCGTTTTCTTTTTCTATGGAAAAATTCAAATGAACTACATTTCTCAGTTTCATCAATGTTTTCCTTCAAGACAAAAAACCGCCTTGCAAGCCCCATTACATTTATATTACATTGGTTAGATGTAATTTAAAATCGAGCAATTTTGCCATGAACAACTGCGTTGTGGAACATTTTTTTTTTAATCATTTCACCCCAAGCAAGGCAGAAACGCCACTGATGTGCAGGGGGTTACATAAGTGTAAAAAGATTAATTAGAAAAGAGTGAGGAGTACAAGCTAGTTAGAAAGGAACAATAGAAAGCTGAGAAAGCAGGTGCAATGACAGGTACATGGGCGGAGAGAAAGGGAAGGTTATACAGGGGAGGGGAGAGAGCTAGAGGCCAGTGGTTAGTAGGTGAGTATTAACTTTGCATTTAAATTTCTGGAGGTTGTAGCCGTCAGGAAAGCAAGAATACGGGAGTGAGTTCCACAGGCGGGAAGTATTCTTTCCGTATTAATAAAATCGTAACTCTTTCGAGTCTACCTCTAACCGTTAACATTTTAACATATCTCTAAAGCCATTTAACTTCTGTAGCTTCTGCAACTTTTACGGGGTGAACATCATTGTAAAAAAAATTGCAATGGTATGTACATTACATATAGACTGTAATTACAAAGAAATTTCCCTGTTTGCACGAAAATTTTAATTGCACACTTTTCTTCATATGAATTTATTTACATGTTTTTTATTTTTTATGAAAATAAAGAAATGATTGCATTGTAGCTTTCGGTGGTACCTTCTTGTTTTGTAGCAACCAATATGTGCCACTAATGAAAAGATGGCCACCTAAAAGTCGGTTTTAGTGAGTACTAAATTTACATGCGAAATAAAAAAAAACCAGGTCGGCGGTTGTATAAAATTTTCTTTCTTTTTTATTCTGTTTAATTTACTGATAATTAATCTAACACGAGACACAAAGACTACTCAAGTAGATTGTTAATAAGTACTTTTCACGGAATGCCAAGTAAGAATGTATTATGTGGTTGAGTGGGATCTGTTGAGCCTAGACTTAAAAAAGTTTGTTGTCGTCAGCGAAACATTCTCTGGAAGGTTTGACCCGCAAAGAAAATTCTTTTTCGTAGTGTAATAAGAAAGTGTAGAACGTGTTCATAATTATTATTGTCCCAGTCGATTTCAGCTAATATGGTAATCATCGTGGAGAGCTTATCTTATATATACATTTTATATTTATATTCTAAGTTTATGGCGAGATAATAGTACAAGTTCTAAAATGTGTGAAAATAAATGGGGTAATACTTCCATAATTGAATATCTTTTAGGCTACGGTCAACAATTTACGACAGTTGTCAAACAGGGTAAGTTTTAGGCATGGCTGGAAATGATTTATATAAATAACTTCCATTATATTAAGACGTCTTCAACAAATTGATTTCTTTTTAATATTGATATTATCAACAATATTTTTTTTAATGGGACAGACAGTTGTTTCCTGTCCGTATGAAGGTGGTTTGCTGCCAGTAGAAGTTCTTGATTACTCTAATGTCTTTCGCAAATATGTCTAAGCTGCTGAGCATTTCTATCGAATGTTTCTTGCGTACTTTGTTGAATGACTTTGTGTATTCTATAAAAATAGGTACACGTCCTTCTTCATTTCCGTTGCCTTTTCTGATAGCATTTGTAAGCATAAATATCGTGTTCCGGTGTCCTTGTCAAAAATCTCACTGTTCTTGTTCTCTGGCCTGTTTCTGATCTGCTCTCTATTCATCAGGATTCGGATGATGAGTTTTGCTAAATTACTTGGAGAAAGATTTCTTCTGTATACCGGTCTAGAATCTTGCCAAAATATAAATCAACACCACTTATATTTTCGAATATATATATTTTCTTAAAATATATTCTCATTTTCCCAGCCAACAACAAGATTATAGTTTTTTAAATAAAAAAGGTTAACAGTTAAATCAAAATCTTATATTATTTACAAATAGAGGTCTACGTCCATAGTTCTACGACTAGAGGTCTACTGGTCTACGACTATCGAATACGTCTACGTCTCAGGATACTGCATACGACGGGTACCGCCTATTACGTCTACGTACTAGATTGTCCTATCCTCTTACATTTGCCTAAACCGCTTAACTCCTCGAATCATATATCCTTTCCCGCGAAATATTACTTTCAAAAAAGTGTTATGGTAATAGTTTTAAACCTTCGAAAAGGTATATTTTCCTGTAAATGTTTATTTTTATGTAAATATTTCTACAAATGGATATTTTTATACTTTTATAGTGTTTTAACCAACGTTTGGGAGTTAACTATTTGCCCATAGCTGGGACCATAACAGGTGATACCATTCCAGGTAAGGGTGGACATGACATCACTTAAGATGTTGTTCCATGATTCTCACAACCTCACAATCAAAGGCCTTGCTGCCAGATGCAGTTTACTATCGTGCCCAGAACCTTTATATTTGAATTTGTACAGAAACACATTTGCACACAGAAACACATATGTAATTGAATATTAAATATATATATTCTATATGTACATTTATGAATATAGGTCCATAGAAAAGATAAACGAGTATTTCCTCCCTCTCACTCTCTCTCACACACACGCACACAGAGACGTCTAACTACCCAAAGTGTTGATAGCATATAAATAAGATTCTTCAATTCTTCATGTTGCCACACTAGTATATATATTGCCTAAGAGATTGATGGTGGCGGAATATATATATATATATATATATATATATATATATATATATATATATATATATATATATATATATATGCATGCGTGCGTGTGTACGCGTGCGTGTAAGGACCGAAAGGCAAACGGTGGAAGACAGTCAAGCAACATATTAACTGAAGGTTTTATATGAGTATACATTTATATTTGAATCTGACAAACAGAGAAAGCAACAAGACGGAAACGAGACGATAGGAAAAGCTCCCATTTCTGACGGGACAATGTATGTTCACCGAACTGTTTACAAATAGGCACAGCTTCCGCATGGTCGAACGAATCGGCAGTCCTGTCACAAACGCCAGAAATAATATCGCTCTGCATCGCTTGACAAACTGCTTCAAGGAACCTATTGGGGAAAGGTGTTTGCGGTCACCTTGGAATATAACGTGTATTAATGTCTGCTGAGAAATTCAGTCTCGTGGGATGGAGTCACTGATGCAATCAAACATTGCAATAAATCGTAAAATCATGTCCGTCCCTCGTCAGGATTACAGGAGCCAAGAGCAACACATGTATTTTGAAAGAATTATCTTGTAATCCACGTAAAAATTATTTATTGTTATCTCAAGATTCCTTTCTTTTCTTGCTACTCTTACCGGAGCCTTAGCTCTTTTATTTTACTTAGTCCGTTCTTTTTTATATAAATAGTTTATTTATTCATTTATTTATCTCTTTCTGCATATATATATATATATTAGGAAAGAAAGATATAGAAAACTTAAAAACGTTAATTTAAAAGTGATTATTGATACAAATATAAAAAAAAGATTTCCTCAATATGTCTTTAAATTTAGAAAATAATATATACCAATCATTTAAAAAAAACAATACAAGCCCGTAATATATCCACCCAAAACTAACCAACTTTAATCAATTAAGCATGTACCCTCATCCATAGAATATAGAGTTAGTAGAAATTCTGCAAATGAAGAATTGGTTTTAATAAAATAGTAATCTTTATAACACAACGGTAAAAATTAGTGGATATAGAAACCAAATTTTAAATGTATAAAAGAAATGATCTCCCCCGAAAAAAATATAAGAAGAAATATTATTTAGTATACACGTTTCAAACAAATGCTTATCAGTAAATTAAGCCAAAAACTCCTCGCTTTAATTAAGAAATATTTTTCGAATCATAGTCCATTAAGTAAGATTTTCAAAAAAATATTCTAAAATTAAGTTATTGTTGTACGAATAATCTGAGAAAAAATTATAAGTAATCATAATATTTTAAATAAAAATTTAAACCTAATTGAAAATAAGAATCATCCGATAACTGATATCAATAATTTGGACAATAATAAATATAAATGTAGAGACCCTATAGGATATCCTTTAGAAAGCAGGTGTCTTACAGAATGTTTTATCAATGTACTATTTCTTCTATGGAAAACTTTAGTAATATAAAGATTTATATGGGTAGAACTAGGAATTCGCTAAAAAAAAAGAATTTATCAGCACACGTTTCCATTTAATAAACATTAGTACAGAAATATTATATCTCTCTCGAAATATTATTGGTATCTAAAAGAAACAAATTGATCTTTCATATTAAATTGGAAAATTTCAAAAAAAGTTAGAATATATATGTCTTTAAGCCACTCGTGCCCCATGTGTCTATTTTAAAAGCTATATATCATTAAATTTCTAAAGAATAAAAATCTATTAAGTTTAATGAAATAAATGTTATATTTAAACATTGCAAAATGTTCACATTAGAACAAAGATTCTTCATAAAAATTCATTCACTTATATGTTTCTAAAAAATGTTTGTATTATGATATAATAATAATCAAATAGATATTAAAAATCTTAAACAGATATTAACAATTTTAATAATTAAATGGATACTAACATTTTGTATTGTGGTTTTGAAAACTGTATTAAGTTCTAAGGATACAAAAGGTTATCATCCCCCTATGGTCAAGATAAAGTCACGTGTTCATATGACAACCAATCTTGACGTCACACCTGAAACTGATCCAAGCGTTAGTCTCATTCGTTCAGCTAAGAGGAACCGAGAAAGAAGGTTGTTTACCTTCTGCCTACGCCATGTTCTGATGAGACATAAAACTCCTGCTATCCCCAGGGGACATAGACATAGCCTCTCATATCGCTTTGTGACACAGATGAATTCAGCCCCTCCAAATCTGCAGTCATTCCACTGACTAAACAGAGGTATCTTCAATTTAAATGCATGACCATTATCTTTCGTTTTTTTATACTTTGCTTTAAGTAGGAGAAAATGGATATCTATTTCTCCACATGTGGAGACCTGTGTGTATATATGGATTATTGTGTGTGTTGTAATATAAAAATATCTTCGAGAACAAGCGTTCATTCATTTCATTTCTTCGTTTCACTTTATCGATAAATGGTGACCTGTCTTAATATTATTTATTAACCCACGTGGGAACAGGAATAAGAAATATTCCTTCACTAAAGGAAATAAGACATATTTCTTCATTTGGGAAACCAGGATAAATTCTTTCACTGTTGCCTTCCGACGCGAAACAAACACTTATATTATTGTCC
The DNA here is from genome assembly GCA_037127315.1 of Ascarosepion bandense. Classification (NCBI taxonomy): domain Eukaryota; kingdom Metazoa; phylum Mollusca; class Cephalopoda; order Sepiida; family Sepiidae; genus Ascarosepion; species Ascarosepion bandense. The sequence goes on along the minus strand of JBBBDQ010029769.1, from coordinate 6,031,492 downwards.
ATTAATTATTAAACATGACGCTAAATGAACAAACAAATGCTAATTTTTCTCTCAGCACATTGCTGGTAATAGAATAAAAGGCATGCCATCTTTTTCTACGTGAAAAGAGCCGTCTTTTGAACCCAAATGAAGTCATTACTTTACTTATCTCCATAGCAGCACAGGACGTAAATTTGAATAATATTTAACCCGAATGTTGTTTTAAATGTACTTATCTGGCTTTTCTCCAGTATTGTATTCAATCATGCTATATTTTTCCAGTTATATATTCCTGCATTGCAGGATATTTAATAAAACCACCATGTGTGAAGAATTTTATTATAACACCATTTCCCAATATTAAATAATTATTGTCCCCAGTGTTTTTATTGTAACATTATTTCAAGCAAGCATTTTTATTTGGTAGTCGACATCTCTAATACTGAAGGAGCAAACTGGCATCCAGTCAAGACCCTATAAAAAATTATTGCAGACACAAAGTTCCTTGTCAATGATGTTTTACTGCTCAAGACATATGCGCGGTCTGCCAGGCTATAGATGAAAACAAAGAAGCAAAAGAAATAATGCTTCGGAAGTTTTTTTTTTTTCAGGACTACCTACCAACTGAAAATATGCAACTATCCAGGTGCTAAATACATATTATAAATGTTACACAATTTAACCAAGTCAAATTCATAGCAGCAAATATGAAGGGCCATTTAAAATTCTGAAAGATTTTTCGTTTATTATTTTTCTGTCTTTTCATTTATTATTTTTTCTTTTTTATTATTTTCATCTCTTTTCATTTATTATTTTTCTCTCTTTTTGTTTTTTTTGTTTCTTTTAATCGTATCGCCCCGAACAAGGCGGTAACGCGACTGAAGCGCAGGGAGTTACGTAAGAATGAAAAGATTGGAAAAGAGAAAGCCGGGAACCACATCCTAAACAGGGAACAAGGGATGAGCCTCTTCACCTGTTCAATAGATGTGGGTGGAGTGTGAACCGGGCGATAGTTTAGTCTATCTACTCCAATTGAAAAAAAAAAGAAAAGTGGAAAGATTGGAAAAGAGAAAGCCGGAAACCACATCCAAAACAGGGAACAAGGGATGAGCCTCTACACCTGTTAAATAAACATGGGTGGAGTGTGAACCGGGCGATAGATTAGGCTATCTACTCCAATTGAAAAAAAAAATAAATAAAATAAATAAATAAAGGAGTGAAAAGATTGGAAAAGAGAAAGCCGGAATTATTTTTCTCTCTTTTTTTTTTTTTTTTTTTTAATCGTATCACCCCGAGCAAGGCAGTAACGCCACTGAAGCGCAGGGGGCTACGTAAGAATGAAAAAATTGGAAAAGAGAAAGCCGGGAACCACATCCTAAACAGGAAAAAGGGATGAGCCTCTTCACCTGTTCAATAGATGTGGGTGGAGCGTGAACCGGGCGATAGTTTAGTCTATCTACTCCAATTAAAAAAAAAAGAAAAGTGGAAAGATTGGAAAAGAGAAAGCCGGAAATCACATCCTAAACAGGGAACAAGGGATGAGCCTCTACACCTGTACAATAGACGTGGGTGGAATGTGAACCGGGTGATAGATTAGGCTATCTACTCCAATTTAAAAAAAATAAATAAATAAAAGAGTGAAAAGATTGGAAAAGATAAATCCGGAAACCACATCCTAAACAGGGAACAAAGGATGAGCCTCTTCACCTGTTCAATAGATGTGGGTGGAGTGTGAACCGGGCGATTGTTTGATCTATCTACTCCAGTTAGAATGTTACAGGTGGTGAGTTAACTAAAAATAAACAAATACAAAATCATTACTTATTTTACTAAAATTTCAAATAAATTTGACCAATTTGACCGCACATGCTTCATTGCCATTTGACAAAAAGAAAAATGGTTATTTTATCTAGTGGCCAGAGGAATGTGTTTGGGAGGTAGGATAAAAATTCAACTAGCTAGCCGGATGTGACTTGGCTAAAAAGAATACACGGAACAAGGAATTTAACAGAGGATTTAAGTCCATCCAAAAAGATTTCTTAGAAAAAAAAACAAAAAAACACTCGTTTAAAATAAGGCAAAAATAAATAAATACAAAATCATTACTTACTTTTACTAAAATTTCAAATAAATCAAACCAACCTGACCAAACATGCTTCATTGCCATTTGACAAAAAGAAAAAATGGTTATTTTATCTTGTGGCCAGGAACATTTGCAATATTCTAACAAGAGAATATTTTAGATTTGTTTTGTGCTATTCGGTTGATATTGTCCGGTAATTTATGAGCTTTAATATTGCATGCCTAATTGTTTATATTGTAACTTGTATAAAATTATCCCACATTTCTATCATGTCAGAAAAAAAATGTACCCCTCATATCAGGCAATAATCTATTTAGAGGGGCGATGTCGTAAGGATACAAATGGTGCGTATCTCCCTTTGATCAAGATAAAGTCACGTGGTCATATGACAATCGCGAATGACATCATCCCTGATAGTGACGCAAGCGCTAATCTCATTCTTTCAGTTAACAGTAACCGAGAAAGAAGGTTGTTTACCATCAGACCGAAACGTTGGTCTTAGGCAGAATCTGTCTACCGCCATGTTCTGCTGAAACATAAAAGGTCTGTTGTCGTTTCCTGGAGATATAGATGAAGCCTGCCATATCCCTTTGGGACACAGATGAATTCGGCTCTGCCAAATTTGGAGTCATGACAATGGCCGTACAGAGGTATCTTCAAGTTAAATATAAGACCTTTTTTTTTTCCTTCTGATACTTTGCCTTGCATCGGACAAAAGAGATATGTATTTCTCCACATGTTAACATTTCTTGCTTATGTGGATTATTGAGTGTGTTATAATATAAAGTATCTTTGAAAACAAGTGTTTATACTTTCCTTCATTTCATTTCTCTTTGCCGTCTTTTCTTTACCCGTCTTATTAATATTATTTACTAACCCACGTGGGATTAGGAATAAAATATATTTCTTCCCTAAAGAAAATAAGTCATAAAACTTTATTGGTGATCTCTACAATTTAGGATTTTATCAAAAATTGCAATACAATTCATTTTGAAACAAAATAAAAAATACTGTAATTACACACAGTGGTCCTTTTAAGTCAGATAAAAATGTAATTGTGTTCTTTCTTTCGTTCTTTTTTTTAAATCCTGGAATCCAGTGAAAACTAAAGCAATAATCTTTTAACAATAATGGATACATCAACGGACACGCAGTCTAGACAATGAATGTATAGACTGACACTCTTCGTGTTAAGACTGTCAGAAGAAATCGTGTGTTTCCTATGAAATTTGCATATATTTTCAAACTTAAAGATGATCTCAATTATGATTAGTTAAATTTTGCAAACACATAATTTCTCTCTTTTCCCAAAGCCATAAATAGCAAACGTATTGTTTCTTATGTTCAAATGAAAATCATTTTCATGGTCTGATGGCAAGATAAAATCTCGGAACAGAAATTTTTGTGTAGCAATATAAACTATATTAATTCTAAATAAAATTAAAAATTTAATTATATATATATATACATATATGTATATAGATAGATAGATAGATAGATAGATAGATAGATAGATAGATAGATAGATAGATAGATAGATGTGAGTCTGTGACCCTGGGTTTCACGCACTTGCAATCGTCAGGCAGAGTTTGTCTGACCATCACAAGAGCGTGAAACCCAGAGTTACAAATTCACACCTATCTATATGAATATATCAGCTCTATCACTGATATTGAGCGCTTTCAAATAAGTACCACGCATATATAATATATAAATAATATAATATATATAATGAATTGAAATTTATATATATATAATGAGAAAAAGTGCGTGAAGCCGTGAACGATTTGTTTAAAATTTAGATTTATTAGACTTCACATATCGAGAGTGAAATTACAAGTTTATTCGATGAAGATAGTGAACGTTAGAATCGAAATATGCGTAGCATTACAAATACCATCATTGTAACTTAATATATCATTCAGAAAGCAAGTAATATTAATATTAACATCATTAACAAATCTACAGTTTAAACAAAACATTCACGGCATTCACACGTTTTCTTTCTACCAATTTCCCTTTGGAACAACCCCTATTTCTGTTTTTAATATATATATATATATATATATATATATATATATATAGAGAGAGAGAGAGAGAGAGAGAGATAGAGAGAGAGAGAGAGAGAGAGCGGTCCCAAAATAGGTGGATAGTAAATGTCATTTCTTTGACAATTAAATTTTAATCTATGCAGTAACAGAAATACCACAGTGTTAATGAACACTATTGTGATGATCAAACCTATTCAACTTGCTCACAAAATATTTTGGACGACCCTATATATATATATATATATATATATATATATATAATTTTGTAGGTTTAGCAATTTATTTTCTGATTACAGCTTCCTTGTCTAAATGTCGAGACTTTCTCTTACTTCTTAGACAAACAGTGAACAATATCAACAGTTGAAAGTCATGGAACAGAATAAATTTTCCGTTATTATATTTTTGCCAAGCACCTGGCACGCTGCCAACAACATTGATAAGATGTAGAAAACTCCAAAAGCAACAGTTTATTGCGAGTTTAAACAATTTCAAGAAGAGAGAATTGTTGTAAAAAAAAAACTCACACATTAATCGAAGCAAATTCGAATTTTTCTCATTGGCCTCAAACGCTAAATTAAGCACAACTCATCTTAGCGCCTGTTCAAAAATACATTGTGTCCCTTTCCACGGTTTTCTGAGCTGTGAATAAGAACCCCAGCCCGACTATTTTTTTTTCAACGTCACCTTCATGTCTTAACAGCCAAGACAAAATCGATCACAGACGAGAGATGCTCAAAGGCTGTCTTATTCATCAAACAACAATGTGCATCTCATTTTTATTGATGAAAAGATGTTCGCTGTGATTGCTGAGTAGAATCGTAGAAATTCTCGAGTGATAGCATGTCCCTTCTTTGTTTGAGAGTAAGAATCCTGTTGCTGTCACAGTCTTTGAAGATGCCGTCAATGTCATTATGTCTTTATTAAACCTGGTTTGAAGATAGGCACTAAGGTGTTTACAGGCGTCTTGAAGAACTCTTCGTTTTCTTGAGATGAATCAGAATTTTGGGCTTGACAATGTGGTACTTATCCAAGACTCTGCAGTCTTCTTCTTCTTCTTCTTCTTCTTCTTCTTCTTCTTCTTCTTCTATGTGATCTGTTTTTTCAGGAGTAGATGATCTTAGTCTTCCATGTCTCCCTATTCCTGGTGGCTTTTAGCCCGCTTTTTCCTGTTACACCACGCAATCCCCGCTCTGCCATTCACTCGCTCAGGTTCGTTCAAGTATGTTACACGCTGTTTTCCCCTGTCGCCCCTTTCCTATTTCTAGCCTGTTAGTATCAGATTCTCCAAGCCTTCCTTTCTGATTGCATGTCCCAGTAAATTTAGCTGTCTTTTCCTGTTGTTCAAAATTAATTCCTTTTTCGCTTCGATATTTCCAAAATCTCATCATGGCTAACATACTCGATCCACGATATCCGCAGCATTCTTCTGTAGAACCACATTTGAGTCGCTTCAAGATTTACTGTTATCTTCGATGAGATTGTCTAATATTCATTACCATGTTGAAAAACTGACATCACATAGTAATCCAGTACTCTCTTGTTTGTTTCTAGTGAATTTTTCCTGTCTCTTAATATACTACTCAGCTTCTAGAATGTGTCCTTCGCCAAGCCAAATTGCTTTCGGATATCTGTGTCGCACTTACCGTCTTCTGATATGTCATGGCTCAAAAGCAACACATGAGAGCCGACATAGAGCTCATTCTCTGTTAATATCTTTCTTCAAGCTTACTCCCCCTCCTACCAACAGGATCTCCTACTGCTACCAAAAAGCAGATTGGGAGCTGTATCTCGAATTCTTATGCGACATCCCTTAGGGGAAAGTGTTCAGTCTCCGTTTGAGGAATGCGCCTCTGTGGTCTCTTCCTGGGTGAACGCTGGCATTGATGCCTTCATACCTATCAGGAAGTTCTGTCTAAAGCCCTCAACCCTTTCCCCTGGTTCTCTCCTGTTTCTCTGCCTGTTCGGCTGCCATTTCCCACAGAAACCACTACTTCCGGCTATTTCGGAGCCACAATAGGCGCCTATACGCTTCAGCTCGTAATGAGTGGAAGAGGACCCTAAATAATTCCAAGCTGCTGTTTGCTGAGAGAATGAAGCCGCGCATAGCTAACCGCAAGTCCGGCTCCAAGGACTTTTGGTGGCTGTTCAAACGTGTGCTGAACAACAGGAAATTAATTAATAAATTCGAGATCCACAGGGCACCTGTGGACAAGGCCGAAAGCTTTGCTCGCAGCTTCTTAGCAGACTCCACATTTGACTCATCTGGAGTACGTGCAATTGACTTCCCTCTTAGAACCGAGACTCAACTGAAAGATGCTTTCATAACCCCGTCTCTGGTATCTAAGTTAATATCAAAACATTTTACCCGCATAAGGCGAGCGGAGAGGAGGGTATCCCGGTCATTGTCCTGAAGAAATGTGAACCTGAACACTCCTCTGTCTTCTCTAAACTCTATAATTACTGCCTCTCTGCTTCCTGTTTTCCTGCTTGCTGGAAGTCCTCTTCTGTGAGTCTTGTATTTAAAAACTCGGGGGAACATTCTAACCCATCTAATTATCGCACTATCAGCCTCCTACTAATTTTCGGAAAGTGTTCGAGGTTATGATCAAAAGCTGTGATAGTTCAATATCTTACTGCCCATAAACTGTTCTCAGACAATCAGTATGGATTCCGCTTTGCCAGGTCTATTGTCGATAAGCTAACGACCATCACAGAGTACATATACCAGGCCCTCGATAATTCCGGCGAGGCTCGTGCTGTTGCGCTTGATATCTCCAAGGCTTTTGATAAAATTAAACATGCTGGCTTCCTTAACAAGCTTCGGTAGCACTGGACGCTTGCTTGATTTGATTCAATAATTCCTTTCTAACCTCATAATGAATGTAGTCTTGAATGGGCATGCCTCCACATCCTACTGCACGAACGCTGGGTTTCCCCAAGGCTCGACGAAACTCCTATCTGTCAGCCATCAGAGCAATCTCTTCTGCCTACCAAAAGTATGGAAAAGCAAGTCTCCCCGACAGCAATACACCCAATACACAACAATATTACCATTTCTTCCGGACTCAAGTGAAATCATTACATTGAATTAATAGATAAAATCAGTGCTAGGAAAGTTGGGTCACTGTGTCAAGCCAGGAAGTTTTCTCCGCCTGAATCCATCTTTCACATATACAAATCAACCATTTCACCATGCATGGAATACTGTTGACATATCTGGTCAGGCGCCTCTGCTGTTCGTCTCAGTGGTCTCAGCAGGCTCTAAAGGAGAATCTATAATGCGATTGGTCTCCACCTGGGCAACTCGACGTTAGCCACTTTTTCAACGACTGGATGTGGTCTCCCACTGTCACTTCTAAAATATTTTCATGGCTTCTGCTCCGATGAATTTAGGTCACTGGTATTCCCTCCACAAGGATTTACTCGGGCAAACCAATCTAGCATTAAGGTCCCACCCTTTTACATTTAGATCAACCAAATGCTGGTGACTATTGTACTCCATCAGCTTCTTTTCTCGCACTTCCCGCCTGTGGAACTCCCTTCCATAGACTTTCTTTTCTGACGGCTATAACCTTCAAGAATTTAAATGCAAGCTCAATTCCCATTTGTTATCCACTTAACTCTAGCCGCTTTCTCATCACCCCGTGTATCTTGTTCTTTCCCTTTCTCTCTACCTTTGAAAATGAAAATGTGTTCATATTGTTTTCTTGGTTTTTCTCTTTCCCCTCCTGTAGTTGGGTCATCTTTGTCTTCACTCTTGTCATGTCTAAAACGTTAACTCTCTGATATTGCCCCCGTGCACGTCAGTGTTGATAAAAATACTTCAGATATCAAACCTCTCCATTATTTTTGTGGAGTGTACATCAAGCAAGAATCAGTGCTTCAACACACAATGGTGTCACTATTTTGAAATTTTCTGCACCACGCTTGAGACATGCAAAATCAAAAAGACGCTTGTTGTGGAAACATCACAGAATTTCCGTTCCAATGTGGACGCAGTAATTACTCAAAAGTGTAGCCACATATAGGGATAAATATTTTGATACTAATAAATAATACTCTAAAATGATGTCTTCTCATTACCATTATTTTAGTATTTATAAACGGTTTATATATATATATATCTTAAAATTTTCCCATTTTATTTACAAGTATATATATATATATATAGCCCATAGCTCAGAGCTAGAATCGCCGACTGACGCCAGTTCTGTCGGGATTCAATCCTGGGTTAAAAGCAATCTAATGTCTAAACGTACTGATGAGCTGTGATACAGCAAAACAGATCTGTCCGTGGATATATATATATATATATATATATATATAGTCATCCGAAGACAGATCTGTTTTGCTGTATCACAGCTCATCAGTACGGTTAGACAGCCGATTGCTTTTTACCCAGGATTAAAACCCGACCGAATTGGCGTCAATCGGCGATTCTACCTCTGAGCTATGGGCGATCGGTAGAAGAAGGCATACTTTTTAGCGTGTATATTATCGTTATACATGCCCAATAGCTGAGAGTATTCTATAGTACTGGTTATTATAAAGTTTGTAATATCTATTTAGTCTGTCTCTCTATAACCGATCTAACCACATATACATCTATCTATCTATCTATCTATCTATCTATCTATCTATCTATCTAACCGTGTATAGAATTTCATGCACGTATTGAGATTTTTTTATATTATTCCCCTATAGACGATGAATTGTGAGATGTCTTGGAATGTTTATAGACGGATCCGCTTTATATAAATGACCTCATTCCGAATTATTTTCGGGTGATAATTAATCTTTCTTTTCTTAAGGTAGTTGGGTTAATTCTCACCTCTAATATTTGTAAGAACAAAAACTTCTCCCACTGTCTCTTTCTCCTTCTCTCCCTCACCCTTACTATATATATATATATATATATATATATATATATATATATATATATATATATATGCATGAATGCGTGTGTTTTACATTTTGCTTTGGAGCAAATAATACACTTCGGTATAACAAATGTACTAGGTAAGACGCTTTAAATAAAGAACAGAAAGAGAGTTATGGAACATAGTTCCACCAAAGTTCTGATTGAGTTCTTAACTTAATATTATAACCGTTAGCAGCAAATTATATAATGGCGACGAAGAATCGAAATAAGGACAAAGTAAGAAAAATTATCTTTTTACTTCGGCACACAGAACAATCATTACACACAATTAGAACCACGTTGGTCTTCTTTTCTTTTCTTTTTTTGCTGTACAAATAGCAATATTACAATATTTGTAAATATGAAATAATTACTAGACCAAGTAGCAACAGCTCAACAACAACAACAGCAAAAATAACAACATCTACAACATAAACAACAGCATTTGTTGGATCTCAAAAAATCCTCAACAAAATTTAATTGAAATAATTCAGAATAAAACGGAAGATTCATCATTTTCTTTCACTTCCGGCACGTTGGGTAATGACATTTCACATACTATTCAGATGGTAGAACAAACTTTTCTGCTTATTCTTACAAGCAAATATACAAGGAAGAATCTAACAACTGGGAAGAAGAAGAAAACCAAATAATTTGTTGAGAAAGTTACCACAATTAAAGCATGACAAATAACGTCATTTTGCTATAGTGAACTAAAAAAAAGGATAATTTTAAACGTAAAAGTCTTCTGTTCAATGAATTATCTTCTGTTCAGGGGTAAATGGTGAGAAAATACGCAGAAATGCAGTACTGTGCGAAAGTATTAAGACAAGTACTATTTTATCTTTTATGAGGCATCAAAATATACTTTAAAATCACCCCTGTCCGAACAATTTTGCACACAACCGGTAGTGCGCAAATATATTAAGACAGGAGTGACTTTCCTAAAAACCTCTCTGAAATCCAAATACACAGTGAAAATACTAGTAAATTGCTAATAAATATTGATTACATAAAACTAATTGAAACAGAAATGTATTAAAAAGTAGTTATATTTAATTTTTCCTATTTTCTATTAAACAAGTTTTTTTTTCAACTACTCTGTTAAACATCTATGAGATATTTTGGATAAAAAGATTGGTAAATGTAATGTTACTTCGCAAGACAAACTTTCAGAACAAATACTAGTGGTTTGGCAGGAGATACCATTAGATACATTGAAGAAGCTTGTAATGTCAATGCCTGACAGAACAAAGGCTTTGATCAAAACAAAAGGCTATTAAACTAAACATTAAATTTATTTTGTAACAAGTATTTTTCTTGCTAAAGCATTTGATGAGCAAGTCAAATAAAATTACTTTTATTAAATTGTTTATTTTCTGTCAGTATGCTTCATTAAAGATAAAATAGTTCTTGTCCTAATACTTTTGCACAGTACTGTACATGACAAAATTCTAACGAAACCCGAACAAAACAAAAAATTAACAATACAAGAAATATCGGACGAATGTCAGTGAATCCTAAATATGAGCCGTGATACAGAGAATACTGAAGTAAAAAAAGGTGCATCCATACTGTAAAAGGAAAACAGGTTTGCAAATTGTGATTTCACTTAAGATTTTCTGGATGATATATTAATTAAATTTTATCTTATCAAGCACGTAAAAAGATATTTGTTCTAAAAGTACGTGAGTACAGATTTAAACTATGTGACGAAAAGGGTTAAGTGCCTTTGCCTAAAATCAGGAACCTAGAACAAATCATTGACAAAAAAGGTCACCAACGAAACCCATCGAGGTTAAGTGTAATGATGAACATGCTACCAGGCTACAAACATTTCTAGGACTAGCAAATTATAATAAAATCTACATTACTAACATACAGAATTAGAGAGCTCCAATGAACCAGCAGAAAAAAATCAAACTAAAGACAGATCATAAAATTGGTGTCAGCAGTAATATATGCAGTGAAGAAATTTCACAAATTTATAAACTGATGGCGTTTTTATATACAGACAGACGACAGGGCTATACTATCAATTCATGATCCGAAAAATGGAAATCTTTGCATCCATCAAATAGATTACCATGTTGGGTTCTATTTTATTAAATTATGAATATACAATGCAATGCCAACCGTCCATAAAATTAAGTCATGTGTATGGATCATCTAGATTAAATCAAATAATGCACCGTTTGTATATACTGTTATTGTAGCATTAAAAATAGAAATATAAGTTAAAATATATTATTGAATATAGTATACCGACTACCAGTTACTCTGGTTGAATTAAAAGCAAAAGCAAAATATGTTTATTTAGAAAATAAAAACACGACGTAAGAAATCAAATAGTGCATTTTCAGAAGGAAATCCAGACATTAATGCTTACTCTCCATGTTACGAAGTATAAGGTTTTCACAGAGAGTATTATATTATACAAACGGATATTAAATGAATTTCATAGTAGACATCCAGGAATTTCAAGGAGAGAATCACTCATGAGATGTTATGTCTACTGGAACAAAATGAATCAAGACATTGGAAAGGTAGTAAATTCCTGCAGAGTTTAATCTCTGACAGCAAAATCACCTACAATAAAAATTACAACCGTGGCCAAATACAGACACTCCGTGGTCAAGACTGCACGTAGATTTTGAAAGTATAATAAACATATCACATCATCTGGTTTTAGTGGATAAGTTTACTAAGTAGCCTGAAATTTGTACGTGCAAACAGCAACTTCTATGTTTATAGTGAATTTTTTATGTGAACTGTTCGCATGATATGGCATTCCGAGGGTCATAGTGTCAGTTAACGATACACAATTCACGGTTAGCAATTTAAAAGATCTTTTTTAACTGTTCTCTATTGAATTATTACTCTTCCTCCGTATCAGCCATGGGCAAAAGGACAGGCGGAACGATTTGTGGCTACTTTGAAACGAGCTTTAAAAAAGCAAATAATGAAAAAGTGACTGAAGAGGGAGTAGAAAAAATATTGATGGTATATCTAATAACGTCGAAGCTTAATACACCGACAGGCATACGACGGACAGAACTGATATTCGAAAGAAAAATTAAATCGGTGTTTGTGATGTTGTTCAGTCAGTCAGTTGACTAGGCAGAATATTTTCCCGAAATAGGTTGCCATTACTTTCTGCGGTAGACCGATTGCCGACCAAGGCTATAAAACCCAATCTGTCTTGTTATTTAACCCATTACTGGAAGGAAGAGACGAATTAATACTTTTCCCAAGGCTATTTGTGCGTAAGTGAATGCAAGGTATTTAACTGGAATTTGAACTTGGCTCCCCGATTTCTCGTTCTAATGCGATATCCACTGCCCCACAACGCACATAATCGTGAAGCTGTTACAAGGTCAAAGCAGAATGATAACAGATAACAAAAGGACAAACATTTTCAAAATTGACGAAAAGTTTTCTTTCAGTATATATAAAAATGGGAAAAAAATGTACGAAATCGAGGTAGTAAGTTCGCAAACTGGATAAATCATTTATATGGTCAAATGAAACAATGGGAATACAAAAAACACTGGAAGCATTTAAAGAAAAATCATTTATGAAGAAAAGCCCGCAAAGAAGGAAGAACCAATGCAAGTATTCTATCATATCTTTGACATAACAGCACGCCAAGAATTCGTTTAACGTACAAGTATGAGACATAGATAAAGGAAACGTACGGAAAACAAGTTCAGTTTAGACCGTAAGAAAGTAAAAATGCTCAAATGCGAGGATGTGGTACACTAAATAACACAGCCAACGGACAGAGATTCGGCTGAAAAGTATAGACAAGCTTAGTCTCCGAAACCGACTATCAGGACACTGGGCAAATTTTCACTCTTGGCCTGTGTGTCGGAGCTAAGGTTCGTTAGGTAAATCCCTACCTTTTTTCACAAACCGTCTCATATAAATATATATTTGAACATTACATATATAGCGTGTTTTAGAATCTTCCAAAAATTAACTTTCTTTTTTGAATATTGAGAACCATTTAAAATATAGTTGTACACAAATAAACAAACAACAAATATGAATATTCTTCTTCTTCTTCTTTTTCTTCTTCTTCTTCTTCGTGTGCGGTGTCCTTTAAAAACGTAGGTGATCATAGATATCCTCTTTCTGTCTCTTATAGCTCAATATTTTTCCTTTTGGTATCTCTCCCAAACACCGCTCTGCCATCGATTTGCTTAGACCTACTTGATAGATCTCGCTCTGCTTTCCATGTCTTTCTCTCTAAGTACTTTTTCTCATTATATGTTCCATAAGCCTTATATGTCTTTTCCTTATGTTAAGTATGTGTTTATTCTCTCCAACACCTCATCGCTAGTCACGTGCTCCGTATATTATATCCTCAGCATCCTAATATAAAAACCACATTTCTGCTTCTTCAAGCCCCTCCTTCATCCATGAGGAACTCATCTGCCAGAAGGACAACATCACATTGTAATCCAACACTCTATCTTTCAGTATTCTGGTCATACTATTTATATTATTAGGACTATTTTACTCATATTCGATGCCCTTTATTACGATCACGGAGTAATATCATCCTCATTCTTAGTAGTCATGAGTTATCACCATCTACCCCCAACGTTCTAAGTTATTTGCCTTGTATTGACCACAAAACTCTTTGGATCAAATTGACTGGAACTATCCGACTCCTACATTCACTAGACCATGTGTCCTTGAGCGATTGAATTTCTGGCACTTATAAACCTAATGTTTCTTTAACCTTTTTTACCAGAGTTCATATTGCAGTTTTTGATGTACAAATGACAACCACGTTTAGAAGACTAGTACGAATAATGTAAATATTAGGCAAACATAGTAATTTTTTAAAATGGTTTGGTTCACATTTGAGCAACGTTCAGTAAATTAACTTCCGGTTTGATTCGTAAGCAAGTAAGTTCGAAATTTTTGGGAATGCCCGTCTGTGGCCATGTGATGTATTCAGCTACCAAATACCTTCATGAAATTCATAAAAAATCCGAATAATACTGCTGGTATGAATTTTTTAATTTTAATTCTATTTCATGTCAATCGTTTTTCTATTCCAAATTTTTATTAGCTTTTCAAACTTAGAAGAGGAATTGGTTACCGAGCTTTAGGCAAACATTAAGTAAATCTAAAACCAATGAGAAAGCTAAAAGAAAATTATATTTGCTGAAATTTTATGAGTATTGTAATGAAATTATTCATGCAAATGTTGCTTTTCAAGATTACATTTGCTTGCATTTTGTCTCTTGGATATATCATATATGATGCTGTATTTATTGACTTTTCACATCTGAAAGATTAAAGATATGAGGGATTCTCTATGTTGGATTATGATTCTAAATATAGTTTTTTTTTTTACTATTCCTACTGGGTAATGATTTAGATTAAAATATAATCGTGTGGCAAACCAATATGAAATAAACAAACGAAATCAGTATGATATATTGAATTATATGCTGGATATATAATATAATTAATAATTATTTTCTTTTTCAGTAAGTGTCTCATATCCGTGGCCTTGTACGAAAAGTTATCTATTCTTGTACCTAAAATAAAATATAATTATTATGATACGAACAACAAATATGTTTTAAAAGTGAAATGTAATGAAAATCGAAGATGAGGTATTGGCACTTTTAGAAAGTTAACTGGATGTTGGTTGAATTTGCAAAAAAAAATCATATTTCATGAATTAATCTTGATCCCATTTTTTGTCATAAGAAAATATAGAAACTTCTCTTGCAATGTTAATTAAAATATTCATTTCTTAATCCTCTACTCACTCTTGCTTCCAAATTCTTTGCTTTTCTAAATTTGTATGTTTTTTTTTTGTTTTATTTTTGTTTACTGTTGATGGGTCTAGAAGTGGCGTGGACTTAACCTGCAGAAAAATCTGAAAGTGTAACCTGTGTTGGTTCTTTTTTTCCTACTGTATGCTAGTGAAACGTAGAACGTCCACAGCCCCCATGCCAGACAGACGCTTTCCTCATGAAATGCCTAAGATTGTTGCTTTGCATCAAATGGAAGTACAAAGTACCAGCCACAGTGGTACTCTAGCGAGGTCAGATGAAATGCATTCATGCCACACACTTGCGCTCCCAGCTTCGATGGGGCGACCATGTATATTGTATGAAAGACAAAAGGCTCCCAAAATATCTCTCCTAAAATGATTTCAATGAATTGAAATAATCTAATGCTGTGCAGAGGAAGCGCTTCAAAGACACCTTCAAAGTATCCCTGCAACACCACATCATTCTGCATCCTGGAAATATGTATATCAAAATCCCCCTGCATGGCTTGCTTCAGTCAAAACAGTCGGTTGGTTGGTTAGTTGTTTTGTTTTATGGCATATCAACTTCGGCGGGTCATTTATTGCAAACTAAATTTTTATTGATTTAATGCTGGTAATACCTTTTCCTTTCAACAATTTATTGCTGTTTTAATATGTTTTTGTGTCTAGTAATACTTTTTTCTTTTCGAGTATCAAGATTCATTGAGATTTGTTTTTTAAGAACAGGATCCCCAAGTCTTAGTCTGTTATTTAACCCATAACTGAAGGGAAGGGACGGATTAATACATTTCCCAAGGGTACCAGTACTTAAGTGAATACAGGGTATTCAACTGGAATTCATACTTGGCTCACCGGTTTCTCTTTCGAGCTGATATTCACTGCACCACAACGCACATCCGTCACTAAACGCTTACAGTACCTGGTATTCCCAAGCGGTCACCAAAACAGTCGGAGTCCAAAGCATAAAATTTAAGAAGTGAAGCAAAGGCGACATCGCCGGGAAATCAGGTCATGATTCCATTTGCAGTCAGACATTCTATGCCTAAAATCTAGTCGAATATTCAGAGTGAACATTGTCCTGATTAGCAATCTCCATACCCATAATAGCCAGTAGCAATGTGTGAAATAAATAGTCAGTGTAGCTCGGGAACCAGTGTATTCAACGTGATATGGTCGTAAGCCACCTTTTTAAGATTGATAACTTATGAAAAGTCATATTACCACTGATACTGAGCCTTTACGAATCAGCCAAGGGATTGAACTCGAAAGTGTACAACATTGTGATAATAATGCCAATTATGAAGTCATTAGTCGGAATATAAATAATAACTTTGCATCACAGAAACTCAGACGCGATAATATTAGTGATCATGGGCCACTGATCATGTAACGATTTCCTTTAAATGAAGATATAAACGTTTTGGTCTGGGCGATCTACCTCACAGATCCCAACATCATTAAAAGCTTATGTGTGTGGTTGTCAAGGAACGATTCTGGAGGCGGAAGTCAAGTTAATACGGCGTAGAAATACAAAACTCCTGTCTTAGCAACTTGGAATGAAGTGCCTGATGAATTGCTCTATCGTTCGTGTTAAAGTTTGCCTGATCGGATTTACAAATTAATCTCTATATATAAACAAAGAGCTGATTCTTTTTCTGTCACGCGCTGTCGCTCTGTGACTTTTCATGCGCATATGCAATATATATATATATATATATATATATATATATATATATATATATATATATATTCGTCTGTCTGTGTTTGGGTGAGTCATTTACTGGTAATTGCGTCATTTAATGTATAAAAAAATACGCGCACGGATACACATCCTGATATGACTGAGTTTGATAGAAACAACGAATACACGTTTCACTCTATTGTAACAAACTCTACCCTGACTTGAGCAATTAAATCGTACAGTTTGAGACAAGAAAAAATATGTTCATCTTTTTTACCTAATATATACCTGTTATAATTTTATTGACCGTTTTGAAAATTAATGATGTAATAAATTATAATTATTTTTAAAGTTTTTTAAATTGTGGAATGCTATTCACCTCGGAGTTCTTGATAAAATCCAACGGAGAATCTGCAATGTGATCAAGACCAACTTAGCAGCTCGTCTACAGTCGTTCTCTCACCAGCGTGACGTGACTTCCCTGTGCCTCTTCTATAAATACTTTCACGGCTTCTACTCCAATGAACTTAGAACACTGGTGCCCGCTAGATATTAATTTACACGAGCTACTAAATTAGCAACTAGGTCCCACCCTTTTAGAGTGAAAACGATAAAGTGTAACCGCAATTTCTACTCTAACAGCTTCTTTTATCATACTTCCCACCTGTGGAATTCCCTTCCATATACTTGCTTCCCCGACAGCTACAATGCCCAGGAATTTGAATGTAAGGTCAATAGACATCTTCTATCACACTAACTTGCATCCATTCTCACAAGCTCTTTTTCCATCTGCCCCACCCAAATTTTCTGTCTATTACCCTCCTCCTGATGTTTCTTATAACTAACCCCTCTTTCTTATCACTTTCCCCTATGTATCCCCTTTCGCAACAGTGACAGTTGAATGCCTTGCTTGGGGTGACATGTTTAAAAAAAGAGAATTTCCAATCTTACCCTGAATTAAAATATACCTGTGCATTCATATACGGAAACTGTCAATTTGAACGAAATTAATATAAGCATCCCTGTCGGGAACAGAATATGTTTCATTCTATCTGGCAAGAACCTCTTTGTAACTAGAAAACCGTATAATTCGACTCTATAAATCTTTTTCATATTTTCACTATTTCTTACCTTACACTGAATATATTCTTTATGACTATGCGTGGTGGTGCAGTGAATAGCAGCTTCCAACGAGAAATTGGAGAGTCGATTTCTAATTTGAATTGAAATCGTTGCATTCACTTACGCACAAATAACCTTGAGAGAATTAAGAATCCATCACAACTCTCTATAGACATGGGTTAAATAGTAGGACAGATGGCGTTCTTCAGTCTTATTTGGCAACTAATTACTGCAGAAAGTAATGGCAAACTACTGCGGGAAAATCTTCTACCCAGTCACTCATGTTACGTTCCCTCAAGCGAATATCACGTATAGCCCTTAACTGACTGACTGATATTCTCTAAAACATATGTAGTATTTTAATTTGACAAAGTATTTTAAATATATGTCACTTAAGTAATGGGTACTGAAATATTTTTTCATGAGGATTCAACAAAATGTTAAGGATAAAATTATTCTACAATTAATCCAACAAAATGTTACATAAACTTTATACAATAAATATTTAAGTGAGTTCCATATTTTTTGGAAATGTTACTAACCAGCACATTGCAAATATGCTATCTTAAATTTGATATGACTTTATAATGCCGCTTGTTCCATGGTTCTGTAATTAGCACTACGTTTGGCTGTGGCTAATTTAAAAAAAATAATGAACGATTCTATTTTGATTGTTTGAAAAGACGAAACAAATATATCAGAGACACTGTTTGATTTCAGTGAAAGAAAGAACGAAAGAAAGAAAGAAATATAAAAGAGGGACTGAATGCTCAAATTTGACGTGCGTTTCTGTGAAATAGAGAAACTTGACAATTTCTTTTTTCATTTGTATTTGTTTATTTCTTTTATGTTGTCCTACATACATATTTTCATTGTTATTTCAATATTTTGTTGAAGCAATTAAGCTAACATCGTTTGACTTGAGTTTAAAATTTTGTGTCACGTTCTATATACACTGCAGTCGAATGCAAAATTACTTTTTAAATTTTTACCTTATCAATATAAAGATGGCTACTCTTCGACAACATGCGCATTCAGCAATTAGGAGATACTGTTTGCCAAAATATATTGCCATACTACAGACTACAAGTATTTAGATTGATACATTTCCGCAAAAGCATAATCTTTAATGAACACAAATAAATTCGAAGAGGTTAGCATGCAGCCTCTATCATCCGATGTGACAACTTTCATAATACGCCAAAATCTATGGATAAAGACGTCAAGCTGGCCAGGTAAAGATTTCATGCGGGCCATGTATTGATGTCAAGCAGTCTGATAAAGATATCAAGCAAGGTTGGTAAAACCCTAACACATGCAATTTAATGTTCTCAGAAACTCAGATCAGGAAACGAAAATGGTATTGTTTATAACAATTTTTTAGATCATTTCACCTCAATCAAGTCATGACCACCCCTAGAACGCAAGGGTATTCTAATGAGAGAAAAATTTAAGATACAGGGGCTATTGAAGATATTATAAAAGATGAGCAGTATTTATGAAGATAGAAGATGGCAGTTGAAATTGCATTTAAGTTTTTAGGGATTATAACGACCAAGGAAGCAGATAAACAGAATGGAGTTCTATAAGCGTAGACTACATGTAAACAAAATGTTGAAGAAATAACGATTATATTTAATTGTTTCAACGGGAAATAGGTGAAACCTAGATGTCAAACCAGTAGCGTGTTTAAGATCACGTGTTCGGGGCACTAAGATAAAAAAAATCGTCAAAGCAGTTTCCATAAAAAATATTTGTAGAAGAGAAAGAGGAAAAACACGTCACGTCAGTGAGAAAGTGACTAAAGTCGAGAAGCCAAGGTATCACCAATTGTATCACAGAAACAGCTTTGGATTTCTTTTCGAGAATCTCGAGATGTATAGCAACAGTACACGACTTGATGTCGTAACAGTATTCAATGCTCGGACAAATGGTAGATTTATAAATGTGCAAGATGTCTTATGACAAATGAAACTTTCTGGCTCGACACAGAGACAATATATTCCTTTTCATACCTTTTCCAAAAAGAAATTGTACGAAAATGAAGGCAATGATTAATACGTGAATTTGAACTCTGATTGCCATTTTCAATTTCTGAACCGATAATACTTACTGTATACACACAGACAGTCACACCAATATATACAGGGAGACAAATATGTATACACAGTCAAGCACAGATACACATTCATATACAAATATATGCTTATTTATCCAACACAATTTTGCATAAACTTTATCCATTAAATTTAGTCGAGTTCAATGATATTTGGAATTGTTACTAACCAACACATTGCAAATCTGTGGAGATAAAAATCTTTAGACCCAACTCATTTTTCAAAATCCCATTAAATCACCAAACATGAAATATTTTTTTATTCTTTTTAGGAACTCTAAGCTTAAACAAAAACTTTTCAACACAATGTCGTATAAATAATGTAAATAATAATATGTGTTGCCTTGTTCACATGTATTTTTCATATCCACAATTAGGAAACTGTAGGCGTGACGAGTGATAAGAGAGTGTCAAACATGGCCAGTTGACTCATTTAAAATAGAAGAGCAAACACAATGGATGACTGTCATGGTGGTCACTCAACATGAAGACCATTATACTTTCAAAGTAATGCGAGATATCCTGTAACATGATATCCGTCGATTGTTATTGCATTTTAACGAAGGTGTGATTTCGAGATCAATACGTGGACAGCAAAGAGAAAAAAGAAAATATAGAAGAAAGAAAGGAATAACTAATTCGAACAGATAGAAAGAATGAAAGACAGAACAAAGGAGAAAAATAGCTGTAAAATATCAGTAAAGTAAATAATGAAAACCGGTGGGAAGTATTATCTCTTTTGAGAAAGAAAGAAAAATAAAGTAGACAAAATCAGAAAATAGCTGAAGTAAAGGAACATGAAAGAAAATAAGATAGTAAGTCTGATGGAGATATATGCCTATCAAAGAAAGAAAGAATAAAAACAATGACATTAAGAAAGAATGCTAAGAAGAGAAAAAAACTTTAAAAGTAAAAAAAATGTAAAGTAAGAAAATACTTAACAGTAGCAATGCAAGTGTAGCCTTCTATCTCAACTTCTGCGACCGGTGGCCTAGCAGAGAAAACAAAACAAAGAAATAATGCAGTGTAGGAAAATTTAAAGCCAGAAAAAGATTATAAATCAAATTAAAATTGGCAACGTTTAAAAGAAAAACGAAAATATGGAAAAACGAAATAAAACAAATAAGCAAATTAACATTTGAATGAAAGGGTACAGATGAATTGTAATCTGGAGTTTCATGCAGAATATTAAGAATTATTCGAACTTCTGCGTTTTAATTGTTAGCGGTGGGGATATAACGTTTTTATTGTAGAGAGTACGACTTGAATATGTCCATTCTTTTGTGTGATAATCAAATTAACCTTCAGCGTATTTATAGCACTGTACGTATATATACGATAATCATTCTGATAATTTTGTGAATCCCACCAGATGGAGTTGAGGTCTATTTATAAAAAAAAAGTTTTTCAGTTAAGGACATGTCTGTATGAAAAAAATACTCTGAAATAAGTTTATTTCTAGACTAATATTTCTGGCAAAAAGGCATTTACAGATATATAAAGTTATATGAGAAAAAGATATTTATATATTATTTAAATATAATCATGTGAACTTCTTTGCATGGAGTTAATCGTGCTACTAGATTAGTAAATGCTTCTTACTGTTGAATGAAGTAGATGTAACTGTTTGTTCTGTTCTAATAGTTTATTCATCGCACTTCTCGCCTGCAAAAGTTCTTTCTGATACATTGCTTTTGCACTAGTTACTATCTCAAACTTTTATCTTCCAGGATCATGTTTCTTTTTTCTCTCCTTTCTTCTTCTCATCAAAATCTCATTCTCTTTCACTATCTATAATTAAAAGACAAAATAAATATGTATATATATATATATAGAGAGAGAGAGAGAGAGAGAGACAGAGACAGACAGACAGACAGACAGAGAGAGAGAGAGTGAATTTATTAAAACAATTTTTGATGAATACTCTTATTAGAGGAGACACCCTTTTTATAATTAAACAGTATATTTATTTAATTCTGCTGAACTGAATAATCAAGTGATCGTATTAAAAAAATATTGGTCCTCCTAACATGATTTCTCGATTATATATATATATATATATATATATATATATATATAAAACATAGTGATGATTCACGTATATTGTCTCAATAATGTGTATAGGAAAAACTACTAAAAAGTTGTAAGTTTAAAAATTTAATATTTTGACAGTATTTATTTATTTCTATTATTATATTTGATATTTCAGACCGTCCTCGGCCTTTCATAAGAAACAAATGATTTTAAAATTTAAATTAGAAACGTTTTCGCGATGAGCGTTCGTCCGAGAGATTGTTTACATCACGTGACGCAGAAAGCCACAGATTTTTTTAATATTTGTAAACGTAAATCTATCTTTAATAATACGTATGAATGTTGTTTTAAAGAAAATTTTTTTAAATGTATCTAAAACATGTTTAACTATTGAAATATTTGTAAATGTAGAACTAAAATGTAGAACTAAAATCAGAATCTATTAGTAAACATTTGCAGTTTTCTCATGTGTGTCCCGGTTGATTGAACTCAAATGTTTACTAATAGATTCTGTTTTTAGTTCTACATACTCACGCAGAAAGAAAGAAAAATACTGGATTATAAAATTAAATACATACAGGCTAGGGTTAAATAGGGACTTAGGTGTTTTGAATCTTTATAAATATTTCAATAGTTAAACATTTTAGATACATTTAAAACGTTTTTCTTTAAAACAAACGAAAATAACAAACGCATTTCGCAAATTTGTAATGCGGTTTTATGACGTCACACCGCGTGATAGCGCGAAATGACAACAGAACTATGTATTCAAATGCAGTGTAATGTGTTATGACCGGAACACACACGCGCACACACACACACACACACACACACACACACACATATATGTGTGTGTGAGTGTGTGTAATCAAAAAATCTTTTTATGCGTATGAAAAAGAGAAATCTTTCTTTTTTTCTTTTGCCCTTTTTCCTTTTTGCATATCTATCCCTTTTCTACAACCTTCTCTGAGCCGATGATGTTCACGTCTGCATATCTATCACACATTACCACTTTTTCTCTTTTTCCTCTTCTCCTTTTTCTTCACCCTTCTCTTCTATAAATTTCCTCTTATTTACCATTTTTTCTTTTTCTTTCTCTATCATTCCCCGTTTTCTATCGCCGCTTCTATTCTTATGACACGTTTATTTTTTATTTCTTTTCACAAATATACATAATTTTTTAAATGTCCCTTTCACAGATTGAGTTGAATCTAATCCAATATCACTTTTACGCTTCCCTCTGTCTTCTAACACTTACAACAGCGCTTACATGCCTGCAATCTAATGTACACTTTCCTCTTATCTCCCGTTTTTTCTTTTTCTATCTCCATCATTACCCGTTTTCCATCGTCTTGTGTTTCTGTGACACGCTTATTTTTTATTTCTTTACACAAATATACATAATTTTTAAAATTTCTCTTTCACAGATCGAGTTGAATCCAATCTAATATCACTTTAACGCTTCCCTCTCTCTCTCTCTTCCCACACTTACAAACATCGGACGCCTGCATTCTAACATAGGCTTTCATACTATTTTTTCACTTCCTCTATCACTTTTCTTCTTTATTTTTCTTTATCTTTTCTTGACGTGAATTGATGGTGTATGAAAATCTTTTGAATTTTTCCATGATAAAAAAGATCGCTTGTGAAACAAATTTATTTCGCCGAAATTATCATCCTACTTCTATAATTTTCGAATTTTTTACCTCATATATATATATATATATATATATATATATATATATATATATATATATATATATGATCTTTTTTATCCTTATTATTATAATACATTTCCTGTGTGTCTTGTTTTAGATGAATGCACTTGTTCAGAATTATGCATTAAAACTAGTTATGAAGGGAATAAGTTTAGATGTTAAAATTTGAACATGGGAGTATTGAAATTGTGAGAAGTATACTAAAGTTTTTCTGAATGACGAATTGTGAGATTTTGCAATTTTACATATTAAATTGAGTAGTGTGTCGTTCACACGAATCGAATTCTATCTTCTAAATATTGAATCTCAATTGCTAAATATACTACACAAAATAAACTCCATTGTTAACACTTACAGCTAAAAGCTTAGCAGAGTCAGAATTTCTGGTCTTCTAGTAAGGATCAATCTCATTTATCGATCGTTGGTTGTTGATAATCGTTAGTATTTGGACATTCATTGCTTTTGTGAACTAAGCTAGCTAGCCGATCCATGTTCAAACAGTGTCATAAAATGAGACTGTAGTATTACTTGCATGTATGATTCATTTTATAATATCTGAATCCATATCCAGTCGTTATGCATAAATAAGGCAAAATCTCTTTTTACTTCTTTGTACGCTAAGCCCCTTTCAGCACGAATGTTATCATAGTTATTCAACACTTCATGTTATTTTTAGCCCTGAGTAAATGTTACCTTTTTGCTATATCTCATAATTCCTGTTTTGTCAACAATTTAGATATTGATCAGGTGTTGGAAATATGGCAACAAAAAGAAAATTAATACTGAGCATCACGAAGAGACAACTGAAGTTCATGGGACATGCAATAAGGAAGGAGACCTTGGAGAAACTGATACTGACAGGCCAGATAGAAGGAAAAAGAGACAGGGGGAGGCAGCGGATAACATATTTGCAGGACCTGATCAGGTAGACGACGGAACAGGGTTTGTGAGGTGTAACAGGATCAAATATACTAAGAGCCACAAGAGATAGGCAGACGTAGAGAACCATGATCGCCGACGCCCTGAAGGGACAGGGTACAAAGAAGAAGAAGAAGAAGAAGAATGTTATGTGTTGCCTTCCCTTCAAAATGTTGTGTGAATCATTTTTTCCAAGCCTTAATGAGCCCTTTAAATTTCAACTCTCTCTTACTTATGTTATGCAGAAGATGATACGGGAGATATATACGCATCTTTTTATTTTAATTTTCTCTAAAGCTTTGTGGTTGCCTCAAACTTCGTCGATTGTGTTCCCGTATATGATTAAGCCTCTGCGACTTTGCTCGAATCATACAAAGAGTATAAATTAAATCATACCTAAAAGTAGGTGTCTTTGTTTCGCAGACAAAGATTTGCCATGTGCGTCATCTGGTAAACGCGCCGAAAAAATAATAAAGAGAAACAAACAAAATGAACACTGGCCACGGCAGAATGAAGTTCATTTATAATGAGTATAGATTCAGTGTTTTGAGAAAGATGTTTACAGAGAATAAGACTAACAATAATGTATACAACCTTTGTTAAACTTTTCTGTACGCTCACTAGGTCAACCAGTACAATAAATGCATATACAACTTCCTATCTAATGAAGCAAAATATTTCCGGTGAGTTAGTAGAGATTATTTCAACGAATACTTCTGCATACATATTTTAGAGGAATTTACATTGCCATGTCAAATGTTATACTCAAGAAAATTGTCGCTAAGACCGTTTAATTAACAACAAGAGAAAGAAATGAGCGTTTTTTTATTAACTTAATTCATATATATCAAGACAAAAACTTAAAAAATATTTATAATCAATCAAAATAAAACTTGACATGAGAATAGAAAGTAGTTACTATTAGAGTGTCCCAAAAGTTCGTAAACACTTGCGAAAAATTGAATTTTTATGCAATTTTGCGTTTATACTGTTATAGTGATCTTCATCTTTGTATTCCAGATGGCAATTGATAAAATTAGGCAGCGGGTTTTGATTCGTTACTGCTGGAAATGAGGTCTCTCAACCAGAGATGCTGCAGAAGAGATTTGAGCTGCCGAAGGTGAAGGAACAATTGCATAAGCGGCGTATCAAAGTAGTAAAAGCTTTTCGATTCTGGCGACATGAGTCTTGAAGATAAGCCTCATTCGGGACGGCCGTTAAAGTTGCATGATAGAGACTTGCAAACCGGGTTGGACATTGCTTCTTTATCAAGTACTCGAAAATTTGCTGATGAGCTTGGAGTTGGTAAATCGACAATTCACCGACACTTGAAGTAACCTGATTTTGTTAAAAAAAGCCGCGCCCAGATCCGCACGAACATACCGAAGCACAAGCCAACAGACGAGTTGAAATTTGCCGTCAATTGCTCAGCAATCCATTGGATATTTCTGGAAACGAATTGTGGCATCCGACGAGAAATGGGTCTATCTGGTGCAGCACAATCGAGACAAGCGATGGGTTCAGTAAAGGCAAGAGATACCGTCGGTTCCAAAACAAGATCGATTCGGCAAGAAAGTCATGTGCGTTTGGTGGAACTTTGAAGGAATCGTGTATTTTGAGTTGGTTCTGAATGGTCGTGCCATCTGTGCCGAACTTTACTGTCAGCAACTTGAGCGGGTCTATGAAAAGATGAAGCAAAAGTACCCGACTCTTATAAACCGAAAGCGCGCTTTGATGCAGCAGGACAATGCCAAGCCACACACCGCCAGGAAGACCAAAGACAAGTTTGAAGAGATGGACGGCGTTGAGGTCCTGCCACATCCAACCGACAATCCTGACTGTGCTCCATCAGAATACAGCCTTTTCCGCTCAATGCAACACTTTCTGACGGGCCGCCGATTCGACTCGTTTGATGAAATCGAGGAAGCGTGTCAAGAATTTTTTTATTCTAAACCGGCTGAATGGTACTTTGACCAGATACGAAAGCTGGCAGATCGATGGCAGAATATATTGGAAAATGATGGTCTTTATTTTGAGTAATACTTTTTGTTGTTTTTGCGAGTAAAATATCAATTTTTTGCAAGTGTTTACGAACTTTTGGAGCAACCTAATATTAAGGATAAAAAATGTTTGCCTCTGCTGAACCTAAACTGCATAAACATTGAAACACCTTCTCGTAGAATTTTGCTGCATGACAATTCCATTTTTCGGTATAATGTATAATGCCACTTCACTGCTTCATGTTTTCCTTTGTTTTTTAGAAATTTTTAACCATTTATATCTTCCTTCCTGTTCTTCCATCGTTCATTACAGGTTAAGATTGCCAATTCACTATGTCTTTTTCCTACGTTGTGTCACGTATTATAAAACAGCCTCTTTCTGATTGAAAGTATAAATTCCTTTCAGTCTCTTTTTTTCTGGCATTCATCGTTACTAATATACTGCCCATGTCATTCCAAACCTCTTTTATATAAGAGGAAACTGTCCCGACTTAAAAACCTTTTTTGTATATTCGGTATCACTTTGCAGATGATTCTTTTATTCTGTTTATTTGTAGTGATATTTTCAGATCTCATATAAATCATTTTTGTAATCGTGTCACCCCCAGCAAGGCATATTACAGCCACTGTTGTGCAGGGGCTTACATAGGAGGAATGTTATGAACAGTGAGAGGTTGTAGGGGGTGTCAGGAAGAGAGTAAGAGAGGGAAGAGATTACTGCTGAGAGTGGGGTGGACGAGAAGGAATGTTATGTGAAGTGAGAGGTTGCAGGGGTGTCAGGAAGAGAGTAGGAGAGGGAAGAGATTACTGCTGAGAGTGGAGTGGACAAGGAGGAATGTTATGTAGAGTGAGAGGTTGCAGAGGGTGTTTGGAAGAGAGTAGGAGAGGAAAGAGAGTACTGATGAGAGTGGTGTGAATGTAGAAAAGCATGAGAGTGAGAATGTAAGTTAGTGTGACAGGAGATGACTATTGACTTTACATTTAAATTCTTGGAGATTGTAACTTTCAGGAAAGCAAGCATGCGGAAGAGAATTCCACAGGCGAGAAGTTCGAGAAAAGAAGCTGCTGGAGTAGAATTTGTGTTTACAATTTATTGGCTTCACAGTAAAAGGGTAGGACCTGGTTGCTAATCTGCTTAATTTCTGGAAGTCAAATTCCACTATTGATATTTATCGCCAACATTCTGTGTCATATATTTCCCTTTTTTAATTGCTCTATCCAGATAGTTATATTGTACATACATACATTGAATGAATTGATATCTCGAATCTTTGCTACCTTTTCGCTTACAGCCTTGCATTCTGCCTTATTGTACCCTGGGTTTACGGATACATCACATTGAAACACATGTACCCATATGATCAAAAAGGTTACGCAAATTTGAGCTTGGTTTGTACGCCGAGGTGTGTCCAATTCCTCAAGGACGGATTTCCTTGTGACATCGACACAACATCGAGGACCATGATATCAAGTATATGTGTTTCTGCGTGGGACTTAACTACAGTACCACATTCGTCTTTGATCAAGATCAATGGCCACGCGTCTTCGATCGACTATGAGAGGGGATTGAAAAATTCCTCACCTAATTTTCATCAGACATCTTTAAAATGTGCGTTGATTTCAGCGTTCAGCACAAAGACTGGTAAGTTCATAAACTAAACCAGATCATTAAAGAACCCACCCAAGTGTCGGATGCAACTGGATAGAACATCCCTGAATATTAACTAATTATTATGAACTGAAAAAATGCAGGGCAAAGTTTTTTCCCAGTCTTCTGGCACGTCATACCATTCTCTAATCAGTGCTCATATCGAATTCTTTATTAATCCCTTCACACGAAGCAAGGAACATAGCCAGGTGGTTAGAGTAAGAGAAAAACAGGCTACAGAGGATTAAGAATAAATCATAAGAGATATATGAGATATAGGGAGGGGAAGGGAATTTAAGAAAGTATAAGATACTACTGATGTTTCATTTAATTTTTGAAAATTGTATGCGTCGTGACGCAGGGGATATCGGCTCGGAACGATAAATCGAGAAGACGAGTTCGAATTCCAGTTGAATTCTTGCCTTTACTTACGCACAAATACCCTTGGGAAATGTATTAACCTTTTTCTTCCCTCCAGTTATGGGTTACATAATAGGACAGATTGGGTTCTATAGCTTTGGCTAGCAACCAGTCTACCACAGAAACCATTGGCAACGTACTTCGGGATAAACTTCTGCCAGTCAGTCATGTCTCTTTCGAGTCATGATCACGTAAAGCGTGTATCAGGTATGACACTTAACTGACTGCTTTATCAGAGAAGCGATAACAGAAAGGAAGTTTTACTGGCCGGAAGTGTAATCAAAGAAACTGTTGCAGTTGAAGTGGAGGTTATATTTGACTATTTTGATGGTAAAAGTGGAGACCTAGATGACAATCCATTATCACAAATGAATTCTTGTGGTCGAGGAAATAGGGAAAGAAGATATACGGAATCAATGGAAGTGTTTTCTATTATAAAATCCTTTCTAACGGTTAGATCTCTGAACGCAATTTTTAACACTTTGTTCACTTGGAACCTTGCGGTCAACGCAGGTGTCCACAAGGGGTAACTTCTCGGAATAACCCTCTTTCTGATTTACATAAATGATCTACTTAATGATATTCTTTGAACATTTGCGAATATCTATGCCTATGATACGTCGATATAAAGGTACAAGACTAAAATTCTTGACGATCAAAGATTGAAAGCTAACACACTGCGCCTCCTTTGCCTCACTTTCTCAGCCAACCATAAGTTGAACGACTACATTGAATCAAGTGCTACACCTATTGCTAAGAAGGCTGGGTCTCTGTGTCGGGCTAGGATGATTTTTTCTCGTTAGAATCCATCTAGCATATTTATAAATCCACCATTCGCCTGTGCATTAAATAGTGTTGCCATAACTGGTCGGGTGCTCCTGTTATTCATCTCAGGATTCTCGACAAAATTTATTAGAGGATCTGCAATGTAATCGATCCCAGTAGGGCAACGCGACTTCAGTCACTTTCTCATCGACGTGATGTGGCTTTTTCTGTCTTTTCTACAAATATTATCAAGGTTTTTTCTCCGACTAGCTTCTTTCACTGGTTCCCTGACGACATGAATTTTCCCGCGTTACGTGATTGACGTCTAGATTTCATTCTTTTACCGTCAAAATAGCAAATGTAAATAGCATTTATATTCCATCAGCTTCCTTCCTCACACTTCTCAACTGTGGAATTGTCTTCCATATAATGTTTCCCTCGAGGTACAATCACCGAAATTTTAAGTGCAACGTCAGTTGTCATCGTCTATCTTCTCGATTCCCCAAACTTATCTTGTTCTTCCTTTGACATACTTAGTAACTTGTTCGCTGCTTCTTTTTCTTTCTTTTCCATTCACAGTAAATCTCTGCGCACCACTGGCAGAGATGCCTTGCTGGGGTGAAACTATTATAAAAAAAATTATTTTATATTTTTGGACATTGTCCGTTGGACCACTAATAAACAATACAGAAAATATTATCTGTGCGTGATAAAAAAGCTGATGCAATCACAGATGCCACAAAATTATTCAATGGCCCAACAAATTTGATCATACAACCCGAAAATAGATTCGTATTAGTGCATATCACTGCAAATGACCTAATCTGAGGTAAAAACAGAATCGATTACACCCTGCAACTTTGACCGTATGGGGAAAAAGGAAACTAACTCAGTTTTTTCAATTAATTTGCACAAGAGTATACATTTTTTTTCTATTGAAACTAATTTTTAGGACAATAGATTTCTGAAGTCCATTTACTGCTATTACACTTCCCTGTAATGATTAATGATTGTTTGTTCCTATTTAACAGCCTATCAACATCTAAACGGTCATTTAAGGCAAGAAACGTATTTTTATTTTAAATCACTGTTGTTGGTAACATTTTTCATTCAGAAAAGGTTTGTTGGTAATATTTTTTATTCAAAACGTGTTGTTGGTAAATACTTTCATAGCATTTTGACCTCGGTTTGGGGGTTAACTGTTTACCCATAGCTGGGACCCTAACTGGTGCTACCACCCTGGGTCAGGACGGACCTGGGAACAAAAGCAATTAAGAGGGGGTTCCACGCTCCTCACAACCTCCCAATCAGAGGCCTTGCTGCCGGATGCAGTTTACGGTCATACCCAGGACCGAAATGATTAATGTTTCCTTTCTTCGGTTTGTTGTCATTAAAGTTTTGCGTCAATCCCGAAATTTATTATTCTCTCTTCTAAAGTAACTGAAAGCGGTCTGCTAAAATCTTTCTCAACGTCTCCACTTCGGATATTTAAACATTGTCCTGCTGTCTTATTACAAGTGAAGGTTACTCTGTTCTTCATGATATCCTTTACTAATTTTTTTTGAAGTTTCTGGAGGTTGTTTTCCTGTATATTCGCCATTTGTAAAAATGACTTTTATGTTCGCATCTTTGCGAAAGAATTAAGCATATTTTTGTTATCAAAACTTTTGCGAATTTCTTTTTTCGCAAATGCGTTTTGTTTAACATGCTTGTATCGTGTAAATGCATGAGTAAGATTCCAAATAACTGATCCGTTACTGTAAAAATAGGGAAGATTGCATTGTATTTGAGGTAGGAAATGTCTTTTAAGTGCATATATTTTTATTTCGTGAAGATAAAAATTTTAACTCTCAATGAAATGTTATAAGCATTGTACCATCCAATTTTTTAATGGGTTTCTGTAATGTCAACTTCTGCTTTGAGTGGGATATGCCTGTTCTCTTTCATATATGTCACATCTGGTTCATGCGCCTTTGTTCTTTGTTCATTCTCTTGTAACAAGTTCCTCAGAGATAACGTAGAGACAAGAGGCAATAAATATGCCGAGAGCATATGGACAACGAGGATACATTTAGAAAACAAAATGAACACTTTTACCTAAAATCATGAAGACACAGTTGTAATTAATGAGAAAGGAGACATTCATTCATTTGACACTCACAAGATATATTGATGACAAGAGATGCAGATCAAAACTGCATCTAACTTAGTCATTAACTTGTGTAAATGCATGACAGATCATTGATGGGGAGACACATTAATGGGAAGAAATTTGCAGAGAGATACGAAAGAGTGTAAACTATGAGAAAGATGATCTTCTACACCCTAAAGGGACATATTACATAGAAGAGACAAATATATTTCGATTCCTTCAGCTAAGAGTTATATAACATTATACAATATTTGTTTTAGCCATGTGTGTTGTTCAGTTTAGGTCATGAAATACTCTAATTCAAAACTGACAAGAATAAAACTGTAAAATCTCTCCTAAGATACTAGATAAAAAATTCCATTAAAATGTGAATGTCATGATTGCAACGCCCTTGCCATTAATAGATGTACCCTTAAGAACAGAGCAAAGAAATGAATATCGATGATAATATAAATTACATTCCTCTTCCTGTTCATCTTCTTAAATGTAATATTTGAAAGTCATTGCGTTTTCTCAAAGATGTGTTTCGGTGGAGTTACTTTTAATACTACGTATGAAGCCCAAAAAAGTAAATCAATATTTTCTCACGATCACATTTTACCAATTTCTCTCGATCAGAATATATTAGCAGAACACGTAATTATTTGGCCATTAATTCTGGTGAAAATAACCTTATTTTATACGTTTTCTCCATCTCGGCTTGACCCATATAAAGCTTATTTTAGTCAATACCAAAGAAGTGTGTTATTTGGAGAAGAGCACCCAATGTGTTCTTCGTATTTTATTTATAATTATCCTCGGTCTATTTTTCATTTAACTATTTAGATTCTTTCCTGAGTATGTTGTGCCCAAACCTAGATAATTTAGGATAATATAAAGGAAAGGTATCTGCTCATAGGAATAATAATTTATTCATAGGTACAACTAAATCATATTCAGAAACGGAATAAGTAAATTGAACTTCGATGAACAGAGATTCTGCTAGGAAATATTGTGACCAACGCACTACTATCAGTCTGGCTTTTCAGGAAAAACGACTGATTTCTTTAAATAAAAGAAATGTTGTTTTATACGACGACGACCACAGCAAATGAACTCTTGTTGCAAAAGAAACATTGCAGAAGGATTAAGAATTGAAATAGCAAAACCATTTAACATGTACTATATTCTCCTGACTTGATGATAAAAAGCTTAAATAACCTACAATTTTAATTTGTGCAGTCAATCAAAAACTACCTCACAAGTATCTTCTAAAATCACGACGTTTCTATAGAAATCAAATAGATTCTAAAGAAAATGAATTAACTATTAAAAATAATAGAGACTATATACTTGACCAATATATTTTTTCTGTGGGAATTTAAAATTATATTTATATTTTCTAGTGAGACAAACATTTGAAAAAAATCTAATATATACTTTTAATTATATATAGATTTTGGAAGAGAATATATTGTCAAAAATCTGTTGGTAGTGTTAATATACATTCTGCCCATACCTGATTCTGATATTTTAGAAGTATTGTATTTTGCTATATCTTCGGTTCTATATATTGAATTGTTTCGATTATCACATGTGTTAAAATATTATACATGGAATAATTTTCTAATTTTAAATTATTTTTTGTATTTTAATTAGTGTAACTACTGCTCTTTATAAGATAAATGTCACTGGAAAATAGGATATAATCACTCATTCGATTTTCCCCCATTATAGACATAAGTATATTTATAATACTCCGTTTTACACGTACAGAACAAATCGACTGGAATAGAAACATGACAAACGTGCTTCCTTCTACGAGATTGTAATATCAGTTTTTGTAGTGCGCAAGTTTAAATGTTTCTGTGACGCAAAGGAATTATGACATATATGAAACAGAAAGCGGTGTGTAAAAAATACAGCCTTACTTTTAAATGTCTCGAAGAGAAAATTAGAATTACAGCGGTTTTCTATGAGCTTGGAGATGACACGCGAGTTATGGTTTTAGTAAAAGCTACCGCTGTGCTATATGAACGTATTTTTTCTTTGCGCTTTGCATATCAAACTGCCTTTCATCAACCTATCCCCTGAAGTTACTCGCTGGATATCACCGGACTTGACACTGTACGAATGGGAGACGCATTTTGCATCCCCCATAGTAACCTTCCAGAATTATTGACCTAAATTACTTATGTAATCATTTTTTTATATATTAGTTTCACCCGGTCATCTTTTCAGCTGACAAAGTCTGTATTTTTAACCTAACGAATAAAGAGTTTGGATATTTGCACTGTTTAAAAACAAGACTATTGTCTGCAACACTGTAATGACAAAAACAAAAATGAATACAATAGTCTGCGTGTAAATAATGATAACTCCTCATCCCAAACTGAAAAAGAGATTTAACACGAAATTTAGTCCTCAGTAAGCCATCGGGGTGTGCGTTGTGGTGTATGCAGTAGATATCGACTCAGATCGTCAAATCGAGGAGCCGAGTTCGAATTTCAGTTGAATTCCTTGGATTCACTTACGCAGAGATATGGGTTAAATAATAGGACAGAATGGGTTCTATAGCCTTGGCAGTCTACCGCAGAAAGCAATGGCAACCTATTGCGGAATAAACTTTTGCCCAGTCACTCATGTATCTTTCGAGACATGATCGCCCAAAACGTGTATCACGTATGGCATTTAACTAACTGACCGACTGACTGAAGCCATCTGGGAAGTAATTTAGCAGAGGACAGAAACTGTAACAACAACATCTTAAGGCGAACCGTGATAGCAAACAATGCCTTCAAAGAGTGACGCAAAGAGTTAAATAAAAAAAAGAAAATCGTTAGAAAGAAAGAAAAATTAGTGAGCTGTTATTTAATAACAGTTCTGATATATGGCAGTCTCTAGCTGAGGAAGAAGAGACTTGAAGCAATGGAAATTCGGTTTTACGGAAGTATCTTTAGAATAGGATGGACATAACCTGTGAACAACGGCCAAGCTTAAAAGAAAATGGAAACAAAAAGGACACTTATATTTAATTGGTATTAAAAAAGGACACTTATATTTAGTTGATTTTTTTTTTGTCACATAAATGAGGAATGAGGGCTAGGAATTTTACCGGAGAGATTGAAAAGAAGACAAACAGAGGAAAGCTGCGCACAATCTACATAGAATGCCCGAGTATCTTCATGGTGTAACAAGGTTTAGGAAAGTAAAAAAATGAAAAGTATTAAAATCTACAAAGGACAGAATATTGTGCAGAGCTAAGTTTGCCTACATCGTGAAGAAGAAGCCGCGTGTAAAAAATACAGCCTTACTTTTAAATGTCTCGAAGAGAAAATTAGAATTACAGTGAAGAAGAAGAAAAAGAAGAACAAGACGAGGACATTCTTTGCTGAATCTTCGCATGGTGACTTTTTTTAAAAATATATTGTTCGATTATTTTTAATTTTTGGCAAATGTATAATTAAGAGAAAAATATGAATAAATTCATGTATGCTAGAGCGCTTTCTCTTAAAAATGAAAATGAGCTTATAATTAGGATTTCGGGAAAATGGCTTCCTGTTCGATATTGACAATGTCACGTCATTTTCCCTTCGTCAACAAAAATGTAAGCAAATATGACTTGGAGGCATTTAAATTAAGCACATCGAATTCAGTTTGCTATAGTGAAACAATTATTTTTGTTTCTACGTGCCGTGTCTTTTCGATGCGTAGGCGTTCATAGTCCCACATCTTTCCCTTGTAGATCTTAGTGTTTTATTTTTTTCATTTTTACCAAACCCTATTCTGCTATCCATTCGTTCAATCCCATCAAATATGTTATGCGCTGATTCTAGTGCCCTTCTTTTCCTCTATCTCTTCTCTTGGTATCAGATTATTCAAGACTTCCTTCCTCATTACGTGCTTCCGAAAGCACTACTGCCCCATCCAGATGTTAAGTATAATTGTCATTTTTGTTTCAATTCTCTCTAAAACCTCACCATTGCTGGCATGTTCTATCCATGCTATCTACATCATTCCTCCATAGGATAAAATTTCTGTTGCTTTAAGTTTTTTTTCCTAATCTTTGAGGATATAGTCCAGCATTCTCTGTCATACAGGAGGACAGATATCACGTATTATTTTAGTATGTTTTTCTTTGTTTCCAGCGAATGGTTTCTGTCTCTTAATACTGTGCTTAGCTTTTAGAAATCGTCTTTGACCATCCGAATATGTCTTTGGAGCTCAGTGTCACATTTATCTCTCCTGTGTTAGAACCCTTCCAGGGTATTTAAATTTCTATACCTGCTTGATTTTAATATGTCCGACATGTGATTTGCGTTTAAAGCTCATTTTTCTGTTGATATCTATACATACTGTCTTCTTGAAGTTTATGCTTTCTTTTCTCTTCTAACTTTCTTTTGTTACATATGAGTTGCTTTATTAGAAAACCGAAAGTGTGACACAGTGATCCGAAGGCACATCAGAAAAACGAAGGAAGAAAATAAGCAAAGAAATTAGGAATCTAAGAATTTTTCTAAAAGCTACAAAAAAGAATATTGAAATATTATGTCCTATGCGTGCCAATACAAGTAACTAAATTTGTGGATATGGAAAAAAAAGAAATATTCCGTGGAGTGTTCCAGCGAACATGACGGCATGACGTGACTGATCGTGAATGCATATTGAGGTTCATGTTATTTTCTCAGAACACGAGGTCAGCCGTTTTTCAAAATTTTTCGTAAATAATCTTCACCGTTAGACATTTGAACTAGTATAACTGCAACACACTTGTATATCGTTATAATGGGGACTCATATCAGTGAGAGGGGCCGGTATGCAAGTAAACCGTTGAGATGAAGGCTCCGAAACGGTGCACATTCTCTCCTGATGACCCCAATTTAAATATAAATTCGAGAGGAACACATTAAAAGAAGTTCAATGAGGTCATATGCCGTAGAGAGGCTCGGTGGAAATGTCACTGGCATAAGAAGCATTGCATATTCAGCTCGCTTCAGGTGAGTTTCAATTACTTTTTAGTATTTCCTTCTTCAATCTGAAAAGGACCCCGAAACGACAGCGACACTGACACAGACGGTGAGAATAACATAGATAGAACATTTGAGAAACGAGGAAGGTTTAAATAAAACTAAATACTACACAGCCAATCATACCAAAAATCAGAAACAAACAATTGCAATATTTGGATATATTATGAGGAAAGAAGCTTAGATAATTGAAAACTCACAGGATTTACCGAGAGAAGAAGAGACAGAAAATAATGCGAGCAGCTTATTAAATTACTTTTTGGGAATTCATATAGTAACAACTACAAAGACCAGGTAGGTACGGAAAGCCATTATGGCCCATTTCCGGGATGGACATGGCATAGA
The DNA here is from genome assembly GCA_037127315.1 of Ascarosepion bandense. Classification (NCBI taxonomy): domain Eukaryota; kingdom Metazoa; phylum Mollusca; class Cephalopoda; order Sepiida; family Sepiidae; genus Ascarosepion; species Ascarosepion bandense. The sequence continues at coordinate 5,994,727 of JBBBDQ010029769.1, read as the reverse complement.
GATACAGTTGCCGCTGATGGTTATTATAATGAAATATAATCTTTTAATTACTGGCTTTGGTAGAAATGTTAAGAATTACCTTAAATAAGACGTTAAGATGCTAGAAATTACTAATTATAAAGTCGTAATTGACGAATTAGCTTTAATTTCCTGGAGCCATATACGTATAATTATTAATGCATAGAGCCTAACTAAAGAATCATACTTCTTGACCAGTCATGTGTAAGTAATCCTAGCATTATATATTTCAAAGAAACCTGTGGATGTGATAATCTAATTATATATTTTATATAATCTTTTTAGTTAATGAATATATAATGAATGTGGAATGTGTCTTCAGGACATAATATGATTTATAGCAAAACGAGCCATGTTGAAATATCATTACATTATAACTGATGGCAAAAGCCTTAAGCAACGAATTTGCCTGTCCAAACAACTCTGACTAATGAAAATAAATTGACTTTGAGGAGTTGAGTATATTGTAGATTTGCCACGTGTATTTATCATCAGGAAACTTTGGCCTACAGCAAATCTATTTTTCATAAAATATAAATATGCTCATGACAAAATAAAATTCATTATATATATATATATATATATATATATATATATATATATATATATATATAAGACGGATATTAATGCATTCATTAACTCTAAGTTTTGTTGTTTTTAGAATATTTAGAGTAATTAAAAGTTCATGCAAAAATCAGGCTATAAAATAATCCATTTTGGAAATGGGATTTTTAAAAATACATTTTATTGTTATTTAAAATTGTATATATTAATAGTTTCTTAGAGTGTAACTTACTCCTTTAAATTTAAAATCACACAAAAGTTAAAAAGTATTAAGAAATATTTTTATACACCATTTTTGTTGGAAACTGGACACGTAAAGTTATCGATTGGAGTAGATAGATCTATCTATCGCCCGGTTAACACTCCACCCACGTCTATTGAACAGGTGAAGAGGCTCATCCCTTGTTCCCTGTTTAGGATCTGGTTTCCGGCTTTCTCTTTTCCAATCTTCTCACTTTGTTTTTTTTTTCAATTGGTGTAGATAGATCTATCTATCGCCCGGTTCAAACTCCACCCACGTCTATTGAACAGGTTAAGAGACTCATCTCTTGTTCCCTGTTTAGGATGTGGTTTCCGGATTTCTCTTTTCCATTCTTTTCACTATTACGTAGCCCCCTGCACATCAGCGGCGTTCCCGCCTTGCTCGGGGTGATACAATTAAAAAAAATGAATAAAGGTGGATTAATTACAATACATTCAGTATCGGATATGTGCAGTGGATATCCTCTCGGAACGAGGAATTGGAGAGCCGATTTCGAATTCAAGTTGACTTCTTTGATATTCACTTATCCGCAAATACTCTTAGGAAAGGTGTAAATCCTTCGCTTCTCACTTCAGTAATGGGTTAAATAGAAGAATAGACTATGTTCTTTAGCCTTCGTTGGTTACCAGTCTAATGCAGAAAATAATGACAACCTCCTGCTTGAAAATCTTTTACCCAGTCAGTCATGTCTCTTTCGAAATATTGTCACCCAAGCGTGTATCACGCATGACATTTAATTGAGAGAGTATCATAAATAAAATAACTGGATTTAGAATTTTCTGCAATAGGAGAAATTTTGTATGTGTCCACAAAGCAAAAAAAAAAATTAGCATAAAACTCGGCTCATGTTCTTAAATAAGCTCATCAAATAGAAGCACTCATATGGATATCATGCATGACGCCCTACTCGTCCAAAATGCCTAAAAATTATAATTAACTGTATACAAACGCTTTGTAAGATCAATGATTAACATTTGTAGAAATAGGCTTGATATGTGCCAGTCTATTTATGATATATTTGATGAGCGGTAGAAAATCCTAAACAAAAAAACTGTATCAAATATCTGAATTAACATTTCAACCAAGAGTAATATATTCAATGGTTTTTTTTAATCATATTACCCCGAACAAGGCGGTAAAGCCACTGATGCGCAAGGGGCTACGTAAGAGTGAAAAGTTTGGAAAAGATAAAGCCGGGAACCACATCCTAAACAGGGAACAAGGGATGAGCCTCTTTACCTGTTCAATAGACGTGGGTCTCTTCTATTTAATCCACAGCATGAGGGAGAGCGATGAATACATCTCTCAAGTGTACTTGTGTGTAAGTGAATGCAACGAATTCAACTCTGAACTCGGCTCTCCGATTTCTCATTCTAAGTCGAT